>VZRI01003292.1:217299-230779 GCA_013397515.1 Upupa epops
CTAGCAAAGCTGCTCATTGCCTGTTGAGTTCTTGGTGGAGCTGGTTGGTGTGTTTCGATTGTAGGCACCAACCCAAACTGATTGAGACCTTAATTCTAACCCGGGATATCTGTAGAAAAGCAGTTTGAGGGGAGACCTTATTGCTCTCTACAGCTACCTGGAAAGAGGGTGTAGAGAGGTGGTGGTTGGTCTCTTCTCCCAAGTCACTAACAAGAGGAACAAGAGGAATTGGCCTCCAGTTGGGCCAGGGGAGGATTAGGTTGGGCACCAGGAAAAATCTCTTCCCTGACAGAGTGTTTAGGGGTTGAACAGGCTGCCCTGGGCTATCCAGGAGTCGCTGTTCCTGAAGGGGTTCAACCAACAAGTAGCTGTGGCCCTGGGGAACACAGTTTAGTGGGCAGGGTGGGGTTGGGTTGATGGTTGAACTGGATGAACTTGGAGGTCTCTCTCAACCTTGATTCTGTGATTCATTTTCCCAACATGGTGTCTCTGACCACCTACCATAGAATTCCAAGCAATCTGATGAAAAACATCCTCCATCAGTGTTTCACTTTGTTCATTCGAAGTCTCTGTTTGCTGTGAAATCATGTTCCTGTGTGCTGCAGGGATTTACAGATGTGCTGTGGGGATCTGACAGAGAAAAGTGAGAACAGAGAACAGGCGCCCTGCATTTGGAGCACAAACCAACCCAGCACTGTACTGGAGAGAAAAGAATTGGACTGCTACTTGCTTTTAGCATCTTCCCATCAAACAAAACGAGGAGAAAAAATAGTGCCTATTTATTCTGAGTGAGGTTCGTCCCACTCTTCTCTTTTATCCTCGGTCCTGAACTCATCTGCCCTCAAATTATGGGATGTCCTTCCAGGAAGAGATTCAATACCTGTATAATTTAGAGATAAATGTTGCCAGAATTATCTGCACTTTGCAGCAATGGGAGACAAGTTTCTTCTGCCTTCTGTCTGACAGGTCCAGAGTCTCTTAGCAGTTGGTGTCAAAGGAAAGACGAAAAGCAGGATTTCCTAACAGCTGGGGGAAGCTGGGTATTTCTGCTCTTAATCCTCTCCAAAACCAGTGCTGTGTGTTGGTGGAGAGGAAAATCTTGGAGAAAGCTGTGCTGTTACAAAGCAGACCATCAAAAGGAAGAATGTCTGTACAACCTCCAGTGAATCTGTGTGCCCCCTGAAAGCCTGCTAGAAATACACTGTGGAGTCGATTTCCTCTACAGACAGGGGTGCCTCACTGGGAACCAAAAAGAAGTGAGAAACCTCAGCCCACAATATCTGTAGAAGCATCCAGAGGGTAAAGTTGCTGACCCTGGCTGTTTCTAATGGTATCTCACACCTCTGCGCAGCTCTGGCTGCTCAGGAATGTGTTAGCTGCGGTCCTGGGAAGTCATTTGCAGTGCTGGCAGGCATGGTGACATCTGAAAGCACAGATACACCAGCTCTGCCCTGCAGTGAGTTGGGTGCCTGCGTGGTAAGCAGAGGAAACATCCACATTTCTGTAAACACGGCCATAGGCACATCACAGCCACAGGCAGCCCCTGCCTTTCCCTGACACCCCTTGGGGCCTGTTCCCTCCCTCTCATGGCACTGCACTCTGTTGGTGCTGTCCTGCTTTTTGGAAAGGCTGAGGAGGGGACAGAAGGCTGCTCTTTCAATTTGCTTTCTAAGTGTTTTCAAGTGTCACCAATGCATTGTGTTCCCAGTAGCTGGTATGAGGGAGCTGGCTATGGTTGCCCCCCGAGGCAGTTTGTTTGTAGATGAGGCTGTGATTGCTGCAGTTGAGTTGGATGAGGGTTTGCGAAATGACTTCAGTGACATTGTTTCTGTCCCTGTTGGTTGGTCCATAGCTCCAGTACAAGGTCAAGTGGATTGCTGAGTCCACAAGCCAGTGAAACCCAGTGCTCACATTAGCCTGGACTGTTCCCCAGCCACCCTGCAACTGTGAACACAGCCATGCAGGGCAGGTGCAGCAGCACATTGCATGCTGTATGGGTATGTGCATGTGCTAGTGAACTCCCCTGTCTGCAGAAATCTGCAGCTGGAAGTATGACCAATGGCAGGGTGCAGAGGGGGTGCCTGGTATGCTGGAGGAAGTCCATGGCTGCGTTGCTGCTGTTTACTTGCACTGCAGAGCTGCGCTGCAGGTCCCCAGCAAAGGCTCAGTCAGCCCAGGCACATGTTCATCTTGTTTCTGAAGGACAGACTTGCTAAGCAGCAGGGCTGAATGGAAACCTTTCCTCTCTAAAAGTCATCATCTGACCTGAAATGCTCACAGGTCTGTATTTGCCACACAACAGCTGGTAGCCACTTGCTGGAGCAGCACCCTGGGGCTTGCTCCTACAGGGCAAGAGACCATTGGGATAGAATGTTCCCCTTTCCTGTGGCAGCTGGAGTTTCCACTGCCAGCAGCTATCAGGTGTCTCTTGTCAAAAGATCAGGCCAAACCAATCCCTGCTGGTTTTCACTGAAGCTTCATGGAAATGAATCCTGTTAGAACAGTGGTGTAGAAGAGGCAGAATAGGAGGGTGTAAGAGAGAAATCTGTGTTCTCGTGTCCCCAGAGCAGCCCAGTGTGCACTGGGAACAGTGTGGTGTCTCCAGCTAGGGTAACAGCACCTCTCTGTCTTTGTACTTTCCTGACCTTTTATATTATTTCAAGCCTCATTCTCTAGAGTTCAAGGTACTGGCTGTGCTTCAGGAATTCACAAGCATAAACACTCATCGGTGCAGCTTGCATTACTAGGACATGAAAAGGGAGCCGAGAAGGAGCTAAACACATCCAAAACCCAAACAGAAAGTGTACGGGCTCTGTAAACAACAGACAGTGTCCGCAGTGCTGCCCAGAGTGCCCACTTCCTCTGGCCCTCCCATGCCCAAGGCTCTGTTGAAGCCAAACCGGACTCTCGTAACTTTAACAGGAATCAGGGAAGTTTTCACTTGAGCTAAGGCAACTAGTTAGGAAGAAATTCCAGACTCTGCGGAGCAGATGCTGGCTCTGCTGCCAATGCAGCTGTTCCATAGCCTGACTGTAAAAAGGAAAAGAAATAAATTCCCTTTCCTGTTCCTGGGGAGCTGTGCTGTGCTGGGTCAGGCTGCGTGCTGATGGCACCACAGTGCCTATGGGGAACGGCACTGCCTAGTCCTGCTTCTGTTCCCTAGCGAACATCTGGCTGTAGTGCTGCTGCAGGATGGGCCACTGCGGGAAAACTGACAGCACCCAGACAAGGTCTGTCTCAGGGCTAGACACTGACTGGATGGTCAGACCCAAAGAGAAGCGGTGAATGGAGTTAAATCCAGTTGGTGTCTGGTCACAAGTGGTAATCCCAGGGCTTGGTATTGGGGCCACTCCTGTTTAACATCTTTATTGGTGGTCTGGATGAGGGGATTTCGTGCACACCTCAGTTTGCAGATGACTGGGCAGGTGTGTTGATCTGCTGGAGGGTAGAGAGGCCCTACAGAGAGATCTGGATAGGCTGTACTGGTGGGTCAAGGCCAGTTGTATGAGGTTCAACGAGGCCAAGTGCCGTGTTCTGCACTTGAGACGCAACAATTCTCAGCAGTGCTACAGGCTTGGGGGAGAGGGGATGGACAACTGACTGGCAGAATGAATGAGACCAGGCATATTGATTAGTTATTGGCTGAACATGACCTAGCAGCTGGCTCAAGTGGCCAAGAAGGCCTCTGGCTTATACCACAATGTGGCCAGCAGCAGTAGGGAAGTGATTGTCCCTCTGTACTCTGCATTGGTGAAGGCCTCACCTCAAGTACTGGGTTCAGTTTTGGGTTCCCCAATACAAGAAACACATTGAGGAGCTGGAGAGGGTCCAGAGAAGGGCAATGTGATGCTGACTTTGGTAGGTCAGCCTGTGTGCAATAACATACTTTAGGGTTTTTATCTCCTGCTTTTCATCTGCCTGGGAAACACCTGTAGGGAAGGATGTCCATGTTTCAGCCTATCTCTTGAGCAGGGAGTGGACAGGTGGAGTAAGCCCCATGCTGTGTACAGTCAGCTGCACCTCCTGCAATGGCTGCTAAATCCAACAGGTCTCACTCAGTGATTTTCATGCTGCCTGCAAGCCACTACTCACTGCACATCGTGGAGCCCCAGGAAACCTCTCAAGGTGTGCATACAGAGCTTCTCTGTCAGGTCTTTCTGGGACTGAGATCCCATGCTGGATCCTCAATAGTCTGTGTTGAGTCCTTAAAAGTCTGTGTTGGCTCCATGTTCTGGCCACTCAAAATATGCTCGACTCAGTCAAGCCTTTGTCTGCCTTTACACTCAGCTGAGGAGTGCAGGTCCCTATCCCCTCTCTGACTCTGCTGACCCCTCCTACCATACCGTCCCTGCACCACCCCCACCCCCCCTCCTCGATCATTGCCATCAGCCACAAATACAAGTTTGATCTGATTTTCTGAGTCAGCACCTTACCCACAATTGTAGTGCAGCACGAGCTCAGAGAAGGAGACTCCCAGTATCTAAACTATGTTTGAGATCACCTCAGTAGAAACTGACTTGCTTGAAGTCTCCTTGTTTCACAACATCCCACCTTGAAACCAAGATTATGCTGTAGCATGTAGGAACCAGAAGAGTTTTGCTTCTAGTTTTGTCCTCTTAGAACCCGGCTGACATTGCCGAGTTGCAATAATAAGGACCTAATAAGTTGCCCTAATAAGGACCTGTGCGCGCAGGAGTACTTTGGGAAGGCCAGGACTGGATTAACTGTTGTCATCTACTTTGTTTAGCAGGCTGTGCCACTGCAAAGCCGTTGGGCAGGGCCTGTCCTAGTGTTCTCAAACAAATGGTGACTGAGCTGTGTGGGAACTGCTGTTCAGGTTGAAGAAGTGACTGAAACCATGTGAACTGTGCTGAGTTTATGATTTGCAACAGTGACACTGATAGCACTCGCATTTCTATTGCAACCATTTTCAAATGTGAGGAGCCCCAATAAGCAGAAGCCTGTCACAGGGCAACTGGAAAAGACACTGCATGTGTGGGGCATCCCACATGCAAGGGAAGCATCTCCAGAAATGTTTGGCAGCACTTTAGGAATGAGGTTGGCTCTGAAGTGAAACAGGTGAGTCTCCTCCTCAGGCCAGACATCAGGTCAGTTCAGAGCAGCCAGAAGTTGGAGCTGCACCCACAACTGGCTGCTTCCCCTGGGCTGGCAAGTCACTGCCTGGGGAGGGGACACGTGTAGTGAAACATGTATGGGGTTGGACACTGTCCCTGGGTCACCACTAGCCTGGCAGTCTCAACTGCCACAGCTCTATGACCACTTCTAAACAGCAGTTCCCTTCCTTACCTTTGGCTCGTCAGAAGGAAGGCACCGCTGTCTTGTCTCTGGGTGGCTGTGCAGAGAGAAGTAGTAGATGGCATAGAAAATTTCACAGGGCACCACCTCTCCTTAGTTGCATGGCCACAGCTGAGATTTAGGGTGGTAAGACCTTAAATTCAATTCAGCAAACCATGACCAGTTCCTAGACTTAGAAGATACAGCAAAAGCCTCAGGAGTAACACATTCACAGAATGTTAGGGATTGGAGGGGTCCTTGAAAAATCATCCAGCCCACCCCCCCTGCCACACCAGGATCCCCCAGATTCAGTCACATGGGAACAAGCCAAGCAGGTTTTAAACATCTCCAGAGAAGGAGACTCCACAACTGCCCCAGACAGCCAGTCCCAGTGTTCTGCTACCCTTACCGAGAAGTTTCTTCTCAACTTTATATGAAACCCCCTCCGTTCCAGCTGACACCCAGTGCCCCTTGTCCTATCACTGGGTGCCACTGAGCAGAGCTTGGCTTCTTCCTCCTGACACCCACTGTTTCCATATTGATCAACATTAACAAAGTTACCCCTCAGTCTCTCCAAGCTAAAGAGACCCAGCTCCCTCAGCCTTTCCTGGTCAGGGAAATGCTCCACTCCCTTCATCATCATTGTTGCTCTGCACTGGACTCTCTCAAGCACTTCTGTGTCCTTCTGGAACTCAGAGGACCAGATCTGGACACAATATTCCAGATGTGGTCTCAGCAGGGCAGAGTAGAACCAATCTGGATCTACTAACCACCCCATTTCTAACCCACCCCAGGACTCCACTGGCATCCCTCCTCCTGTCTGTCTTGAAGAAGCAGTGACAGGAGGGCAGCAGCACAGTGTCACATTCACCACCCCAGAGAAGAAAATTAACTCCTTTTTTGTGGGAAGTTCATCACAAAGAACTCCTGGCAAATAAAACTGTGATTCACTGGTGTGTCTTAGGTTTTGAAGGGAAGATGAAAGAACAATTCTACAACTGATGGGTTGGTCAAAAAAGCAGTCACTTCTCACCTTTTACCCACAATGTGAAAGACCACTGGACCAGCCCAACTAGGTGCAGGCTGCCTAGTGTACATCTGCTGTGGATTCCCATCAGTGGTCTCCTTTTGCCCTTAAAGTGTGAAGGGTGTTAAGGTAGTTTTGTATCAACTCAGCCATATAATATCCAGGGAACACTCCCTTTAACCCTGTGATTGCCCAGTCAAGGGATACAGCTCCCATGGGGAGATAGAGTTGAAGTGATAGCCTCTGCAGAGTGAGGAAAGCAGAGTTTTCTCCTAGCTATTCTCTCCAAAGCACACATCTTGCCACGTACATTAGTGGTAAACTGTTGTTCCTGTTTGTTTTCACTCCATCACTCAAGTCCTGAAGCAGGTAACACTGGTAGGGAGAGTGACCTGCAAGTGCTGAGGCTACTGGTAACCAGCAGAATCAGAAGAGCAGCTGCATGTTACCTCTGAGCCCACTGTGCACAACAGTCTCCCTTATAGCAGCCAGCAGATCTGGCTGCAGCAGCACTTTCCTGTCCTTCCATAATACTTCTTGGAAACAGCAGTGCCCAGTTGTACTCAGAAGAAAGTGCTTCACCCTGCCAAGGAAGGATTGCATTTCTGCCCTTGCAGTCAACAGGGCTGGGCTTTCTCTGTGTCAGCACTAGCACTCCACAATCAGGAAGAGCTAGAATCTGGGAAGCTCAGAATCATAGAATCCCCTTTGCTTAAAGAGAAACACTCAGTGTCTCCTAGCAGCTCTATCAGAGGCAAATTACTCAGCAGTGAGGCAGGGGGGTGGTTTTGTTTGTAAACCCCCTCCCCAGATCAAAACCAACTAATAAACCAAACCCAATAAAAATCCTTTAAGAACAGCAGCAGTATCACCACACAAGGCTTTGGGCTTCCAATGCAACATGAAAAAGCCCCAAATCATCCTTTCAAAAGGGTCTGTTTTAAGTCAGTAAGGAAAGAGACTGAAGTACTGCAGACTGACACCGTTTTATTTGTGGGCACAGCACAGTGCCATTTCATAGACAGACAAGCCGCCCTAACACCAATCAGATCTGCTTTTTTTTTAAAAAAAAAATCATAAACCACCCTACATGGGTTTCAGGAAGAGTCCAATGTGCCAGTGGTCAGCTCTCAAGAGCTACTTTGCTGCAATAGCAGTGGTTTCCTTACAGAACCCTGCGAGGTTTAATTCTGTAGGCTGTGAAGCCTGAGCTTGTAGCAGAGCTTCCATACGAAATCATGGATTTTGGAACAGAATCATGAAATCACTAAGGTTCAAAGAGACCTTCAAGATCACAGAATCCAACCATTAATCAACACCACCACGCCGACTAACAATCTATGTGTTGTTTGAACTGCTCCGGGGCTGGTGACTCCACCACCTCCCTGGGCTCCCCGACCTCCCCGACCACTGTTCCACTTCAAAGGCTGTAGCTTCTCAGTAGCTCAAAGGGTTCCAAGAGGCTCCACTACAGTGGTCTGCAATTAAACAGCAATGTACCAAGAGACACAGCCCAGTACATAATAAAAAACCCATGCTTCCCTGAAGCACTAGTTTACCCAGTACAGAGCTAGTTGAAATGCTTCTGTATCTAAATGGCTTTGCTGCAGGCAGCACAAACTTCTCACACAGGAGGCAGGACCATTTCTTACAGAGCCAGCTAAGTCTGTAGCAGCATAAGGTCAGTAAAGCTCAGAAAAAAGCTTCTGTGATTAAAGCAGGCTTAGCTCCTCTGAAAACTGGTCTAAAACTTGAAGGCACAGATGCACAGCTGAACATGGCACATGAGCACTTTAGATAGCCCAGAGAAAACACAACACAAACAGGACACTTCAGAAAATGTTGTGTTACTGTGACCCTCTGCAACAAAGTAGGATCCATGAGAGCCTACAGAGGCCTCTTCACTTAATATTGCATAGCAGCCCTGAAATTTAATGTCAGGTCATTGTACTGGAGGTGGGACATGGCAGGGGAGAAGCAAAAAGCCTTATTTGGCAGAAGGTGCTCGATCTCCACTGCCACACAAGGAGCTTTTTCCCAGTCTGAGGTAGAATTACACACATACTGCATAAACCCAGTCAAGTCCTGCTCAACTCGTCTTCAAAAGACAAAAAGTACCCCTTCTCCAAGGGGAGTGCCTCAGGTTACTCCTGGAAGCAAATGTTACAGACCAAAGATCCCTGCTCCCCTAGAAAGTGCTGATGGCTGTCATGGTGCTACAGGTAAGGAGTGTAACTGTACTAACTTCAAGTCCTACAGCAAGTATGGTTGGCTCCACTTCCTCCCTCTTGTATAACTGCTTGCTGCTTCTCCTTTTGTTTGCTCAGCTCACCGTATCTTAAAGATTGTCCCTGTTGTTCTCTTCTTCGCATCCCTTCTACTAGGATCCTGCTAAACAGTTTCTCTATTTCAGCTCTTAGACTTCTGAGGAACACTTGTAGTTTGTTCTAGAGACTCCTCTGCGTAGTACAGGCATGGAAGGATGGAAATGAGAGCCTCTTCAATGGAGAAGAGATGTTTATCCTCTGCTTGAGGACAAAAGTATCGCATGAAGTCTGCCAGCCTCAGCAAGTACTCAATGTTATGACCAGCACAACCACTTGAGACAATGATCTGAGCTGCAATGTCTTCTTCAGATGCTGGGCCCAGGTAAGAAGGGTTCTGGGGTGTTGCAATGTAAACAAGAGCCGGGATGGGCTCCTCTCCATCTTTCTCCTGAGGGTGGAACTTCACCACCTTGGTGTCATAGCCTCCCAGGACAGCTTCTCGCATGTTGAGATACTGGAGTGATGCAGCGATTTGCTCCCCACGGACCTCATAGGCTACACCCCAGGTGCACGCCTACAAGGGAAACAGCAGGCTGCTTAGGGGATGCTCATTAGGAACTGTCCACAAGCGGACAGAGGCAGTGTCGCTCCCCTCACCCCCCTCCCCTCGCCGGCCAGGAGCGCAATGGGCCCCCAACCCACCCCCGCCGCCGCCCCGGTACTCACTCCGCGATCCTCCAGCAGTGTTACCACCCGGCCGGGCTGTGAGAGGAGACAAGGGAAGAGCGTTAGCGGCCCGGCCCATCAGCACTCCCCTCCCCGGCCCGGCCCGGCTCGACTCTCACCGTCTTCTCGCTGCCGCGGTGGAAGGTGTCACCCTGCCAGAAGCGGCGGCTATAGCCGCGGATGAAGCCCACCTTGCTCGAGGTGAACTCGAAGCCCGGTCTCCAGACCAGCGAGCCGTACCCGAAGATCCACAGCGGCGGCGCCAGCCCCTCGCCCTCCGTCTCCCCCACTGCCGAGGAGGAAGCGGAGGGCAGGTGGGACGGAGACGACGGCTGCTGGAGGCACTGCGGCTCGCACTTCATGGTGGCAGTTGTAGCACCACTCGCTGCCGTGTGATGAGAACTGGGGGCTCGTGGGGCCCCACAGCCGCCGCCGCCGCCTTTTAAAGGAGGCCCGGGCAGCCGCCCCGCCCCTCGCCGCCGGCTCGCACCGGGTGATGCAACGAGCGCGGAGGGTTTCGCCGCGAGTGGGGCAAAGCGGCGTGGCGGTTGCGTCAGCGGGACAGGGCTGGCGGGGAGTCCGGAGCAGAGCGGGGGGCTGCGAAGGCGTAGGGGGGCCGGCCGTGAGCGGAGGGGACTGTTGGGGCTGCTCAGCGTTGCCTGGGGGACTCCTGCCTGGGGAACTCCCCCCTGCGGGACTCCCCTCTGGATCCCGTGGGACAGCCCAGGTGTGCGCGCAGCCCCATGGAGAGAAGCGGGCGAGCTTGGCGCTGGAGCTGCCGAGCTTCACCCTAGAGCTGCTTTTGAGGTAACCGCGCTAGTTCCGCTGAGGGAGTCTGAGAGGTCAGGGCAGCGGTGAAGGGGGAAGCACCAGCATCCCCACGGACGCCGGTGGAGCTAGTGCAGAATGCAGGCGGCTCGATTGTGCCAAATCCAGTTGGACTCTGGGCTCGTTAACACCTAGCGTTTGTTATTGGGGCCGAGAGCAGGGTATGATGTGGAGACTCCGTTGTAAATCGACTTTAAGCAGCTAAAAGAGTGCGCTCAGGTGACAAAGTTGTTCATTTTGGTAGCAGGCACTCCCAAAAGTAGAAAAAGAGGGAAAAAACGAGAAGCAAAGCAATTGCAGTCTTTTTAGAGAAGTATTTGTGATTATTGTCCTCTGTAGCTACCTTACACAGTCTCTTTCGTTTCCTGTTGGGTCCTAGCTAGCCAGCACCCACCTCTCCATTGCACTTGGCAGAGTGATGCAGCCACAGCCCATGAAGGCTGCGCTGGGTGCTCCCTGCTCCGCTCCACTTGTGCTTCTCCTGTTCACCCATCTGCACAGGCTCAAAGCTATGGAATCAGAGCTGCATTCTCCCAGCTCTTCACACCGGATCCCTATGCTGTTACAGATTTGCCAACTCTGCTCCCTCCACCAGGGGTCACTTTTTAGAGGCAGAATGTGAATCCATCTCCTCTTTGTATAGCTGCCTCGTTTGGAGGCTTCGGAGGCACAGGCAGTGCTCTGGAAAGTGTACTCAGCAGCAGTCTGCATCAGAGCTCAGCTTGGCGAAACGGGAAATAAGCTTCTACTATCACACTAGATCGTGGCTCCTAAGATGCAAGACTGCTGCCTTACCTGTGCAGTTTGTTAGTGCTAAAATAACCTGCCTTTTCAATCAAATGAAATCAGTCTCATCTGGGAATTTATTCCTCTGTGTTCTGTAGTGGCATACTGGTAGTAGTAGTGTAGCAGGTGTAGTGTGGATCCCCATGCATCCCACTTGGGTCGCCACTGATGTCATGGGTCAGAGACCCTGACTATTTCAACCAAGAGCTTTAGCTAAAGTGTCAGCCACAAAGGGAGGATTTAACAAACCCACTGACGAATTTGCAGACAGTGAAATAACTGACTCTGTTTGGGGAAGAAAGGCACCAAGACATTTTAATTCACTGCTGCCACTCCACATCAGAGAAAACCCCACACAGACACAGACAAACCAAGTTTTGTCACACTGTTCCCACACTGAACTGAACCGAAATGTCCAGAACATCTTCATTATCTTCATTATAGACAGTTCTTGCTTCTCTGTCAAATTGCAGTTGTCATCAGAATTCAGTCCTGATTAGTGTAAATCTCTAAAGTTCAGAGTTCTCAGTCTCCAGGTCCCGGTAAATCTGCCCAATCGCCATAAGTTTTCTTCACCTTGAGTGATAAAATTCTCAGAAGCAATAACCTTCTCTAGCAGTGCAGCAAAGCAGCTCTCAACAGTTCAAACCGGAGAGAAGTGAAGAAGAAGGTGGAAGTCACTGAGGGAGGAGAAGAGGGGAGGAGTGTGGGGGCAGCTACTTTTCAACTTTTTAAACCTAAACTTTAAACGTTTCTTCTGAAAACACACAACTTATACTGACAGCTTCTGCTTAGCGTTTACAGCAGAACAGCCCTGTTGTAGCAAGTGTGTATTTTTCATGTTTAGTTCTTTTGTTTTTATCTTGCTAAAATCAAGGAAATCTAAGCGAAATAATATATTGTTAATGAAAGCATTAAGATATCTGGCTGTAGCTGCATCATCCTTATCAAATGGGGGTGACAGACAAATCAGTGTCTAAAAGCTAAGCTGAAGCTTCTTCTAGGTTCTGCTGTCAGTGATAGCAGTGCAGCAAATCTGGCCTCTTTCCAGCTTTTCCCATGATGTGGGGCTCATACATGGGTGCAGTGCACTGGCTTTTGCACATCTCACACGTGAAACACTAGACATTGGCTAGCACACCCTAAGTAAAATAGAATCAAGAAATCACTGGGAAGTGACTGTGTGCTTGCTAATGGGAGAAAAATTGCTCCTTCCTATCGCAGAGCTGCCTCAGCTGTTTATCTGTCTCTGCTACATAGCTCAGGCAGACTGGCAGTAGAGAACCGGTGCCTAAAGCCTTAGGGAAGCAGCTTAAAGTCCTGCACCAGTTAAACACTAGCGAGATCGCGGCTGTCTGCAGTACTGTTCCATCTGGATCAATCAGGACTGAGGTGAGAAACTGAAGTCCCTGATTTTATTGCATGAAGATGCTAGGATGTGGCCCCACTGTTAGGAGTGGACCTTGTGGAAAGACTGTTACTGAAGTGGTGGCATTTACAGCAAGAGGTTAGGAATTCTTTTGGCTGTCACTAATCCATTTCTTGTTACTGACTCTACCATCATTGGATTTTGGTTAAATAAATCAAAGGGCATGATGATCCCTGGGCTAACAGGTCAAGCAGAAGAGGGGTCTTGCAGATGGTATAAACGCAGCTGTGGGAGCAAAGCAGGTGGCTGCTGAGGAGAGGGTTTAGTGTCTGTCGGTGCTGATGAATCTTGTGTTCATAAACAAGAACAACCTGCCAAACCAAGGTGTGAGGGAAGATGTGGAGCTGCAGTGGAATTAACTGTTAAGGAACATGATGTGGATTCAAGAATACAACAAATGGAGATTAAAAGAATGCAAACCGTTGGACTTCAACAGTTCAGAAGTGGTTAAGGGAAAAGGGAATGGAAGGTATAGTCACATACTATTAAAATAAAAAAGCCTTAACAGCAGTAAGAGTTTTTATTTTGGCCTGGAAACTTTTAGGAAGGAGAAAAAAGGCCATTGCAGCTGTATGGGTTAGATCCCAAAACTAGTCTTTCCAGGAACAGGAGACAGAGTTGCTCTCTTTTTAGCAGTGTGTGTCTGCTTTACCAGAGTGAGCATTCCTGTGTTAGTGCTGAGTGACTAACAGTGCCAGAGCTGCCTGTTTTTCAGGAGAATGGTGAATCACCAGAAAACCAATAACAGGGATGGCATGACATGCAGCAGGAGGCTGACCCTGTCATTGGCTTCAACCTGTGTTTCAAGCTTTTATTTGTTTCAGTAACATGAGGGCACACACTGAGTTTTACCAAAATGGTTCTGTTCAGAAAATGCCTACTATGGCCAGGAGGACTGACAGTTCATTCTGAGCATTGTCAGAAGTTTATCCTGAGGCTAAATTAACCAATTAATTTCGTTATTGTGCCATTAGGGCAGAAACAAACAAACAAACAAACAAGTGAGGGTTTGAGGGTAAGAAAACTACTTATAAACTGCAGGCAAAAAAATCCCAGACTGATTTCATTTGGGGAAAAAACAAGGTGACACATTTAATTCACCTGCGATGAGTGGAGGAAGCA
>VZRI01003293.1:0-36957 GCA_013397515.1 Upupa epops
TGTGCAGCTCCTCCATACCCAGGTCAGGCACCCTGCTGAGAGATGATCCTGGAAACAAGGGTTTACTGACACAGCTTTAAACAGGACTCCTTTCCTAAACAATACTGATAGTTTCAACTCTTTAGGCAGAGGCCTTCAGTCTGTAAGTGCAAACCATGTCTTCCCTGTTGTGCAGAACACCAGTTTGATCAACACCAAGAAGAAGCTGGAAACGGATATCATGCAAATTCAGAGTGAAATGGAGGACACAATCCAGGAAGCCCGCAACGCTGAAGAGAAGGCCAAGAAGGCCATCACAGATGTGAGTTGTGAGCTCCTTTCCCTGCTGATGGTGGATATAGTTTCCCACAAACCATCTCCAGCCCCAAATGGCTTTAATCGCTTGCACTCCTCAGGCAGCCATGATGGCTGAGGAGCTGAAGAAGGAGCAGGACACCAGTGCCCACCTGGAGAGGATGAAGAAGAACCTGGACCAGACAGTGAAGGACCTGCAACACCGTCTGGATGAGGCCGAGCAGTTGGCACTGAAAGGAGGCAAGAAGCAACTCCAGAAGCTGGAGGCCAGGGTGCGTAGAGCTGCTATTTGTGCAAGAGTGGACATGCCACAAAATTAGCCTCCAGGGAAGCTGCAGAGATGCTCTTCTTGCTGCAGGTGCGGGAGCTGGAAGGGGAGGTTGATGCTGAGCAGAAACGCAGTGCTGAGGCCGTGAAGGGTGTGCGCAAGTACGAGAGGAGGGTGAAGGAGCTGACCTATCAGGCAAGTAAATGCACAAAGCCACCTTGGATTGATGCAATTTTCTCACAGGAAGCCAAATCATTCATATGCTTATGCAGCATCCGTTATTCCCTTTCTCTTGTGCATATCAACAACTGTAGTCTGAGGAAGACCGCAAGAATATTCTCAGGCTGCAGGATCTGGTGGATAAACTGCAGACGAAGGTGAAATCGTACAAGAGGCAAGCTGAGGAGGCTGTAAGTATTGTTTAAAGGCTGGACCAGAAGCATTTGCCATTGGGGCAATGTGCTCATTGGGATGAGTATTAATACTGGGAAAGGGGTGTGAAAGAAGCTACCAAGACAGAACAGTCTTGCCCACGCCGTTTTACTCTTGTGTCATGGGCCTTGCCGGGCACCCTGTAGTCAGGAAGGAGCCAAGGAAGTTCTGCTGCCTGTTTTGTACAGAAGGTCACACTAANGGGAAGAGCCTCAACCGCACAATGCCGAAACAGAGCAGCAGTGAAACCCTGCCCTGGGCTCCTCACCACTGACTCCCTCTCCCCACACAGGAGGAGTTGTCCAATGTCAACCTGTCCAAGTTCCGCAAGATCCAGCACGAGCTGGAGGAAGCCGAGGAGCGGGCTGACATTGCAGAGTCGCAGGTCAACAAGCTCCGAGTGAAAAGCCGTGAGTTTCATGGCAAGAAGATTGAAGAGGAAGAATGAGGTTGTCGTGAGGCAGCAAAGTGACCTGAGGGCTGCACAAAATGTGAACCTCTCAGTCTCTTTCTGCCATATTTCATACTTCCATCCACATCTATATGCTTGGAATAAAGACTGTAGGCTATAAAGTCTTTGCATACACGCCATGGCTGATAATTTTGTTTCTCCCTTTTCAGCTTAGTGCTGTGTCATCCTTTGTCTTTGGGCACCATTTTGGCTAGAAGCCTTTGTGTGCCTATGTCACCGTACAGCTTTTTGTCATCTACTTCCTAACTAATTAACCCTTCTTTATTTCTTGCTGCATGAATGGAAATGTAACTTCCCAGGACAGGAAATGGAAGTGCTGACAGTGACTTCTGCCAGCCCAGGGTTCCTACTGGTCAGTCCCAGACAACACCATATATTGTGACTTCACAGTCAGCACCTCAACACTTCCCAGCTATGCAACATGTCATATGTGAGGTGCTCCTTTGCTGGTCACTGTCCACGTTGTGGGTGGCTGACAACCAACATGAATTAAGGACTTTAGGGCAGCTGACAGGAAGTGGTCTTCATTCTCGACTGTGTTTGTTTCATGAATTTTCTTAGACTGTGGGGCCATGAAGCTTATCACCTCCACTTGGACTGTCACTGAATAAGACTGGTGACAGTTCTGTGATAATTGCTTTGATTTCTGTAAGTCAGAGCAGTGTTTGCAAAGATCCTGGCACACCACCCTCTGAAATGCTACCCTTCCTGACAGATACCACAGAAAAGTCTCCAAAGATCATCAAGTCCAACCACTAGACTTAACAGTGAGGAGCCCCCCAGTAAACCCTATCCTTCAGCATCCGACATACATGACTCTTAAATACCTTTAGGAGTGGGGACTTCTCCCCCTTCCCGGGCATGCTGTTCCAGTGCCTGGTAGACCTTTGAGCAAAGAAGTATTTTCTAATGTCCAATCTAAGCTTCCCCTGGTGCAACTTAAGGACATACCGTCTCCTTCTATCACTTGCTACTCAATTAAGTGGATCAACCCATAATTTGATACACCCTCCTTCCGGGTAGTTGTAGACAGCAATAAGGTGTCCCCTCAGCCTCCTTTTCTCCAGGCAAAACAACTCAAATTCTCCCAGCCACTCCTCATAAAACCTATTCTGCAGACTGTACACCAGATTTGCTGCCTTCTTTTGGACATGCTCTGGTACCACAATGTCATCCTTGTAGTCTTCTGAAGTCCCAGTGAGCTCTGAACCAACCCAGTGTATCTGACACCTGATGGAAAAGAGCTGGTATGGGCAACTGAGGACAGTTAACTTGTGTCTTTAGAAAGGGAGTATTCCATTAAATTGAAGTCATCCTTATATGTGAACCAGCACAGAATCCTTTGAAAGGGTGGAGGAGGGTATGAACAGGGAGATCCAGCTGATAAAATCAATTGGGATTTTCAAAACCTTTCAGCAAGTTATCCAAACAAAGGGTTTTGTAGAAGTAATGAGTGAATCCATTGGATAAGAAGGACACTTCTCATTCAGATAAATAATCCTCAAAACGACAGAATATTAGAGTGATAGAATCATCCAGCATCCAGGTTGGAATAGGTCTCAAAAGATGGCCTAATTCAACCCCACCCCCCACCCCCGCACCACAGTGAGCACATACATCCTGAACTAGATCAGTGTTCAGCATCCCTCCTGCTAAAGAACTCCTTCCTAACAGCTAATTTTTATCTCCCCTTCTCTGATCTGAAACCATTTCTCCTCATCCTCATCCTGTTTATGAAGGGTTATATAAATACAGAGTGTGAAATCAGTGTGAGCAGCAAAACCCTAACAGTTGTGTGGAATTGGATATGGACATACCAGGTCTGAGATAAAGATAGAATTCACAATGGATTGTATGGAAATAGTATGGAAAGGTATGTTAGACTTCATGATCTGTGAGGATGATTGGAGGGCTGTAGCACCTCTCCTAAGGGGACAGGCTGAGAGATTTGGGGATGTTCAGCCTGGAGGTGACTGAGAGGCCTTCCAGTACCTGAAGAGGGCTACAGGAAAGTTGGGGAGGGGCTGTTTACAAAGGCTTGTAGTGGTTAGACCGGGGGTAATGGTTTCAAGCATTCCTCAAGAAGAGGATAGTTTTAGACTGGAAGTCATGAGGGAATTCTTCACAGTGATTGTGGTGAGACACTGGAACAGGTTGCCAGGGAGGTTGTGGATGCCCCCTCCCTGGAATTAAAATTAGATAATTTCTCTTTAAATAAAATATTAAAGTACATTATTGAGTAAGATGCTGAACATTTACAGTGGAGATGGTTTTTAACAGTCAAAACTTAACCTGAACAATATGAACGCCCCTGCACTCCCCCCTCTAAACCAGTCATATTGTCACAAATTCCCCCTCAAAACTTCCCTTCCAACTCCAGGCAGTTTCAGGCAACTTGAAATCTTGGCATCCTTTGTTCACTCAAATGGGCCATTAGCTCTCTCTTAATGGCCCCAGCTCCTCTGAGCAGCAGAGAAGCCATCTGGGGTGGGNGCAGATTCCTCGGCTTACTGCATGGGGGTTGGACTACATTTAAAAGTATCATCCAACTCAATGTATTATGATTCTGTATTTTACTCCTGGAATTAAAATCAGATAATTTCTTTTTAAATAAAATATTAAAGTACATTATTGAGTAAGATGCTGAACATTTACAGTGTAGATGGTTTTTAACACCCACATCTTGACCTGAACATGCTGTCCTTTCCAGCCATAATGATTCTATGTTTTTATGATAAGGGTGCATATATACAGAAAAAGTCAAATAAGAAACATGATGTATAAATACTTGTTTAGTTCTTGTGAACCTGGAAATGTTTCTTATTTATATTGGAAACATATTTCTCATATATTCATATAAATAAAAGTATGTTTAATTTCTTGTGTACTTAGTGTACACTAGTGTAGTTTGGTGCCATACTTTGAAGATTAAAATCAACTTGCATAAACCTGCTGTGTAGTCAAGACTGCCTGCTAGCTTATATGACTGACGTTGAAAGAAGCATTGGCCCGTAATTACCATAAAGGAACATCTCTGAGAAGTTTAGCCACAGCTTGTGAACTCTAGTGCAGTTGCAGGTATTGCAAATACATTAGAGTCATAATCTGGACATTAGTGATGTAACTCCAAAGTAAATAAGCTGATAAAATAACATTAATCAAAAACAATCCTGTTGTGCAGAAAGAAACTTACTCAGTGAATTCTGATAAATCAAATGTATAGTTTCTTGATGATTTATAAGGTTGTTTGAACACCAAAAGAAACTACTAGCTGAAAAATATCCTGTCTTTCCTGTGAAAGAGTCTGTTGAATGTTTTGTTCTACTTACATGAGTAGCTTTTGGAAGATATGGTATACTGCTGGGAATGTATGATTCAATATATATAAAGACCTCAAACTGGGAGCGCTAATGGGTAAAGCCCAAGGTTTGTAAATGCGCAAAGCTGAGCGCGTTGCAGAGCATTGGCATGCTCATTCCGTGACGGCTCTGCCAGGAGGTCCCTAGAGGTCGCCCTGTTCCAGGAGGACATCAAGTGCCTAGCGAAATCCCTGAAGAATGAGGTGTTGACAGCACGAATGCAGAAGGCAAATGTTACGCTTGCATGCTTGATAAAGCAGTGATTGAGTGAAATGGTTTTTACAGCTTAAGATGGATAGGAAATATCCATACAAAGTTCAAGCAAAGCATGGTTTAGTTGTACTTTCCATTTATAGCATCCAAGAGTCACACATCAGACAGAGGCATGACAGTCCTCCTGCCTCATAAGAGCTCTTCAATTCTGTGTCAGGCAGAATGTCAGCTTGGAAACACACCACTTAACTAATTTTTCTCTCAGGCATTTGCATCCTAATAGTTGCATCATGCTAGTAATACTAATTTCCCTTCCACTGAACCCTGTCCTTCTCTGACTCCTTTTGTCATCTGTTGTTCATCTGCTTTCTGCACTACACTCTGAGGCTTTTAAGCCTTTTTATTTCACTCACCTGCTCTTTAACTGGAGCCACTCATGCTTAGATGTGTGAATCAAATGACAGTCTGAATGTCACCTAAGGTTACTTAGTTTTTGCAGTGGAAATGGAAGATGTGTGTATTGCTCACCTTGGCTACACATTCAGTAATTCTGATTTTGCACATTTACCTACCTTTCTACTTTGAAGTTGGCTGTTTCAGGACCTTTCCAATGGACCACTTTGCCTCAGTCTATGTGTGTAAAAGAGTTACTGTTGGAAAGACAAGAATTCACATGTATGAGTATCTATTTTCCAAAGTCACTATGTGAAGATATGGAATTGTTTTTTCATTTTTACATAGTATGGCTAACTACAAATCCATTGTAGATTATTAGTTCTTGAAGTCAAGAGAAGGATTAGAATAGATGCCTAGAAGGGTAGATGCCTCTGCTCTCAGGAGATTTACATTTAGCCTTAATGTTTTCTGTTACGTAAGTATATAAATTATTGGTCCAACTGCCTTTCTTCATAGAGAATTAGTCCACAATTTACATTAGTAGTGGTAATTATTGAGTTATCTCACAAAATCAGTTTAAAATTCCATCTCCACCCACTCCAGCACACAAGATCTTATAATGTACATTCAGATAGATACTTAGAGCGTGTTTATCTCCAGATAAACAGACGAGTTCCATGGGGGATACAGAAGGTATTATCTGTAATTAATTCAATATGTTTCAATACTTATAAAATCTAATAAAGAAAGTGTGTCCTTACCATCTTCATGTTCCCTTCAGAGAGCAAGATGTTAGTTGAAGTGTAGCAATGAGAAGATATGCTCTGAAGGATTAGAGTTCTGGCATTTCTGCTTAGCATGTGCCAGCATTCCTGTGAGTTCTCCATTTACCCAGGGAACAGTGGAATGAGGCTACACTTCCTACATCATACCACATACACTGATGGTTTACAGGCCATACTGATCTTTGCAAGCATGACCTTTTAATTCTGATAGCATGGTTGACAACAATCTTAGC
This sequence comes from Upupa epops, assembly GCA_013397515.1. Taxonomy (NCBI): domain Eukaryota; kingdom Metazoa; phylum Chordata; class Aves; order Bucerotiformes; family Upupidae; genus Upupa; species Upupa epops. The sequence goes on from VZRI01003293.1 coordinate 6,453, forward strand.
AGACAACAATCAGACAAAAAATGCTGATTAGTTGTTTGGTCAGTTTATTTTATTTAAATGTACCAATTGGCTCAAGAAAATACAGATTTTGTTCCAGATCTCTTTTTATGCAGAAAATAGTAGGCTGAATTTTGTGGATGCATACCATGAATAACAAGAACAAGTAGTCTACACTCATCTGACTGATCTCCTAAACCTATTTATCTGAGTTTTTTTTCAGAAAGAATTGCTTAAATTCCAGAAATTAAGATCTCCTAATTTTCCCATGTCAGAAGTGAATTACCAGACTAATTTCCTGAAAATTCTTTTTACAATGTGATTTGCAAATAGTCTTAGCCCTGCACAGGGAAATATTTTGTTCCACCTAGAGAGAAAAATAAAAATATTTTGTGTATGAGATACTGATTTGTCAGAGCCACCTCATTAAGTTTTCTACAGTCTGTATGACTGTTTTCTACAGTCAAAATTGCATAAACACTGAAACTTACATATCATAATTAGTGAGAAAATATAAGGTAAGTATCTCAAAATTATTTTATTTTATGTGCTATAACACTCCTGATTTTGTCACAAATATAATGGGAAAAATTAACTGTTAAAGCAGCTGATACAGAATCAGGCAAGTGTGCTACAGCTGCAAATTTCCTTGGCATCCTTAGGGTTCAGCTCTCCCTTACAGTATCTGCAAGTCGTCACAGCAGAAAACAGACCCCTGTCTGCTAACCCTGTTTTCTTGTCTGCTGCTCTTCTGGTCCTCAAATCTTAAAAGCTGAATACCATCTTGCATGAACTGGTAAATATCCTAATGATTACAGCTTTCCCTATAGTTTGCTGTTTGATGGCACTCAGGCTAATGAGACCCCACAGTAAAGCTATTTCACTTATCTTAGCATGTGGAGTGATTACTAGGCATTTCTGCACCATACATTCAATTATACGTCCTGGAAACTGAAAGCGATTATTAGATAATAGTCTGTATAACTTGGATCCCAAAAGATTTGTGGACCAAAAAGTTACATGTCCCTCCAGGCCGAGGTTGCTTCTGCATAAACACTGAAACATGCAGCGTTCCGACATCTAAGAAAGTTCTGGCTGTGGCATTTTTAGGCAGTAAGTTTAACAAGTGCTACAGAGAAAGCAGTTAAGTGTTGCATTTAATAGAATTTAGGCAGTGGCCAATTTCCTCATCTGTAGTGTTGCGGATGAGACAACAGCCGAGAGTGAGTAACTGCTTTTTCAATGTTCTTCTGTGTTCAAGGTTACCATTATGATGAAGCTAACCTTTAGCTGGCCTTAGCTGGACTGAATGAGCTGCAATGACCATTGCTAAGATATTTTGGCAGTGTCTAAGGTAACTAGTGAATGACATGCATGTTTAGAAAGCTCCACAGTCTGTTTGGCTTGTAAGACATGTTATCTTATAATTTCTATTTTAAATGCACTAATTAACCAGTCAGTGTTGACAGGTATGAAAGTTGTTGGAAAGTAAATCAGTCAAAGAACAAGGGAGAGGACTTCCACAAAACATAAGATTCAGGAGGGCAAAATTTTCTTCTTGTGAGCCTTATGTCTTATTACTGAATAGAATCAAATTCAGACATTTTTAAACCAATCCCTCAAGTATATATGCAAATGTACATGAGCAAATGCAGGAAGGACTTTGAAAATACTTTGAAATATAGAAACAATGAAATAACTCAAGCAAAAAGTTAATTAAATTCTCACTTTGCCTTCTAAGTAACAGACATTTCTGGATGCCAGTATAAGGCAATGTCTGGCTGATTATGAATGAACCCCTTTCCTTTGCACAAATAAATTACAATAGTCTACTTTGGAAAATTATTGTGTTATAATGGTAAAGTTATTCTATTCACACAGCAGCCAAGAACTTGATCATTTTTTGCCTATGTTCTCTGTTGCTTTGAGGAAGAAAGGGTCTATCAGAGTTGCTGTTTTATTATTCCTCCTGACTTTCTCACATCTGCTCCTGACCTCTGGCTCCTTTATGGATTAATCTTGTTTGCTCACTTTTGTGGCAGATTTTTACATTCCATGTAAAATTCTTCCATTCTAAACGCCATGTAGAATCTCAGAATACTCAAGGAGTGAGTATCCTGGCAATCATATATTGTAAACCCCTTTACAGAATCACAGAATGGTAGACTGAAATGGAGCTTTGAAGACTACCTAGTCTCCAACCCCCCTGCTAGGATTGTCTAAGGAACACTGAACAGAAACACATCCAGAGGGGTTTTGAGTGTCTCCAGAGAAGAATACTACAACATCTCTGGACATCCTGTGCTAGTGGTCTGTCACCCTCAATGTAAAAAGGCTTTTTTTAATGTTTAGATGCCATTTCCTATGTTCCAGCCGTGTGATTCTCTGAAAGTAAACTTACCCTAGCACATCTTGAGTCCATTGCCTTTTGTCCTAGAGTCCTAGAGTCAATGAATAGTTTGGGTTGGAAGGACCTTTTAAAGTTCATCTAGTCCAACCAGGGACTAGATCAAGTTGCCCAAACTGCTCAAAGGGCTCCTTCAAACCTGACCTTGAATGCTTCAAAGGATAGGGCATCTTTTGGGATTCCACAACCCTCCTGGGCATCCTGTTCCAATGCTCTGTTACCCTCACTGGGAAGAAGTTTCTTCTGATATTTATATGGAACCTCCTCTGTTCCAGCTTGCACCCATTGCCCCTTGTCCTATCACCAGATGACCTTGAGAAGAGCCTGGCTCCGTCTTCCTGACACCCGTCCCTCTGATATTTATAGAAATTCATGAGGTCTACCCTCAGTCTTCTCTTCTCCAAGCTCAAGAGACCCAGCTCCCTCAACCCTTCCTCATAATGGAAGTGCACTACTTCCTTCATCATCTGTGTTGTTCTACCCTGGACATCCTCCAGCAGCTCTGTGTCCTTCTGAAACTAAGGGGCCCAGATCTTGCATTGTAAAACTCAGGAAAACTTCCCACATTACTAAGCTAAAGCTTCTATTGTGTTTGGTATTAAATCCTAAAGGAACAAAGAAGTGGCTGCAGCCACTTATTGGTAGTACCCGTGCTTTGCCTATCATGTGGTGCTGCTGCTTCTCTAAGTAACACCGATGCCATATATGAAAAGTCACTCCAGCAGTATTCAAGAAAGCACAAAGTGTGCATGTGGAGGGGTTATCTACCACTTTAATCCTGCTGCTGAGGAAGGAAATCCACATCTCAGGGCAAAATGAGTAGTGGAGAGATATCTGTCCCAGGTACTCTTTTATCTGATAAGTTATCTACATTTTTAATTGCCTGTACCAAATAAGTTCTTTACTTACCAAAGAGTGGGGGGAATATGAAGAAACAGTAGAGGATAATCATGATTGTCATACTCAGGGAAGTTTGTGGAAAATATAGGCACTATTTTCATATTTATTCCCAGGAAGATCCCAGGCTCTGCACAGCAACAGTGAGACAAAGGCTGAAGGAAGATAATGGAGCAAGTGGTATATTGGTGCACACAGGTTTAAGTAAGTAAATGTGTGTGCTTATGTACAAGGATAATAGTTTCTTAAAATGAACTTATGGTGTTTGAAACAAATGTATAAATCCCTCAGTTCTTATATTTGGCTCAGATCATATTCTCTGTGCAGCTGGTAGAGCCAAATATTTCTCTCCTCAGAAAGCTCAAAGTAGTCCATATCTTAAGTAGTCAGCGAAACACTAGCTTGTTTCTGCTGAAACCCAACTCCAAGGAGCAATGACACTATATCCATAAAAACAACTGTCTGGCCTGGAGTCGTTAGATAAGTGTTTACTATTGGATTCTTGTGCTCAGTATAGAAACAGGCATTTTCATAAAAGTCAAGCCCTGCAAGGTTGGTCCTTTTTAAGAAGTCATTGCACATTTCATTTATGACAGAGAAAGGATCAGCTTTATCTTGTGTCCCTGTATGCTTTTAACTCAAAATTGCTGATATTTCACTTATTTACATCCTTACCATTTTGTGCTCCCGTAAAGTGTGACATGATCATCTGATAAACTGTATTTTCTTTGAAAATGTCTTTTTTATTACTCAGGAACAACCAAGAAGACAGTATACCATGAAGAGCTTACAAGCTCTCCATATAGTCTGTGTGTGTTGCTGCTCTGGTGCCAGGCCAGGTTATGGTCTGTGGGTTGGAGGACACTCCTTTGTTTGCACAGGCAATCTAAGCACAGACTGCTTCACACAGAGCCACTGCACTTGGCACTCCGTGCATCTGTCCTGTGGCTGTCAAAACATGTCCTTGTATGGTGGCTGGGTTCAGATGCTGAGATGTGGCCTGCACACATCTAGTTATGCACATAGCTGAGCAAATCCTCCACATGGTGTTCTGTAGATGGGGATAAACCAGCAGGATTTAGAGAAAAGGTGATGGATCCATTAGTGGACTTCAACTTACAGGTAAAATAGTTTCCTGCCTTTTTGGTAATGGCATAATGATTCTGAATCCTTTTGTTTCATGTGTCTCATTTGGATTGGCCATAAATGAATTCAACTTTTAAAGCAGAATCTGTGTTCAGAGCCAGTTTTGGCTAGATTATGAAGACCAGACCACTCCCTACCTCTACCAAAAGCACACAAGGGTCTTTTTCAGACAGTGAACATACACTCATCAGTACAAATGTAGCAGGATAATAATTTCTGGGGCTCACAGGAGGCTGTAATCATAATTATAGCATGAAACAACATTCTTTACTGTATCCACCAAAATATCTTGTTTGATATCGCTAGGGTCTGTTTGTGCTTCCCTCATGCTAGAGTCACAATGCTGACTTGAAAAAATACAATCTGCAGTACAAATGGTGTCTTTCTTCATGGCATTGTCCAGAGGAAGTGCTGGTGGATGCAAAAAGAATATTGGAATGATGAGCTTACCAGACTTTCCATTAATGCTATTTCAGGCAAAAGCAATACTACCACCTGCACTGCTCTCACACTATCAAATACATCCTGATAAACAACTATTTGCTTCACCATCTTTTAATACATACACAGATGTCATTTCCTATGACAGGCATATTCTAGGGTACACCCCTATAAAATTTTCATAAAATGACTGTAAATTATATAATAAGTTCATACAGTCCATGACTTGGATTCTGTCTACTACTTTGATTACTATGGATAGGAGAATATGGGGGTTTTTAGGGTTATCTAGCATTGAATTCATCTCAGTTTAGCTAAGCACTACACTTTCGTGTCTCCTTGTGAGGTAATATTCCTGTGGTAATATTTCATGTTACAAAAATCACAGTCTACAACTATTTAAAGGTGTGTCTGTCACAGTCTCCACTCTTCACCCTTTGGATGGATCTAACATTTGCAGTGCAGTCCTAACTTTCCCTTTGCCCTTGCTCTTGACCTTGTATGTTTGTGTTCATGGGCCACAGTCCCATAAGAGCATGCCTTGACCAGTAAGACAATATTTCCCACAAGGCCAAGAAAAGGATGATGGTCACTGTAAGAGCTTTGCTGTACACAAGGGACTCCTTGGGTCAGGGGTGTTGTGTCTCATTGTGTGCCCTCTGTCAACTCACACAAGTGGTACTCTGGCTCTGTGTGGCCCTAGTTGGTAGTATAAACTTAGCTGCTTCGGCATCTTCTAGTACCAGCCAGTGTCCCAGTATGCATGGAGGGTGAAAGAGGGGAGAAGTGATGTTTAGACAGGCTCATTACTTCTTCCCTTGGGTTCAGGGACAGAGAGGGTGAAGCAGTGGCTAAGGAAGAAGGCTGCAGGGGTGTGTCTTTGTCCATGAATGGACAGCATGGAGCCTGCTACTTGGCAAGACTGTCCCTGTGAAGAGAGACAGAAGACAGAAGATCCTGGGGAGGAATGCTCATCATGTGGGCCCACAAGCTGCTCAGGGTGCAGCTGAGGTATTGGTACCTAACTGAAGCCTTAATCTACCAGCAGGAAATCTAGGGCTGCTTTCCTAGTGAATAGAGGATCCATGAGCCTAACAGCAGCTTTATTCCATCAGGGTCACCTCTTATGCCAGTAAGGAAAAGCACAGTTCTTGCAGGTGAACAGTCTAGTGACAATTACTACACTGAAGATGTTTGAGTTTGCACAGGCAAACAGCAAGACAATTTTACAGCTTTACCTTTTGAAGCTAAAAAATTAGTGGCATTTATTTTTCATGTCAAATGGGTGTTTAATCAGCTTGTTATGATGTATTCATATTGAAGTCTAGTCAGTTAAGGATCTTATGAAACTCTCTGTCATTAATAGCCTTAGAACAAGATAAGTTCTGCACCTGTTTGCATTTGTCATAGACTTCTTGATCTTTCACAGTACTGTACTGCCAGTGTAGAGTTTTTTTTCTAAATATGGTTTTAAATTTTTTCTATTTTTTTGATGTCCTTTTACTTCACTTTTTATTCACTTTAGTTCAGTATGATGAGTTTGGTAAAGAATTTACACTTGTTTCTCTGATTATGTTCAGTATGAATATCTTGCCTCAATTTCTGCAATTCCTATGAGGCAAAACTGGAGTAAGGGAGAGTCAGCTAAACACTGCTCTGATAGCAGAAGCAGATAACAACTGCAAGTGTCAAAATCCTACTAAAGGTCAATTTTTTCTACCACGTAGTCATAATATTTCTATGAAGTCTTCATAGCGGATGGAACTCACTACTATTTTTGTTGCTTTTCTTGCAGTTGATACACAAAGAGCCTTTAGCTCTTTCAAACCTTCAATTCAAAGTTGTGGACTGAAGAAGGAACAGTTATGCCATCAACTACCTGGCTTCTGGAAAAAGCACAGATAAAAACCTTCATGTATGAGAAGTCTTTGTAATTTTAGCTGAGCTCAGTGTCATTCAGTGTTAAACTAGCACTGCATAGACAGCAAATGTTTGTCCGTACATTTGGATTAACAGGTAGTTAAATTTGAACAACTTGCCTTTGTGCAAATATAGACTGTCGTATTTAAATATTACTGTCTTCAAATCCTTTTGATTCTAAATGTAGCAGTTTCAAGAATTATAAAGTATTTGCAACTTCTTTGACACTATCTACTTTAGTATTCTTGAATAATATTTGTGTGTAATCTATTTCATATTGTACAAATTTCCTGCTTATAGTACCTTGTACCTTAATCTTCACCTCTGATGAATATGAGTTTAGGGCTGGCACAGTAGCTAGTGTCTGGACATCTTGCTACAGTTTCTAAGACAGTAACCTTATAGCAAGACAGTAGCAAGGACAAGGAAAGAGACCATTCAGAATGTCTTTGCATGAGTCAAGACCTGCTGTTCAAACTGAAAGACAAGAACTGAACAGGCTTGAATCTGGGACAGGTGTGCAGGGAAAAGTATAGCAACACTTATTTGTGTAGGCACTGAGTCAAGAAAGCCAAAGCGCAACTGGAGCTGAATCTAGCAAGGGGTGCAAAGAATTGTGAGAAGGACTTCTATAGGTATGTCAACCAAAAATGAAGATTACAGAATGCATGACTCCTCTGATGAGCAAAACTAGTGAGCTGGAAACATCAGAGGAGGAAAATGCTTACATACTTAACAACATTTTTGCCCCAGTCTTCACTGGCAACCTCTCTAGCATATGTGCCATAAGATAGACACTAAAGGAGAAAAGACCCTCACTCTGTTGGAGATTATGAGGTCCATTAACACCTGAGGAGCCTGAACATACATAAGTTTAAGGGACCTCATCCAAGAGTCCTAATTGAATTGTCTGATGTAGTTGTCAAACCATTCTTCATGTTATTTGAGAAAGTCTTGGTAGTGAGGGGAATCCCCTGGTGACTAGAAAAAGTGAAACAGTGCAGTCATATTTAAAAAAGATAGAAAGGAGCACTCTGGGAACTAGCAATCTGTGCCTGGGAAAATCATAGAATAGATCCTCATAGAAGCTATGTTAAGGTACATGGAGAAGAGGGAGGTAATTTGAAACAGTCAGCATATTTTCACCAAGGGCAACTCCTGCTTGATCAGCCTAATGGCTTTCTGTGATGGAGTGTCTACTTCAGTGGACAAAGGAAAAGCAATGAAGGTAATCTACCTGGATTTCTGTAAAGCCTTAGACACAGACCCCTTAAACCTACTTAGGTCTAAATTGGAATGATACAGATTTGATTATGGACAGTTCCATGGATAAGGAATTGTATGGTTGAATCCACAATTCAATGGCTTGCTATTCCTGGGGTGCATCAAAATAAGCATGGTCAGCAGGAGGGCATTTTCCCCCTCTGCTCCCTTCTGATGAGACCCCAACTTGGAGCACTATGTTCAGCTTTGGGGCCTCTATCACAAGAAGGGCATACTCACACTTTTGTAGTGAGTCAAGAAGAAGGCGCAAAAATAATCCTAATGCTGGAACCACTGTGCTGTGAGGACAGGATGGGAGTGATGGGTTCAGCTTGGAGAAAAGAAGGTGCTGGAGAGACTTTAGTGCAGCCTTTTTAAAGGGGCTGATTAGAAATATGGGGACAGACATTTTAACAAGGGTAGTACCAAGGTTTAAAAACCTTGATTGTAAGTAATACCCAATTAATTTAGCTAAGATGCTAATGGACCACAATGTAAACAATATAAGGAGGGTTTGGAAAAAAAACAACAAACCCAACCAAACCACTTATAATTGCAAATGAAAACCAAAAATAACTCCATTTGTGGGGGAAAAAAGCATCGAGACATCTAATTTATCTACCATTATAATCCCACACGAAAATACATACATACAAAGACATATAGAGATTAGTCACAATGTTCTTACATAAGTGAACCAAAAGTTCTATGTCCAAACCCTAAAACCTTCTGTGAAAATATGGTGTCCACAAAATTTATATGTCAGCAGGCAACTTAAAATCCATTTTTCTTTTCCATGTGCTTCCATGCCAGTCCTCAAATTCCAAAATACCTATTTCTACAGCAAGAGGAGAACTGTCTCCATTTCAGCAAGCCATGTAATCCAGATGAAAACTTTCTGCTGATCCCCAAGGTTCCATGCTGTCTCTCTGTTCACCACTTTTCCAGGGCAAAATGATTGCTGAATCCAGCACTCAGCAATATGTGTGTCATCTCCAAAATCCAAACAAGAATTGAAAAAGAATGGTCATGAGGAGTTGCGGGCCATAGAGACACTGACCAGGAATAATAAGATACCTCCACATTGTCCTGTGTGGCTTTGTTGGAGACAGTAAGGCACCATCTGTTTGCCCTGAGAACTAAAGACTGTACTAAAGCCCCTTTGATACAGTAAAGGGACCAAATGAGACCTGATAACTGCAAGGGCCGCCTGAGAATGTAGAACTACCTTCATTACATCACCCATCTCAATACAGTGCAAGCCCAGGGTCAGGTCATGAACAAAGAGTTTTTCTTGATGAAAGCGAACCCTGAGAGACCCTGAATAGACCTCCATTGGTGATGTGGGACCATGCTCTTTCAGAACGAACTGATCACCTGCGACAGAGAAGCATTTCTACAGCATCAGAAGTCTGGGTGTATGCATGTGTGCAGGTGTAAACTGTTGTGTACAGTCATTTATATATCTGACTACTTAGAATTCACCTTATTCACCTATTTGAGGTTCTAGCTAAGAAACTCAACATTGCCCTGGACTCAGATAGTGAGAGATCCACAGGGCCAGCACTGCCTTAGAAAGGATCCTAGATTGTAGCACATCTCTTTTCTGGTTTAGAAATTTTGCTCTTGTAGCATATTGAAGTTGTTTCAATGAAAACATACTTACTCCTTTATGGCATATTTTATTTATAACATATAGTATCACAGTATCACAGTAATGATGAGGCTGGAAAAGACCTTAAAGATCACCCAGTCCAACCTAAAACCGACCAGTTTAACCTAAATATCTGACATCTAGATCATGCCACTCAGCACTTCATCCAGCCTAACCTTAAACACCTGCAGAGACGGTGACCCAACCACCTCCNTGAAGATGTTTCATGTCATATTTATGTGGAACCCTTGTCCTATCATTGGATGACACCTGAGCCTGTCTTCTTCCTCCAGACACCCACCATTTACATATTTGTAAACATTATCATCCTGGAGCTGCTGCCAAGACACATGAAGGAGAAGACAATATTTGGAAACTGACAGCATGCATATACCAAGGAGAGTTCTTTTTGGTGTCTTCAGTGGTCAAATGTGGTGTTGAAAAGGAAACAAATTTGTCTTGGAGGTGTGCATTCAATGGATGAATAGTCTGAAATGTTGGTCCTTGGTGAAATTCTTTCTATTAGTATAAATATTTTCATCATTAAAGTATTTAAGTGCTAAAACAGGAGCCAAAAGAGGTTGTGAAATCTTCATTCTTGTAGATGCTCAAACAAGTCCCTGAGCAACTAAATCTAAATTGGTGCTAGCCTTCTGAAAGTGGGAAATTGTTTGATGGCCTAAGGCCATACAAAGTCTGAAATGTTGGTCCTTGGACTGAATAAACATTGCTCATAATTGCCTGAGTATTCCATTCAGAAGTAATATGTACATGTTCCAGAAAGACATGCAAAGCAGCAAAATATAGATAATCATCAAAAGACAGATTAGCAAGGAAATGACATTTAGTCTTGTCTCTTCTCTTTGAGACAGAGACTTTCTGTCTGTATACTTTCAATACATATGACTGTATTTTCTCTGAATGTCTTACAGGAATTCAACAGGCCAAGTTCAACAAATAGAACATTATTTCTACAGTTTATTGAATCAGGGACATCAGAAGCAAAATTTCAAATTCAACACATATTTGAATATATTAACTTGACAAGCAACAGGTTATTTTTTGTTCAGTTCTGGAATGCAGTCACACATGGATGCACTGAATTACTGATTTGACAAATTCTGCTAAGATACAACATGGCATGGCCCAAGTCTACTCACTGCGATACACATTTAGTTAACAATACAGGTTTAGCATTACTCTGTGTAGAAAACGGAGTTTCATCAAACTTCAAGTGAATTTTATATATAAGAAACCAGAAAGAAAATAGGGATCTACATTGAGGGACTAGATAAGAGCTGGAAAGTCAGAACCAAGGCTATAGACTTCCCTCTCTTTCAGAAATTCCCTGGCTACAGGTAGACAAAAACGAAAGTGTCAGAGTTTCTGTTTTCACAGCTCACTCTCTTTGCACAGGAGGACCAGTCCAATGTCAATCTCATAAAGTTTCACAAGATACATCATGATCTGAAGGGAGCTGAGGAGCAGGTTGACATTTCAGAGTCACAGGTCAACAAGCTCCAAGCAAAGAGACATGACATGTATAGGAAAAATTTAGGAGAAGAATGAGGATTTAAGAAGTTGTAAAGTGTCTAGGGAATACCCAGAATGTGGAGCTCCTTCACTTTTTTTCCAAACTGTAGTTCATACTTTTAGAAATTTGTAGAAAATAAAGACTGTAGAGATTTTGAAATAGTTAGAATTTCAAATTGCTTTTCTTTTTTCTTCTTTAATCTCATTAATCACCCTTTATCGGAAGGCAGGTCACACACAATTAGCATTTAGTTAAGACAGGATAAATGGGAAAAAACAATACTTGAAATACCTGCGATAAAGGAGCAGACAAAGGCCATACCAGTTTTGGCAGGAAACTTTTTCCAACCTGGTAACAATTCTATGCCTATTTTTACAACATCTTTCCCTGCATGTGTGTGATATATTAACCAATAGTAGTCTAGATGTGGTGAGATATGTTTGCAATCCGACTAGATAGGAGGTAATGATAATTAATGTGATTTACAATGGCGTTGACCAAAGCAAGAGACAATTAAATTCTACTGTGCCTTTAAACATGGGTAAGAGACATACATTGATTACAAGATATAATTTGTATAACTATAATTTAAACTTCAATAGAGATGATCTACACATGTATCTGCTTGTATTTCTATGTCGAGAAAAAAATGTATGTCGCAGTTGTAGGCTGAAGAGGATCTGAAAACTAGGACTTGTGAGACTGTGATCAGAATCTGGAAGTAGATGTGCTCTTTGACATTTCTCCTCTGGAACTCTTTAGATTGCTTTAGGACACGCCTGTGCTAGCTTTCTCATGCTGAACAGCATTGCTCTGCTTGGCAGCAATGACGCTTTGGAAGAGTATGAGAATGGACGTTTCTGCATCCATCTATTGGCAGCAGCACACTACTCATCAGTGTCACTACAGAGCTGTTTTCATTCCACTAGACCATTTTAGAATAATAGTCTTGGTTCAAAAAGCTTTTGGCTGGCCTTTTCTGCCTACTTCAAGAGGCAGAAGTAGGAAGTTAGATACTAAATAGTAGTTGGCTAGAGCAATATTTCCTGTGCAGAGCTGAAGTTGCCTCCTATAGAAGTATTTGAGCATTCTCTCTTAATATATTTTTTTTGTTTAATTTCAAAGAAGTAAAATATTGCTCAGAGGATGAGAAGCCATTTTCATTTCATTTTCAGATGTTAAATGAAACAAAAAGAAGTAGAGCACAGTAAAATAATTTTTCCATTATTTCTTCTTAGATCTGTTACCATGTAATTTACCTTATTAGGTCACTCTTATTAGCCCAATAGATGAAATTTTGAGATGGCAAACTCAGGAAATCTTATTGTTACTGTAAATGTAATTTAAAAAAAATTACTCTAAGTGTAATTTTTGGAACACTGTACTGGAAACTAAGCTTCCTCCCTCATTTCCCTTGTGAGCTGGTTTGAATTGGCCATGAAGAAAGTTTAGTTGTAAGGAATAATTAAACTAATATGTGATTTATCCACATTGGAATGCCTCAGGATTTTTCTCCTTTGACTGTTCATATTAATTCAGACTCAGAAATCTGCATTTCAGATTCTGGAAAGTAAAAGAGAAACCAAATCCAAACTCTGACTAGATCACTCAAAGAAGAGATTTTTGAAGGCTATAACTTGCCAAGATCTGAGAGGTGTGAATTTGCTTGATCAGTATAACTTTTTATTTAATTTCAGTAAGAAGTATGAAAAAGAGGCACCAATGCTTTAAAAATGTTTCAAGAATTATTTTAAGGAATGCAAATCCAAGAAAGTGTTACCAAATATATAGTTGCTGAATGCATAGTAAAATACCCATCAGAGGTGTTTGGAGACACTGGGAAAGACATCATATATTTTTTCTCACTGTGGTATTGCTATTCACTCTCAGGTGACTTGCCTTACTGTGAAGTATCACTGGTGAATCTGGCTGCCTATCTGAGGAAATGCCTAGCATTTCTATGCTAAAACACCAATAAATAGAGTTTAGATTAGGGGCAAAGACTCCTGTTTGAGTTCTTGTGGCATCTAGCTACTTCATGACATCCTCAACAATCTGTCATGCTATGTGGAAAGGGTACATTTCTGGATGTCTCAGCCAACCACTGCTCCAAATCAAGGCTAAACTGAAAGCAGCTAGGTCCAATTTAGGAGAAATGGCAAATAAAATTGGAACTGCTTCCTGAATTAACTGTCAGATAATGGTTTCTGCAAGGTGTCCTCTGTTCATGCCTGTTCTCTGAGAAGATGAAGGAAGTAGAACACCTTTCTTATGAGGAAAGGCTGAGGGAGGTGGGTCTCTTTAGCTTGGAGAAGAGGAGGGATGACCTCATGAATGTCTATAGACATGTGAGGGGTGGGTGTCAGGAGGATGGAGCCAGGCTCTTCTCAAGGTCATCTGGTGATAGGACAAGGGGCAATGGGTGCAAGCTGGAACACAGGAGGTTCCATATAAATATCAGAAGAAACTTCTTCCCAGTGAGGGTAACAGAGCATTGGAACAGGCTGCCCAGAGAGTTTGTGGAGTCTCCTTCTCTGGAGATGTTCAAGACCTGCCTGGATGTGTCCCTGTGCAACTTGGTTTAGGTGATCCTGCTGTGGCAGGGGGAGTGGACTAGATGATCATTCGAGGTCCCTAATCATTCTATGATTCTATGAACTATCACCTACTGGTTTTATTTACATGCAATTGTAAATAAGTGCCCATGCTGACTAATAATCTGGTGATAAAAGATAATTATCTTTCCTTGATAATTAGGTCATCTGGTGCCTAAAATCCTCAGGTGCCCAGTGGTGTCTTGACTGCGTCCTTTGTCTCGTGCAAGTATATTACATAGCTTTTCACCTCACTTTTGTGGTTGACTAAAATGAAAAAATGCCAGATTAAGATGGCTTTTGTGCTTCGCCAGCTGCTTTGTCTCAGTTGATTAAGTTCATGATCTCACTGTGCAATACTAACATGCCAACTTGTCTAGTAGTAGAGGTAAAATTTGTTAGAAGAAACCCGTTAAAGAGCTCAAGTACTGACCAATCTCAAACAATCTGTTTTGCTTTGCTTGTTGTTATGAAATGAAACTAAACACTCCTGAAGACTTGCCAAAGTCCAGAGATGCTATCATCGTGCACCTGCTTCTCTTTTACTGTCAAATATGGTGTTGAATTTCTTCTGTGATTTGCTAATATGTCATGTCTAATAGACTACTGCTGATCCAGCATGAATTCTTGCTATGGAGAATTATCTGTGATATTAAGAAGCAGTATTTGTAGGAAATCCTTATCCAGTGGACTGTTTTAGAAGCATATAAAAATTCTTCAAATTGCCTGATGTCCTCTCTTCAGTGTCTTTTATTCATCCAGGCATTTCTCAACTATTTGAAATAGATGGATCGTTGATGGATCATTTTAACTCTCACAATATCTTGTGGTTATACGAAGAATTGGTAAAATGTTTAGGACATTTTTACATAATGTAAAATAACTAGCATCCCACCAGGACTGTGTGTGCAAGGGAAAAAGCTGGGATGCTCTAATGTGGCAGAGACTCTCATAACCAAAGGAAGATTTGTATACAAGAAACCATGACAGAGACTTGTTGTAATGTGGACTGTTGCTGAGAGCAACAACAACAAATTTCTATAAAAATTATTTTCCACATGGAAATAATCTGAGTCCATGGAACTTGGAAGATCAAGTAGACAGACTGAAAGGTTTGAAAAAGGCTGTGATTCATATGCTGATCTGTTTAATGCTTCCAGGGCAGAGGTGACATATGCTGAATGGCACTGCTATTCTTAGGTATCTTGGCAGTCATGGTAGCCAGCAGATGGTAACTATAGCTAAAAAATAAGAGTATCTAGCTTATGTGAGTCTCCCTTGAGGACTGTTCTGCAAGGACAGCAGTGGATGTTGAGCAAGGAAAGAGGTTTCTGTTCTTCTAAGAGCCTCACAGGATATCAGATTGATCTGAGTTTTAAACACTTCAGATAAAAATGTGGTTTAAAATGTTTGTATCATTCTTTCAATGGTAAAACAATGAATTACATAATGGTATAGATTGACCAATAAAGGAGTAGAAACAGACATCACATTTTGCCATCCTGAACTCAATTCCAACAATTTAAAATGTCTGGAAAGCCTTCTGCCTCTCTCACAGGTGCTTGCTATTAATGTTTTAATGTGTTGATGCTCTGGGCTGTGAACTAAAAAAATAATTCAGAAAAATAGTGATGTACTCCAGGCATCAAAACAAATGCCAATAGTCCTTAGCATCTCCATTAACAACCTGGATGCTGAAACACAGTGTACCCACAGCAAATTTCCAGGTTCCTCTGCTGGGAGTAGTGGTTGATTCACCACGTGATTGTGGTATTTTTCAGAGTGAACTCAGCAAGGTGGAGAAACAGTCTACCATAAGCTCTGCAATTGGAGATTAGAAGTCTTGTACTTGAGGAGGAATTATCCCTTTTAGTAGCACAGGCTTGGGAACAACTGGCTGGAAAGCAGAAATGGAACTGGTAGGCACTAAGCAGAACATCATTTGAAAAGGTGAACAGGTGGGGCTTCAGTGTGAAAAGTATTTCCATCAGGTTGAAAGCAGTGATTCTCCTCCTCATCTTAGCTCGATGAGACAGTATCTGGACTGCTGTGTCCAGGTCTAGGACACCCAGTACTAAATCCAATTAAGGAATTTGGTTGTTTGACTATGGAGAGAGGCTGAGTGGTCTGGGATTATTTAGCCCCCAAAAAAGAAGCCTCAAGAGAATGATGACAATGTGTGTAACTAGCTGATTAGTGTGGTAATAAAGAAGCCAAAGCCAGGCTCTTCTCACTGTTGTGCTGGAACCAGACCACAAGCAATAGGCACAAATTGAAATATAAGAAATTCTCCTTAAACATAAGAAAAATCTTCTGTACTGTGAAAATGTTCAAACACTGGAACCAGAGTGATTGACTAGTGTCAGTACTACTTGGAGATACTCAAAACACTACTGAGCATCTTGTTCTAGCTGACATTGCTTGGAGTAGGAGGGTTGGACTAGTAATTCCTTGAGATCCCCTACTGCTTCATAATTCTGTGATACCATGGTTTTGTACTATTTTGTTTCACCTGAAGTTGTAGACTACAACAAGTTCAGCTCCATAAACTGGCCTTTAGTGATAAAATGGGGTGTCTAGAAACTAGTCCTATAAAGCACTAGTGAGGCCAAATGCAGTACAGCTATGGATATTTATTTTAAAGCTATCAGAACATATTTTAAATCAAATATATCTATTTAAAAATTAGTAAGTTATTGTCTTACAATGTTTTACACAAACTACTGATATTGTGGAATTTTTTGGTCTAAAAATCCACTACAAATTTTTAAAAAATAAAAATACCTGTTGGGTTTTCTCTTAAAAATGATGCGTTCAAGAAACACAAAATTCCCACACTTCACTGCTCAGTACCCCACTAGACATAGTATAAATTGCAGAGGATCGTTAGGATCAAAATGGAATATTAATAGAGATGGAATGGAAACCTACTTTCTCTTCACTTTGTGATTTACTGTCATACATGGAAGGCAAGAGTCATTTTGCTTTGACACATTATTTTTGGAGCCAGGCTGCCTGTCAGCTGGTAAGTGCTGATGCAAAGGTAATTGATCTTGAGAAAAACATGGATCCATAATAGGCATAAATGAACATCTCTGAGAGAAAGACTAAAATAGATACATCTGAAATAATTTGCATTGCAGAGGCTTTCAATTCTGTAATAATCTTGATGCGAAAAAGTGATGTGACTAGACTACATGAGGCTCCATTCCCTTTCTTATCATCAGAGTTAGTTAAACATATCTTTCTTCCACAAGAAGGTTTTTTAATCGACTGTAGTTCTGTAAGATTAACTTTTGAAACTGCTTTAACCCTGGTAATCTGAAGCTCACAAAGAAACTGTATCTGACTCCTGAGATGTAATTTAAGGCTTGATAATGACAGTCTTTTTCATAGTGAGGAATGTTCACCATCTCCACATGCTGCTGAGCTCTTCTAAAGTAAAGAGGGCACTAGTATAAATAAATATTATTTAAGCAGTGATGAGTAGAGGCTTCTTTGCAAACTTTAAAGGGAAATGTATAATTTCAGAAGCAAGAATGGAGGTGAATCTCTAAGAAATATCTGAAAAAAAGTTTCAGTCCCATTCTGTATTTTTCCACACATTTCATGCTCATTATCTAACTACTCCATGCATCTCTCACTGCCAGGCAGGCAGGCAGTGTCTGCTCCCTTCTCACACCACAAGTCCTTGTGAGTTGTGGTACCAAAAGAAATGGCTAAGAACAGTGACAGAAAGGAAGACACTGTAGGGACTAGGAGGTGAGAATGTCTTTAGGACACTCCTGGGAGAGCTGAAAGAGTCTGTGCTGAATGTGCACTGTGTAAGAAGCTGATTTACAAGCAGAAAAACCTTTGAGGTCTGAGTATGACCTTCATGCATACAGCTATGAAGCGTCAAACAAGGAGATCATGATCCTTCTCACAGCAACAGTATGACCACTGACAGACTATATCCTTCCCAGAAACAAATATGTTAATCTCGAGTTGGGTAGAAACAGTCAGTTGATAAGTGTTGCAACACTGAAAGGACTGATTTGTGAAGAAAAAATACTTCTCTGAACAACACTGGCATTAGAATTATGCTGAGCAGTAAGGCTTTCCCACACTGCTTGAACCCAGCTTCCCTTTTGTTCACCTCAATGCTTTTTGGTTTCTCCTACCTCCTGATCCCTGCTCTCTGCCTCTGCTTTAAACCCCATTCATCTAGTCTTTTACTGAAGCCTGGTAGTGACTCTAGTTTTCAATGGAGAACACTGTTAGCCTAACACTCCTGTCACAGCATGCTTTGCTGAGATTTCTCTCTCTCTTGGCTGGGAAGGTAGACTTGTTCTAACTGAATATGAATCTCTAACATGCTGCCTCTTACCACTATATAAAAAAACCAATCGATTTTGAAACATAATGTATGCATTGCACCCTGTAGGGCCATTGATGAACCATCTGAGTGAGAACACCCACCCCCTGCAGGAACAATTCTTACTTCTCTGTGTAAAAATGAGATCAAACCAGCTGCACTTCACCTTGCACAATTCATTGCTTATTCATAATTTTAATAGTTTGCATTTGCCCTTATGGAGTTCCAGCTGTTCTGTGAAGGAATGGTTTACTATCCCAGTGTCACTTTCTTTGTACTTCCTTCTGGTATTCTGCAATCTCTTAACTTCTGGAACAATCAAAAAATCTCTAATCTACCATCCATATACTAATGGCAATGCTTATATTGACTCACTGCTGCACATACACGACATTATTCCATTTTGATGATGACCTTGTGATTACTACTCTTTCAGCAGAGAGAGTTTTTTAGTATTTTGAGTGCAATCTTCACAGACATAATATATCTGTTTGTTTTAAGGAAATACCTGAAGTTTTCATAGGTTTTACTGAAGGTATTTGCTGTTTTTAAGAGCTTCTCAAATTGTCACAGAACATTTAGACATGACTTCTTTCTGACACTATTCAGCGGGTAAATGGCTTATGAATAACTATAGATTATTATAACTGGACCCTAGTTCATGTAATTTCACAAATGCAGAAGGGCCCAGAAATAAAGCTTTTAGTATTGACCTAAAGAAAACATGACAAAGACAATACTGAATAATGATGTAGCAGAATGGCAAAATCTGAGAAGACTTGCATACGTATTAAAATATTAGATCATGTTACCTAAGCAGCTCTTCAGAGTTTTTGCAAAGAATACTTCCCAGAGGGCATTGAGGAAATGATGGCCTTAAGGAGATGTGCCTTGATCCCTGTGACATGAACTGTGGTTTTAGCAGATGTAGAACAATGTCACTGCTTTTGCAATCTTATTTAAGCTCTCCTGAAAAGAAATCAGATGTTTGCCCAGTAAAAAGCCAGAAGACAGAATAAAGATCTGTTTAAAAACCCTAGTGTCCCTTCCTCTTCAAGGTATGATAAAGAAGCATGTGGAATAACACATGGAAGAAAATCTGAGGAAAGGCTGAGAAGGGACTGCAAGCCAAAAATGTAACTTCTGAAAAAATATTATCAACAAACAGCTAAGGATGCATAGCTGAGATCACTTCAGAATGCCTTTCAATATTAAAACTTGTGTTTTTATGTTTTTCCATAATTGTAGATGTGTCTGCATGCATAGTTTAAAGAACAGGAACTAGGTCTTTCTTGTCTACTCTGAGTGCCTTCTTTTCTGGCTTATGACTGCTGCATATGGCTCTAGCTGGAAGACAGCAACTTGTAAGAGTATGTCATTCTGCTGCCTATGCCTAAGGCAGACATATTACTGTGAAGTAGGAGCCTGAAAGAATAATTATGCCATTTCATGGTAATACAGGTCTATCAAGCTGCAATGAGTGAATTGAGAAGATTAGCTTATTTATCCTACTGAGATGAAGACGACAGAAGATGTGTAACTATTGAGAACTAAAAAACAGGGAGGAAAGAAAATATCTTTAGGATGAAGGAATATATTAGTAGTAAAATTAATGAATAGTAACCCATATACCATACCAATTAACACCATTAATTAATTATTAACAATTAATAGTATTAATTAAGTAATTAAATAACTATTTATTATTTCATTCATTAATTCACTCATCAGAAATTAGTTCATCCATTCTCATGATCATTTTATAAATTCTGAGCTCTACTTGTTACAGACACTTGTAAATGTTACAGATACTCTCAATTGTTTCGCCAATATTTACTTCATTGAGATGTCTCTTTATAATGAACATGTTTGGTTAATTTTTCAGTACAGCTATTGCATGTTTTTTCCTCTAATTGACTTGCAATTAGAGGAGCATTTGTGATTGTACATGTTAGATCCATCTTTTAAGAATTCTAGAGGCAAAGACACAGACTTTATAGAAATTAGGAACTGAAAATATGCCATCAAATTCTTGTCACTGAAGTGGTGAATACAATACCATATTTATTTCTCTGTCCTTGTTCTTCATTATAACTTCCCAACTGATAGTAATTTGAGACCTGATGAGATTACAGAACTTTGTAGGACATGTTGATTGATACAGACAGACTGGGAACATATCTGGTTCTGTGTTCCTGTCATCTTTCCCAAGTGACAGCACTCCTGCTTGTAGTTTAAACATCAGCTTTCTCTTTGGTTCCAGCTGTTCAAGATATTTGGGCAGTGTCACAGCTAACAAATGGATGCCAGGGTTACTCATCATCTTCCTGTATCTGGCCAGACTTGTTAAACACAAATTGAATTTTATTATTTATTATTATTATTATTATTACAAATTAATACACTAAAATGCCCATTCAGTAATAGCAATCTGTAAATCACAGGAATTATTTAACAAAAATACTTGAGGATTCCTAGCAGAACAGCCATGTGCCTGCTAAATATTGAAATTATAACAAGGGGTGGGACTACTGCACTCTCAGTAGCTTTTAAACCAGTCTTCTAAAGTGATTGATGCAGTGGCATCTTTCTAGAATTACTTCAGGTTTTTATTTACTTTTCTTCTGTTTGTGTACCTTATTAGCAGAACATTACTGTCCCTGGTACTGTCTGGCACCCACCTGCATTTTCTTCTGAATAAATTGTTTGATGGAAGTTATGTAATAATATATTACAGGATGGGTTCATTCATGTGGCATTGTACTCTCTGACTGTAGCATGAAATGAGGAATTACATTCTTCCTGCACATGCCTAACATTTTGCTGGTCTGCACCAGAAGAGCACTGAATGCTCTGCATAAAGCAGAAGGCAAACTTGTTATGCAGATAATCCTCTGTTCAGTAGACGCCATTTCACTCAGGCTTTTCCAAAACAGTCTGAATGTGTGGATTGTGTGGATTGTTTCCTGTGACTGTGAACAAGCCCAGGACCATCTCTGACAGGACTGCCTCATGGGCAGCTGAGGACAAGAAGGAACAGTAGTTTCACACTTGGGAAAGAAAGAACCTTCCCATGAGCTATAGGCAAGACATCACCAACAGCCCTCTTTCCCTACAGCTATGGGGACACCCACAGCAGGCTTGTCCTGTCATGGGAAGGGACAGGAATTTTTCTCTGAGAGGGAAAATACTGACACGGGGTCAGTGTGTCAATATCAGCTGTGCTTGACCAGCTGCTTTACAACTGTTCTTTTGCCTAGTTTTCTTCATTGATCCCTTAAGGGGAAGCCTGCCAGTGCTGCTCTACCCCAGGGATGACTAAGCCTTGACGACTTCTGAAAGCTGTGGCACTGAGGATGCAAAACTTACAACTCCTCACTGTTCAGCCAGTCTGGTATGACAGCAGAAAAGGGCATAGTAGTCCAGCCTCACAGTGTGGGGCCAACACATCTTTGCAGAGGTTTATTCTTTCCTTCACGTGCTGTAGGGACAGCTTTCATAAAACACACTCCCACTCATTCTCTCCTTTTCCTTTTTTCTGGGCAGTGCTTGGTAATTCTCAACGGAGAGACAGCAGGACTCATCTAAGTATGGAGAAAATTGCTGTGTAAAATATTCCACAGTAAAACTCAGACAACTCCCTGACAACTACACTGAATTGGTTCCTGTTACAGTATTTGAGACGAAAGACTGGGAGGGGGCAGAGAAGCTGCTGCGTTTCTCAGGGGTGCCTGTGATATGCCCAACTCATGCTGATCCTGGTTCCCTAAGGTACTCTGATGCAATATAGGGCACCTCTCTCTAGGTGAATTCTGTGGTGATCAGATAACTGGAGCATTTCTATCACCTCAAATCTGCTACCAAAGAAGAAAATTAGTCAAATCTCCTCCATGAAAAAAGAGTAATGGAGAAATCCCTCTTCCATAAAGTCTTTCATCACATCAGTCTAGGAATGAATCTGTTTTCTTATCAAAAAAGAAACAACCAAAGCTGCATTTAATAAGAAAAGTGATGACTGGGAAGATAATAAATAAAGGAATTTTTGTTCCTAAATGTTAGTGGCTTTCTCAGGAAAAAGTCAACACTGTGCATTCATGTAGTTTTTTTCCCAGTAAGTATCAAAGCTGTACACAGACACCGCAGGGACAACATGGAAAGAAAACATTAGATTATCATGGTTGATAACATGAACAAGAGTGGGTGTACATTGCTTTTCCCCTGTGTGTAATTTCCTGAATGCAGAAAAAACCCTATTATTTTAGCTGAGTTTATGATGCCATGAATTGCATAAATCATTGTGTTCTTATTATAGGCATAGTTCATATGTTCTGTGCTGCTGACAGAGACAAATACTACACTTGCTCTCTAGTAGGTTCACTCTGAAATATTAAGCTGTCAGTGAAGAACATGCTCCATGTAGCTGATCGCAACCCCAAGGAGCAATGTTATTAACATCTATAAAAATAACTGTCTACTCTGGGATCCTTAGAGCTGTCTCTCTGATGAAATTGCAAAGCAGACAGTCTCATTGTGCATACAAAATTAGATGTCATTTAGTCATTCCAAACCAACAATGTAATTTTAAAAAGTTGCTTAGACAGTTCATGTGTGGTGAAACAGGAACAGCTGCCTTGTTTCAGCCTGCTACAGGACCCAATAAACAGATACCCAGGAAAGGCATGTTCACAGCAGCAGCGTGTAGCTCCACTATGAGAACTATCCTTTATAGACTATTTAGCATCATGTATTGTCCAAAACAATCAAAACTTATCTGCACAGGTTCTCACCATGAATGGAGTCTCTGGTGAATGTTTCAACGCAGAAAGCTGCAACACAAATACATGGGAGGCAAACCAGGTGCAAACCCCTGACCCCTCCCCCCCCCCAGCCAAACACATTGGGATTGAGATGTGCCTGAACTGGGAGCACTTGGGATAGAGGCAAATGTTAAAAAAACCCTAAATCTATAAAACTCTCCAATTAAAAAGAACCTCTCCTGTCAGGGATCTGCCTTTGGCCCGAAAACTGGAGCTCTCTCCCTAGCATGCAGCTTTTGTTTTCTTGGGCATTGGCAGCAGCATTTGCAAATGTCTGTTTTCAGCAGCAGCTACAATTTCCCTCAGTTTAGAAAGGATGTTGAGGTGCTGGAACGAGTCCAGAGAAGAGCAACTAGATTAGTAAAGGGCCTGGAAGGTAAGCCCTACGAGGAGAGGTTGATGGAGCTGGGCCTGTTTAGCCTGGAAAAGAGGAGGCTCAGGGGTGACCTTATCGCTGTCTACCTAAAAGGTCTTTTCTCCCTGGACACTGGAGACAGGACAAGGGGTCACAGTCTTAAGCTCCATTGGGGGAGGTTTAGACTTGACATTAGGAAAAGGTTTTTTACGGAAAGAGTGATCTGGTTTTGGAATGGGCTGCCAATGGAGGTGGTTGGGTCACCATCTCTGGAGGTGTTCAAGGTTAGGCTGGATGAAGTGCTGAGTGGCATGATCTAGATGTCAGATATTTAGGTTAAACTGGTCGGTTTTAGGTTGGACTGGATGGTCTTTAAGGTCTTTTCCAGCCTCATCATTACTGTGATACTGTGATAACATTGAGCTGGAACCCAGCAGGGATATCCAGGAGTGGACCCAGACAAGTGCTGTCATGAGAGCTAGGTGGATTAATTTACAGTGTTTATTCCCACTTCTGCTTTCTCCTTGGAACAAAAAGCCTTTGCTAGGTTGAACTCTTCCGGGATCCTCTCTCCAGGAAGATTCTCTCTTCCTCTGTAGTATATCAAATTCTGTTTGTTCCCTGTATGGCTGAGTGTGTTTTGCTGGGACAGTAAAAAGTATTTCAGAGCAGCAGTCACCAGAGTTTTTTACACAGCCATCAGTTTTCTCCTAAATATTTCCAAAGAACCACAACTGAATAGCACCATTTGGGAACCTGTTTTCTGTTAATGATTTCTGTTAATGCTTTACTCTAGGTTTGGGTTACTTCTTTTTGCTGTGCTCGTACACCTGAATCAATGAGGGAGTGTTGTATGTGCAACATGTGAATCAAATATTAACTTACCTCAATTGTCAAGATGGTAACAAACTCAATCCAAATTTTCATGTTATGGTGCAGATTAGCCATCAATCACAGCTACTTTGATATATTTTTATCTGTGTTTGGATGCCACAGATTTAATGCGTAGAAGAGGATTCTCTCAGAAGGCTGACAGTGTTATGGCAAGAACTCTGACAAATAAAAAGGTGACATCATACTGCATGGCAAAGCCCACAAGACCCAGACATTTTCCAGAGAAGAATGTGATGGTTTGTCAGTGGTGTGTCTGTCTGACGATTAGTGATATTCTGCCCTAGAGTAACTGTACTGCTCAAGATGGAGAAGATACCAAGCCAAAATCTTTCATGATTGGATTTCTTTAATTAACACCAGTGTATCTGATTACTTTCAGCAACATCTGTTGAATGCTCATGCTCTAGCTGTTCACACAAACATCCATGGCACAACAAGTCAGAACTCACACCAGTGTATTAGGGATTCCTCAATGGCCTCTGTATCTGCCAGCAGCCACTTTGAAAACATTATCCAGAAGGCTCTTATGTAAACTCTCCATCACTTGGGAGAGCTGCAGCTGCTTAGAGGCAGGACTCTAGTCATCTAGTGATCAAGGAAGGACTGTGTGTCTGGACGTGAATGGAGGGCCTGCTCATGACATGGAGAAAAAATATTTGTCTTACTGTATTTACTGTATTCTTGCATCTTTGCTGACTTTTCCCTGCCATCCCCAGGGAGGGAAGGGCTGCAAGTTTGTGGGCTGTAGGTCTGGCCTGCTATCCACCTGCCCTGCTGTTGGGTTCTCCTCTTTAATGTAGCTAGCAGCAAGCAGCTGACAGGAAAGACTTGAGCATGGAGGCCAGTGCCATCATGTTCCCATAAAAATGCATCTGTTTACCTAGCTTTCTAATATCCTTCAGATGATGCAGGTTCATAATTCATCCATGCTGAAGACCATCTTCTCTAAACACATATCTGCTATACAGTATTTTGTAGGGATACAGGAGCCCAGCTGAGTAATTTCTTGCCTGTGTCACAGCGGAATTGATCCTGTGGCTCTCTTAGAAGGCTTGTTCTTATTACTATAGATAGGTATTTGAAGATGTAAAGGCAGGCCATTGCCCTCTACTTGTTGGGAGCTTGGACTCCTAGCTGAGAAAGGCTTTGGGTTTGCTTGCCATTATGAATTTGTTCTACCTCATCTAACTGGTACTGCAGTAGGACAAGCACGGTTCTGGGCTTGGTTATCATTGGATTTAGTTTACTCATTAGTTGGCTCCAGTTTGCATTGGATAGTTAGGAATATCTCTGGAGTGTTTCACACCATGACTCTTTGTGTTCACTGTGTTACAAGATTTCTGGCAGAAAAGTGGCAGAAATCTGGATGCAATAGCACATAAAACCCCAGGAATTATGTGTCTCTGGACATGACAAAACATGCATTTTCAAGGGCTGGATGGCAATTTGAATGCAGTTTAAATTTACAAAACTGCTTTTAGGAACAATAACTCAGTTATCTGCAACAGTTCTTATCAGACCAGCCCCATTCTTTAGAATTGAATGTTATAGTTTAATTAATGAATGCAGGAGTAAAGGAGACACCCCCCCACCCCACCCCCCAGGAATGTAGTCTGTGCATTGTATACTCCTTAGTAAATGCAGATGTAGTCCCATAGGAAAGATGTGTATGCTGTGTTTGCTCTGCAGAAAGTTCTCAGAATCCTGCTTATTAGAATAGAAATTTAGAAGAACATTTAAGTGAGAAAACATTGTATAATGTCAGTGGAGAAAAGACATTGTACAAAAAGACAGTTTGAGTTTTGAGTTGAAATCATAATTTTCCTGAAATGATTTTTTATTTTTGCCACTCTTGAGTGTCAGTGCAAGTCCTTATGAGTTGGGATTGCACAGGCTGCTCTGCATCCAGTGATCTTTTGTCTTGTCTCACACAAGCTGAATCGACACTAGGAGAACATTCCTGTTGGAGCTTCTTGAGGTGTCTGGGGGAACTTTCATGCCATTTGATAGAAGAAACATTGTCATAGGTGTAATAGGAATCCTGGATTAAAGGTTCCCCATAGCAGTGAGAGATCTTCAGCTCACCTGCTACATCAGATAAAGTTAACTCTTGCCATTAGTTTGAAAAAAAGAACTGCTATCAAATATTGCAGTGGTTGAGAAGAATTGACAACATGATTCTCAGGTGTAGAATCGTAGAATGGATTAGACTGAAAGAGATCTCAGAGATCATCTAGTTCCAATCACCCTGCCATAGGTAAGGACACCTCCCACTAGATCAGCTTTCTAAAAAGAAAAACCAACTTGGCCTTGAAAACTCCAAGGAGGGTACATCCATGATCTCCCTGGATAACCTGTTCTAGTACCTCATCACTCTCATAGTGAGGAATTTCTTCATAAGATTCAATCTAAATCTCCCCTCTTTTAGCTTTAAATCTTTCCTCCTTGTCCTATCACTAGAGTAGCTTGTAAAAAGACCATCTTCAGCTTTTCTGTAGCCCCTTCAGTTACTACAAAATTGCTATAAGGTTTGTTTGGAGCCTTCTCTTCTCCAGGTGGAACAGTCCCAATTTCCTCAGCCTGTCATCACAGTACTAAACTCCTGCCTGCAAATGGGAAGTACTAAATGATTTTTTTATTTTGCTTTATTTGTGCCCCTGGCTTTTGCTTTACCTAGTTATGACAAACTGCTGGACCAGCTGGATATTTTCTAAAGAAGTTCTGTACTAACAGCATTAAACAGGCTGGATCTGTAAACATGTAATGATCCTGGGATTGTGGCCTGACTTATATCAAGAACAGAGTGAAAAGCAAGAAAGTGTGAATGATTGGTCAAATGAAAAAAGGAAATGCTGCTTAGATTGAGTGTATGTGTCCAAAAATGGTCACTGGGGTGTGAGCACAAATGCATGTTTGACCTGGGAACAGGTAAGAACAGTTTATGGGTCTCTCCCTGGAATATTGTTGATCTTGAAGAAACTGTGTAAAAGGCACTAATGAATAGTAAAGAGAACTTGCTTTGCTTGTGAGTTTGCACTTGCAAGCTTAGTTTGCTCACCCTGCTTAAGCATTTCCAGGACTCTGTGTCCTCCCTTGTGTTGTATTCCTAAAGTAACATGGACACCTAGCAACTGTCTTAATCTCAGACAGAAATTGTTTTTGCTTTTACCCTTCTACCCTTCTAATTCTGTCTCACATTCAACTAGGAGGAAGCGAGCAAGCAGCTGTGTGCAAATTAGCTCCCTTCTGGAGTTAAGTCACAACACTGCTGTACAGTAGAGCCTGTAGCAATGTATTTGCCAATGGCCCATTCTATTTCATCACTCAAGTTGATGATGAGATTTTGAGATGTGAGGACTGCTTTGTGAACCACGGGGGTTTCTGTTCTCATGAAAACTGCCAGCCAGGCACTAATTAACTGTGGATTGCTGCTGCTGAAACATTCCAGATTATTTTCAAATGTCACAACAAATGTCCATACATCTTCAGCTGTAAAATGAAACACCTGCAAGATCTTATGAGAAAAGACTGAAAAAGCTGAGCCTCTTTAGTTTGAAGAAGAGGAGAGTGAGAGGAGACCCTATAATTCTCTACAACTTCCTGAAAGGATGTTGTGGAGAGGTTGTTGGTGGTCTCTTCTCACAAGCAATTAGTGATAGAACAAGAGGGAATGGGTTCAAATTACAAGAGGGTAAGTTTAGGCTAGATATTAGAAAGGCTTTTTTTCTCATAAAGGATGGTCAAGCACAAGAATAGCCTTCCTAGGAAGGTGGTTGAATCACCATCCCTGGATGTGTTTAAAGATCATTTGAATGAGATGTTGAGGGATATGGTTTAGGGGTGAACTTGTAAGGTAGAGTAGATGGTTGAACTTGATGATCCCAGGGGTCTTTTCTAACCAGATTGATTTTGTGATTCTGTGTGATATGCTATGACACAGAGCATAAAGTTGTTTAGCATGGCATTTCATGAGATGTGTTACTTCCTTTACTCTCCTTATACTTACATGTATTTCAGATAATGCAGTTTCCAGTTCATAAGATGAATGGTATCAAGAAAAATTACATGGAGGGGGTGGAGGATGGGGATGAGATGAGATGTTCTAATACAGACAAGCAATCTTGAAATGTCTTTATTTTCCCAGTTGACTTGTGCTGTATTGCTGAGATGTTACTTGCTCCTGTTCTAATAGACAGTCACAGAACCTGGAGATGAAGAAACCATGTCTCAAGCAGTGACAGAGAGTGAAGTAGCCACCTCATCTCTCTCAAGAGATCTTTCTCCACCTCTCTCTCCATCTCTCTCTCCATCTCATGAAGGATCTATTTTCAGCAGACTCAAATCCTACCTTTTCCATGGGAACATCTGCACAACAGAATCTTGTGCATTCCACACTCCTGTGTCCATGTTCTATTATCATTCTGCCTCTTTTATTTTGACACTGCTGTGCTTTGCATTCAGCTGCAATAAAGTATAGCCCTGCAGAGATGGAAACATTGGCAGAAAATTAACAGATGCAAGATCTTTTTGCATTGTCTTTCCCCATTAAGGTATTGTTTCTTCTTCCAAAAAGTCACAGAAAAACATAGAAAGATATAGAATTATTAAGGTTTGAAGAGACCTACAGGATACTCCAGACCAACCATCAACCTAGCCACACCCTGCCCACTAAATCATGTCCCCCAGGGCCACATCTACTTGTCTTTTGATGGTGAATCCACTACCTGGACAGCATGTTCCAATACTTCACCAGTCTTTCAGTGAAGAAGTTTTTCATGATGTGCTGTCTAAACCTACCCTGGCACAACTTGAGGCCATTTCCTCTTGTTCTATCACTAGTGACGTGGGAGAAGACACCAACCGTGGGGGTTGTCTCCCTACACCCTCTTTCAGGTAGCTGTAAAGACCAAAAAGGGCTGCCTTCAACACCCTTTTCTTCAGGCTAAGCAACTCCAGTTCCCTCAGACCAAAGTGTAGGACCCAGCAATTGGACTTGTTNACTCCTCAGGACCTACCCAGGTCTTTAAGGGGCCCTAAGACTCTTCACTAGGTTTATTGCCCTTCTTTGGACCCACTCCAGCATCTCTATGTCCTTATTGTACTGAAGTGGCCAAAACTGAACCCCATACTTGAGAAGAGGCCTCAGTAGTCCTGCTGACCACACAGTTTCTGATGCATGCCAGGATGCTCTTGGCCTTCTCGGCCACCTCAGCACACTGTTGGCTCATGTTCAGCCAGTGTCAAAAAACACACTCAGGTCCTTTTCCACTGAGTAGTTCTNGGAAACATTGGCAGAAAATTAACAGATGCAAGATCTTTTTGCATTGTCTTTCCCCATTAAGGTATTGTTTCTTCTTCCAAAAAGTCACAGAAAAACATAGAAAGATATAGAATTATTAAGGTTTGAAGAGACCTACAGGATACTCCAGACCAACCATCAACCTAGCCACACCCTGCCCACTAAATCATGTCCCCCAGGGCCACATCTACTTGTCTTTTGATGGTGAATCCACTACCTGGACAGCATGTTCCAATACTTCACCAGTCTTTCAGTGAAGAAGTTTTTCATGATGTGCTGTCTAAACCTACCCTGGCACAACTTGAGGCCATTTCCTCTTGTTCTATCACTAGTGACTTGGGAGAAGACACCAACCCCCACCTCCCTACACCCTCTTTCAGGTAGCTGTAAAGACCAAAAAGGGCTGCCTTCAACACCCTTTTCTTCAGGCTAAGCAACTCCAGTTCCCTCAGACCAAAGTGTAGGACCCAGCAATTGGACTTGTTAAACCTCATACAACTGATTTTGCCTCTACAGGGCTTTCCTAGGAGATCAACATCCCCACCCAGTTTGGTGTCATCTGCAAACTTGCTGAGGGTGCACTCAATTCCCTCTTTCAGATCATTGATTAAGATGTTGAACAAGACTAGTTATTCCTTTGCCCGGCACAGATACCTTTGTTACTGCTCCAATCCCTTCTACAGGAGTACTGCTGTTACATAAATGTGTGCAGGAACTTAGGCCAACTGACACGGCACTGCTTATGCTCATAGGAGTAAACTATTAAGAATGGTGAGACTAGATGCAGACTATTGGGAATAGTCTCAGAAAATCCCAGCTGTAGAGTTATGCCTTTGACTCTTTCTAGGAAATGAACAGCTGTCACAGATCAAAAGCTTGACTGGGAATCCACTAATATTTTATCAGTATAATATATTTATCATTATATAT
>VZRI01003295.1:334-41820 GCA_013397515.1 Upupa epops
CTGGATGGGGCACTATTCACAACCACTCTCTGTGCCCAGTCATCCAGCCAGTTTTTAACCCAGAGGAGGGTTTACCCATTTAAGCCATGGGCTGCCAGCTTTTCCAAGAGGATGCTATGGGAGACTGTGTTGAAGGATTTGCTGAAGTCTAGGTAGACCATGTCCACAGACTACCCCTCATCTACCTGGTGGCTCACCCAGCTGTACAATGAGATTGGGTTGGATAGGCAGGACTTCGTTTCCTAAACCCATGATAGTTAGTCCTGATACACTAATTACCTTGTATCTGCCACTCGATGGCACTTACCATGATCTGCTCCATAACCTTGACAGGCACTGATGTCAGGCTGACAGGCCTGTAGTTCGTCAGATCCTACTTCCAGCCCTTCTTGTGGATTGGCACCACACTGGCCAACCTCCAGTCACCTGGGACTTCCCCAGTTAGTGAGGACTGATGATAAATGATGCAGAGTGGCCTAGCTGGCTCTTGTGCCAACTCCTTAAACACTCTGGGATGAATCCCATCTGGGCCCACAGACTTGTTAAGATCCAAGTGTCACAGCAGGTCACTATTTCCTCCTGGATTACAGGAGGGCTATTCTGCTCCCCATCCCTGTCTACCAACTCAGGAGCCCAGTTATTCTGCGAATGACAAGCTTTTGGTTAAAGACTAAGGCCAAGAAGGTGTTAAGTACATCAGCCTTTTCCCTGTCTTCAATTACTATTTTCCCTCCTTCATCCAATAAGGAGTGGGGATTTTCCCTGGCCCTCCTTTTGCTATTAATGTGTTTATAAAAGCGCTTTTTATTATCCCTAACAGATTTGGCCAGGTCAAGGTCTAATTGAGCTTTTGCTTCTCTAATTCTCTGTCTACGTGAGCTTACCATATACTTAAATGCTTTGTGAGTCACCTGCCCCTCCTTCCAAAGTTGATACACTCTTGTTTTTTTCCCTGAGTTCTTGCAAAGGCTCCCAGCTCAACCAGGCTGGGCATCTTGTCCGCCAGCTCATTTTTCAGCACACAGGGACAGCCTGCTCCTGTGCCTTTGAGATTTCCCTCTTGAAGTCTGTCCAACCTTTCTGAACTCCTGTATCTTTCATGGCAGCCTCCCAAAGGACTTTGCCAACCAGTCTCCTGACCAGGCCAAACTTCACCCTTCAGAAGACCAAAGTAGCAGACTTACTGCCCCCTCTCCTTGTTTCTCCAAGGATTGAAAACTCAAATCACCTTATGATGACTGTGACCTAGACAACCTCCAGTCTTTACTTCCCAACAAGGTCCTCTCTGTTCACAGAAGCAGGTCCAAGAGGGCACCTTGCCTGGTTGGCTCTCTCAACAGTTGCGTTAGGAAGTTCTCTTCCACACGCTCAGGACCTCCAGGACTGTTCTCTTCCTGCTGTATTGAATTTCCAGCAGACGTCGGGAAAATTGAAGCACAGGGGGCAGAGATTTTGAAACCTCCCTCAAATGCTTATAAAAAATTTCATCTGCTTCTTTATCCTGTTTAGGTGGTCTGTAACAGACTCCCACCGCAAAAAAACACTCGTGCTGGCCTTACTCCTGATTCTTGCCCATAAGGCCTCAATTCTATCCTCACCCTCATTGATTCTATGCTTTCATATGTCTCTCTAACATAGAGGGCCACTCCACCACCTCTTCTCCCTTGCCTATCCCTTCTCAAAAGTTGATACCCATCAATTGCAGCACTCCAGTTGTGGGAGTCACCTCACCAGCTGTCTGTGATGGCCACCATATCACAGTTTTCCTGTTGGAGGAAATTAATGGAGGTCTCAAACCAAAGACATTATAGTATTTTTGTGTGGATTTCCAAAAATAGCTGATTGATTCTGAAAATTTTTGAGTACTTCTGTAACTAAAGAACAGCTGTCCTGGAGTATGGCATTTTTACAGGCAATAATAGGCAGTTCTACTTCTGGTATCTTTTTTAAATGGAAATCTAAAATTACACCAGTTTAAAAATTCCTTTTCCTCTAAAACGTGGCTTTTGCTTCAGATATGTGAACTACCTAGGCCTTCTCTAGTGACTAAGCTCTTCAGTCATTTTCCTCTGTACAATCTGTTTGTCAGGGTCAACCCAGTAAACGTAATAACATTAATGTTGTGATACAAGGAGGGAGGGAAATATGTTATATCCTTAAATTGCCTGTAGCAGAAAAAGCATCTAATGATGCATGGCAAAACCTCAAAGGTCAAGAAAGACACGAGATTAAAAATAAGGATCTTCCTGATTCCCCACCTTTTAGCTGCTTACATCCCATTGTCTTCACTAACATCAGGCAGAGGGCCCAACGGCACTTCATAGCTGCAATCCCCAAGGAGGAGTTTCCTGGCCTGGTGCGACAGCAAAGAGCAAAAAAGCCTTAGATGTTCACTTACACCATGAACAGAAGTGGCATAAGTAGGATGAAAGGTTAATTCTTCTCTCAGATGTTTCTAGAGCACAATCTCTTCAGGATGCCATTTGTATTCTGCAAACCAGTTTTCTAGTTGTTATGTTTGTTAAGTTGAAAGACAAAATATACAAAAATACGGATGTTTTACTTATTGCAAATGAGATTTTTTTTATTTTCCCATGTGCTGATAAGGCAAACATAGCCATGAAAACAGTATTTTTATTCTTCTAAGGTGATTTTGAACTAAAACTAGAAGAGAGATTTATACAGCAACATATACACAGCAAAAAGCAGTGTAATGAAACAGCACAATTTTATTCTTCCTCCTTCCTTATTTAAACTTCTGTCTTCTCTCAGATAGTTAAATTTGCTCTTAATATCTCTGGCAGATGTTCTGGGGTGAATGATGCAATTAAGAATCCAAAATTCCCATTTCCTCCAGATGCTTATTTTCTCAATATTCACTCACTGGAAATACATTTACTTCCCACTCTGCAGTGTCTAGCAGTTAGCACACCTTCATTTCATAGGATTTTCATAGTTAATCTGATGCATGCTAATGCATCTTAGATGAAAATTTAGCACCAGTAATCTTTTATCTTTCTTGTCAATAGTAAATTTACATAACATAACAAAACTAAGTGAAGAATTAAATAAATATTTTACTTTTTAAAAATCCGTTAATAGGCACAATGCTTTCTGCTGTCATCATGTAAAAATCAGCTTTGGTTTTCCTTAGTCTTCCAGCTCACTGAAGAAATTTTATGATAATTACAATCTTTTCTACGATTTATTCTTTTTACAGAGATTGAATTACAGGTTTAACTGTTTCGCTCCCCTCTCAACAGGCAAATACATAGTATTGCATTCAAATTCTGGATCCAGAATAATTCTTATCTTTCCAGCAACTCAGCCAGTTTCCTACAAGCTCTAGCTCTTCTCTCACACATAGTCCCAGAGCACAGACTCAGCTGATGCAATTCTAATAACTGGCTTCTAAAAATAAAATGGCACCATGTACCCAAGATTTGTGTTGGTCTTAACAGACCAAGCAGATCTTTTCCGCAGCTCTGCATTCACCCAGAATAACCCATGCATTTAAGTTTATACTTCAGTCATTCAAGGACACTTGACATTGAAGCCAGAAGTATTTTGCAAAAAAGAATGCTAAGACTACTGCATTTACTTCAGAACAATTTGAGTACAAGAGTTATACAAATCTATAGGGAAAAAAAGGACAAGACAGACTTGGCAGCTCCTGCCTAAGCCTCTCCACTGTTACAGACAAAATTCTTGCTCAGACTGGTTAAAAGAAAACTGTATAAAGCAGACTGCTTTTTTATGATTTTTCCTGTATTCTGTCATCTAATCCTCCAGCCAGCTTCCATTCCACAGTAAGCAGACCATAGCTTTTCTCACATCTCTGTGGAAAAGTGGTTTTGTCTTGGTCACAGTTAAATGGCACTTTCACACATTAATGCGAAGGTCAAAATTTCTGTATTATCCCTTTGCAAATTTCAAGAATTGGTCCTGACGTTCTGTGTAGTTTCACTCAACAAGGAGAAACAGAGCAAATGACAGATCCAGAGTTTACAGCCAACCCTTTTTTAACAGAAGAGTATGACATTTTCAGAATGATATGCAGATATAAAGGATTCTTTCACAGAACAAATTTCATTGGCCTCTGAACTGCAGCATGAGATTCCATTTGCTCAGCAGAAATACAGTAAGACCTTTACAATTTTATTTGGACATAATCACCCTGATACAGGAGAAGAATTATTAGTCAGACAGAAGAAAAATATCTAAACTGAATCCTCTTTCTAAGAGACTTTCCAGAAGTTCTAGAAGGTTTCCAAAAGGTTGCCAGCTTTTCAATAAATGAATTCAGGGATGTACTCACACCTACACTGAAAGCCTGACACCCCGATTTGTGAAAGGAAGGAGTTTTCAGTTAGGTTTTCAAAACACCTAATATTTTGTAAAGCTTCATAAATAAATGCTGGGCATTTCTAAAACACTAAAGTGGTACATGTAAGCTATAACATCAGTGGTGACTTTGCGTTTTTCTCTTTCATTCAAGTGTCCCATATTTCTGCATGCACAGTTATGCGTGCATACAGACACAGACATTGCTGCTTTGGAGCTGTTGGATTGTGCAGCTTGGGCTCAGATCAATTCCCTGATCTTACAGAAGGATGAGACCCTTTAACAGATGCCTGCTGCAGGGGAAGACTGCCCCAGTGAGCCCTAAAATGGTAAATCCCTCCGAGTCCCACATGGAACAGAACTAAACATTTGTATTCAGAAAGAAGCTTTATAAATTGTAATGCAAAACACATAAAGGATTTCTTTTTCTGCTATTCCCCAGAATAGCTGACTGTTTCTGTACATTTCCTCAGCACTTGTACAACCAAAGAACAGCTGTTCTAAAATACAACATTGTACAGGCAATCACTTAACACTGCTATAGAATAAACTCACTGAAGAGTGTCAAGACAGAAGGGCATAGTCTTTAGACATCATCAGCAGAAAATTAATGCAGATGAAAGTTAAATTAACATATCCCCTGAAAGCTATAGAAATAATCTCCACATGGGATGAGATTTTCCAGACACAAACCTCACAATCTGGATATGTGAAATCCTCTGACTTGGATGCAGAGGATCTGCAGTAGCTAACAGGTTTCATATGGGGCAGTCATCACTGCATGTATAGAAGGTATTTTATATGAATGGAATATGTTGGATGTATGGAATGTATGCAGGAAAGCCTGAGTTGGAGTGCAGAAAAACCTAAGCTCAGAACTGAGATATATGGCCTCTACACCTAAAACCAGATTTAAACTTTGAAGGCAGAATTAGCCCTAACCATGCCACTCCAGTAATTTTAGGTGTCTGGTTATGGTATGAAAGAGGAACTGTAAATTATTTGGATTTTATTTTCTATTATATTCTTGTTTGATAGTCTATGACATTGATTAAAATGTGACTGCTTCTCTGAGTAAGAAAAAATACAGAAAACACAAAGTGGTCATAACCAATGGAGGAAAATACCTGCTTAGTTTCTCTACCAAAGAAAGTTGGTTTCAGGGTCTGGGACATAAAATTTTGAACCTTCCAACATACTTCAATGCAAACCTACCTTCTGAGCTACAAAGCTGTCAGAAGACACTGAGACAACATTTTGTAATAATTTTCCCATTTAAGATTTCTATATTACCTGTCTGTACAATAAGGATCCTCGGGAAAGCCAATGGATCCAACATAGTCACATGAGTGACTTTCAGAAAAGGTCTGATAGTGGATACAGGCAATTGCAGAAACAGCCTTGATTCACTATGGCATGGCACCCTGCCATATGGCATATGACAGAAATCTCTAGGTCACTAGACAGTCCTCTTCCTCCCTTCCTCATTACAGCTGCATTAAACACGCCACCACTTTCCTTTTGTACTCTGTTTATTTAAGACATTACCTATGACATGATATGCATTTAGGCAAATGAAAATTTTAGAATATAATTCTAAGCCCAGAAAATCACACTCAAAAACACACTCCTATGTGTTTATGGTAACAAAAATATAGTACTATGTTTATAGAGTTATATTCATAGTATATAACAATAGCTGTGTTGATATATACTATATCAATTGAGAGCAACAACTTCATGAAAGATCAAAAAAAATTCTGATCAACAGATCCAAGAGTGTGGTACAGATCCAAGACTAACTAAATAAAGACCATTATCAAGTGGGCTAACAACCTCTTTCATCCTGGTTTAGTTAAAACTGGCGCATACTGTTTTCACTGACAGTAAGAACTCTGTCAGTGCAAAATTGGTAAAGTAGATCTGATTTCAATATTTATTTATGGTAGGAAAAAGTAACAGCAGGGCAATCATACTAAGCAGTGTTTTTTTCAATCCTAACATCTTAGAGTAATCTAACAAATCAAAGGAGAGCATAATTAGCTAAAAATCTTCAACTAACTAAGGGAAGAGAGCATTGCTAATAAATGAAAGGGCCGAACATGTTAACATTTGCCATTTCTACCTGTAAAACTAACCTTGTAAATTTTACAGTATAATCTTTTGTGCAACATGATCTTTTCATTTCCTTGCCACTACAACACAAAATCAGAATGTTTTTAAGGAGAAGATTCTAGGTATTCATTCATGGAAAAGTAATAAAAATTTCACACTGGGATTAAAAGATCAGGCCCAAAATAAAGAACTGCTAACAGATCCCTTTTATTTCTTTGATGTTTTTCATCAAGAAACCATGCTACTAAACAAATACAAACAGAACTATTTTTAAGTGAATAGTATAAAGGAAAATGTACAATACTACACTGTGAGTTTCCAGCTTCTCCCTCAATGGTTGCCTCAAGGAAAACCAGATTTCACCACCAAGGTGGTGGTGGTAATCGGAGCCATTTGCTGTGGTGAAGCTGGCAGCACAGAGAAGAAATAGGCATAACTCTGCCATTGCCACAATTTCTGCACCGGTGAATGAACCATCATAACTCTTGGCATCCTGGCAATCAGATAAGATTATTTTCCTTTTTCACTCTGGCAGAAGGCCAAGGAGTGTTATCTACTGCATTCTGACAGATACTGTATTAACATTTTAGATTGCAGAGGCAGATACTGATAGGAAAGTGTTCAACTGACTCTTCTATTTTATCTTCAAGCAAATGGCAATTTTGGGATCAGGTTCTGATCTTGATATAACTGAAAATTTCAATTAATGCCCAAGCTAGATAAGAACATCCAATATCTTTTTTTCCCCCATGTCTGCTAAAATAACTATCATCTTCCTTTGTTTCTATATTTAAAGATTAATTACACTCAGAATTAAGTTAGTGAAAGCTGCACACAAAGCATTCTAATTTAAGAGAATCTATCACTGGAAAAATTTCCACAAGATATAAGATTATCCATATTTGAGACATTCAGCACATAGGACAAAAGAGTTTGATATAGCTGGATTGACAGATACACAAGCGGATGCCTCCATCTAATATTTTGACAGACCCCTCTGACATCTTCAAGCCTTATCTGGTAGCTTCTAAGGCATCCACACACATCTCACTGCATGCTTGCCACTGCCCCCATCTAAATATTTGGCAGTTTTATCTACTCCCACTAAAGAACTTGGGAATATTCAGAAAAACTCTTAAATCCTCTGACAGGCCCACACAGTTCAGAAAGTGCATGCTGAACACATACTATATACGCATAGGGTCGGATCCCTCACCAAATAGTTGGAAGATTCTTAATTGGAATTTTGTATCAACATGGTTGCTATCAGGATGAGATGACCGTGTGGAGCACAATCCCCAAGGCCAGACACTACCCTATCTCAAAATCCACATAGCTGTGTTAAGGAAAATTGATTACACTGATCCCCCAATATCAATCAAGAAATTGTGAACTCTAGATGAAGTTTGCTCATTATAAGGTGTTTATAATACCAATACACATCTCCTGGCCAAAAGTTAGCCACCTCAAGGGAGAGCACAGCCTTGGACACTCCCCTCTGCGCGTGGAAGGGGGGCCAGAGAAGGCAAAGGTTGGTAGCCCTATCCCACCATGGGATGGGGTGAAGTAGGGAGACCAAGGTGTGCTGTTCAACTTAAAAGCAATGGCTTCTTAGCAAAAACTTTGGCAGCTTCTTCCACCAAGGATCGTCAAGGGATCATAAGACCTGGGGACGCCTGAGACCCTGTAGTGGTAGCTATTATTCTCTTTTCCCTCTTTACTTTACCCTTTTTTCTTTTCCCCTTTCTTTTCTGTCCATCAGTCTTTTTTCTATCATGTAATGTTAAACAATAAAGTTGTGTTGACACATAACCCCTGGGTGTGCTTCCCTTTCTATTTTGCACTTCAAGATCAAATAAAAGAACCTACACTGGCCCACCTGAGCGTGGACCGTGACGATGGTATGGTACAGGCACTTCAGAAAATATAAGTTGAGGGAAAAGCAGTACTGCTGCTGCTTACTCTTTATCTCAGAATGTGTATCACAGAAATGCGAGATCTGTATTTGGTGTCTTCAGCTGGAAGCACTGTCCCCAAAGAATGTCAATACGTCCAAAGGACTCCTTTGAAAGGAAGGCGAACAAGAGGTTTTAGAAGGCTATCTAGTGGCTACTTAGCTGGAAGGAGGGATGTTTTCTACTTGGTTTCTGTAGTCAGCACTAAGGGTACTTACTGATTTTAAAATTTAATAAAACACCCTTTATATCTGCATTATGTCTACTATCTTTTAAACAGTAGAATCCTCAACAGAAAGGACAAAGGTTCACGATATGAAAATACTGTAACATTATGACAAAGGCAATTCTACAGAAAAACAAAGGTTTGAATACTTCATATATCAAATGTCTCAGTTAGAACTATTCTTACCTAGACAGAAACTAAATGCTAGGAATGTAGATCTCAAGCAATAAAATGGGACTCAACCCCCTAATTTTTCTGAATTAAGTAATATAGGCTGCATTATTTAGCTGAAATGCATTATTTACCCAAGCTTCTGGTTGTTGATGTTAGCAACCTGCACAGTTTTTATACAACAAGACACTAGAGAAAAGGACTGACACAGTCCTTCACTTATCCTTCTGAATGATTGTACACTCCTCCCAGCAGTAGGAACAGTTACACATATTCTGCAATGATCTGGTATGATTTTTCATTCAAAATTAAATGATACCAAAGTCAGTTAGAAGTCTGTAGTGGACCTTTTCTTACAGAACATGCTAAAATTTCAACAGGAGTAACAGTTTAAGGTTGTTACTTTTAGTTAGACACAAATATACTTTAAGACAGAGAAAAATCAGTACTGCTGAGTAAAACCAAAAAGAAATAAGAGGACTTATGAAGAAATCTGCCCTTGGTGGGATGAAATCATCTTTCCAAGGCTGCCCTTAGACCACAACCCCTCAATATCTTGCCTTTCCAAGGCTGCCCTTAGACCACAACCCCTCAATATCTTGCCTTTTTCTGTCTGTCTTTCTTTCTTAAGTCCCTTTCTTTCCATTATTTCAAAGGCTGTTCGCTTCTTCACCAGTTTTATCAGCTGTCCCTCAGTTTTTGTCCCTGATGTAGGCTTCCTGCAGGCTAGTCCTGACCTTTTCTACCTGACCACCCACATGCTCTGGAGGCAAAATTTCCCCAGTTCACTCAGGAGTTTCATTTGGTCTGTATCAAGGAGCCAGCACAAGAAAAGCAATGTCTTCTGCGCTGCTGCTTCAGATTTAAACACACAGCAAACAGCCAATCAGGAAGACAAATGAGCAGAACTACTCATCAGTGCAGAGCAGCTTCTCCACTTAAGCATTGCCTTTCAAGGTACATTTACCTACATCTGTAATAATCAATGCTTCTGGTAATAAAGTTTTGTCCTGGGAGTGCAAGAAGTGGAAGGAACTACTGGACCTTTTATGTTGACATCTGAGTTGCATGTGTAGCAACAGAGTTACTCATTGACAACCAAAGGAACATAGGTCAGTAGATAACCATAAAGAGACAGTTTGTCTAGAAGGAAAATTTACTGCGAGAATCTTTAAGGCAGAACTAACAACAGTTTGAGTTTGAAAAGCATCGCACAAGATTCACTAGCATGCCTCAAGTCCCTCACATTGCCCTAGTGATACCTGAGAATCACAAATATGACATAAATCACCTATTAAGCTATCTAAACAGCTGTTCCAAATCACCACTGAAGTTCACCCCTTACGCATGAAACAAGCATGAGTGTACTGAGGCAATGCACACAGCCCATTTACCACAGCTTTTAACAAAATGATGTATTATGTCTACAAATCAATTCCACAGTCTGAGGGTCAGGCAAAGCCAGGAGCTGTCACAAGCTCATTCAGTGCAGTGTTAGCATTACTGGACTTGCAGAGATCCTGGCTGAATGCAAGAAGACAGAAGAATGAACTTCACAACCCTGTCTGTATATGAGTCCTTCCACTTGCTCCCTGAAACAAGGCATCCTACTGGGTAGTACTGTATCATAGCCTATGGTATCACATTTGATTTTCTGTTCATTGCTGAGATTTCTTCCCCTCTAAAGAGTTTACATTCTCAAAGACACACACATGTGGGACATGTGTTAGACTATATGGAGCACTGTTCAGGGCTTTTATTAATTTTCCTGATAGAAAAAAATAACAAATCTGGACATATGGTTTAAAAGCTCTTCCACAGCAAACAGAAATGAGTTATCCAAAGACAGTAAGACAGTTAAGGACAATTACTATAATTAAGCTGCATTTTTCAGTTTCACAGAGACTTGAAATCTTCAGGAAGTTCCTTAGACCTTCCAGGACCATCCTGCACATATTATTTGTAGTCTCTTCACAAAACAAAAAGACCTGGTGAACAGGGAAGAGCCCCTTCCTGAACTGCAGGCACATGTGTGGCACAGGCTATATCCTACAGCAGAACACTGATGTCAGAAGTGTTTCTGCCCAGGCAAGGAGGCTGAGAAGGGCATCCTTATCCAAGAAGGGTAATCGATCTAGCAATGTGAGAGGCTGAGTAGGTCCTTCCTTCAGCTCACTTTCAGAATAGCTGCTTCTCTACAAGGAGAAACCAAGATTCATTTTCCCCTGTGAACAGTGGGCCATATACTTAGACTTCTGATTTAGTGCAAATTCATAGACAAGTCATAGCAGCAATTCTGCATTAAAAATAATAAAGAATTTAGTGTTAACTGTATGAGAGGCATCAGACTAATAAATTCTGTTTCTACATGAAAATTTTTAACAAAAATAAATTACCATGGTTTTTCATCAACTAAGTAAAAAAATACTTAATTACTTTGTCTACCTGGAGTGTTTTCTGGTTCCACAACAAATTCCTTCTGGCAAGCAAAAATTAGCCATATTTTTAAGTAGATTTTCATTTTTCCCAGTAATTTAAAATGTAATGTAATGTTTATTGTTTTGAATTTTGAGGAATATTAAACTGTGCTCATTTATCTCACCTTATAGTGTTATTGATGTAAAAACACATTAGTAATCACAAAAAACTCAAAGAAATCTTAATTTCAAAAGGGTTTTTAGTTTTAAGGTAGTAACTGTGTCCTGTCTACAAAGGCTCTCATCATATTTGTTCCTCTAGAGTCCAATGTTTGAAACTTTAAACATGAGCTGTGATAAAATGGTCATTGAATCAATTCATGTTCCCTGTGACAGAAACAGAAAATAGCAGTGATGCTGAACTGATGCCTGCCTGCCATATCTGTCTGTGGACATGATACGTTTGCACAGGCTTATTGCTTTTCCAAGGGCTAGTAATGAGTAAGAGAATAGGGATCAGTCTTGTAATAAAATAACTGCATGGATTTCTTTCTAGACAATCTCAAGTTATACCAGGTTTTAGACTTACAACCTTGCCAACATCCTTTTGGAGACTTATATACCACTCACACATCGCTGTTGCAGCACAAATGGGTCCCGTTGTGTGGGCTCATTCACATACAATCATAGAATCATTAGGGATCAGAAGGGATCTCAAAAGATCATCTAGTCCAATCCCCCTGCCTGTTCTGGTAAGGCACACAACAGTAGTATTGCAGTATCCAGCAAAATGTAAAAGAAAAAATTGAGTTTTCAGAAAACAGGATAAATGGAACATAATATGTGCACAGCCAGGAGAACTCATTATCCTGAGTGAGGCAAAAAAGTGAGGTCTGAGTTTTGTCTTTAAACACTGTGTTTATTTAAGCTGTTGGACTTTCTGTCCAGACTGAAGAAACTTTAACAATCAGCCACGATAAAGGGAGCAGATGTGTCTTCAAACCAGTCTCTTCACAAAGAAGGAGGACTTGGTACTCACACACTTGACACTGAAAAGCTCTAATCTGAATTCCCAGTTTGTAACCCCGCAGTTGCTCAACTGGGCTTCAGAGTATGGTT
This sequence comes from Upupa epops, assembly GCA_013397515.1. NCBI lineage: Eukaryota > Metazoa > Chordata > Aves > Bucerotiformes > Upupidae > Upupa > Upupa epops. Next base: position 12,682 of record VZRI01003295.1, read on the forward strand.
CACCATGCCCTGCCTCAGCCTCTGTTTTTCTTGCTGCTTATTTGAGATTACTTCTTTCTGCCATACTGTTGAAATAAGCACAACAAGCCTAGATGACCTGTCAGAGTCAGCTGTTTATATCCCTGCTGAAGTCTGTCTGGAGAGCAGAACACTCGTTAAAGAATTTTTCAAACACTGATTTTTCTCACTTTCTCCTTTTCTTTTACAAGCCTTCAGAAAAAGAGATGGTTTTAAGAATTGTTATAAATGATGCAAAATATGACTAAGGTGTTATCAAAGTCAAGATTTTCTTTAAATACAGATCTTTGAAATTGGAAGGGCTTCTTCAAAGTCATTAGATCTTATTGTGTCAAAATGTTAGTAAGGACTTATATAAATTGAGATTAATGATGCAAGGGATAATTACTGATGAAGATATTTGCATATTCCTCAGTATTTGGAAACTTTTATACCACTCTTATATGCAGAGGTCAACAGTTTCAAGTTTTCCGTGTCAGCATCTTAGCTCCATTTCTGCAATTAGAGAAAGGGAAATATTTTCTTTGACACAGGAAAGTTGAACTACCAGTTTATTTGGAAATCAATAGTAGCCAAGCTGAGTAACTCTCACTTGTGTTTTTTAAAATAATCCCTCATATACAAAGAGCATAGCTGATTTGTCAATCTAATAAATCCACAAAGCAAAATCCTTCTGAATATTTTTTCTTCCAAAAGAATCTAGACATTTTCACCAGTTGATTTTTTAAAATAAAATACTCAAGTCATGCTTCATTATTGTTCCCTGCCAGTCTTCATTTATTTTGCTAAAGAGGTGAAAAGTTACCACTTAAAAAAGAAAAGAATAAAAGATTTGTGTTAATTTGCCAGAATGTAAAATCCCTACAGCTAATAACCTGATTTTTGCAGGGGATTCATCTGCATTAGGGTTTTTTGTTTAAAAACTTCAAAATCAAAATTTCTTAAGTTATTTCTGCTCTAAGGCTGGGGCTCAGAAGCCAAGTACTATCCAGATAATTAATGGTATAGCTCTGGTGAGGTTTCCTTTGCATCTGGAAAACTACAATTGGTGGGGGATAATTAAATTCTCAGTTATAAAGCCCTAATTCCCCAAATAGGATTATAATTTGTTTCCATTAAATATTTGGTGATGGGTTTTACTCATCATTTTTTTTCAAAAAACAGTAGCAAGCATAATTTGGCAAAGTTTCAATCGACTCAAACACAGATTGACCAGCTTTTGTGAATGGAATCAAAATGATCTGGAAATGGGTTTTTTTATTTTTAAAGATAGATAATTAAAGACAAAAGTTTACCTTGTCTCTTTTCCAATAAACCACTAAACTGGCAAACCACAACAGAAATCCCTATTCTTATTTGGAACGGGAACAAAGCGTGAGCAAGGGGTATCAGCATGGTTCCTGTCTGGCATGACGCCCATCTTTGATGGCCTGCAGGACCACACCACAGTATGTTTTGTCTGCAGCCAAACTGGAATCCACAAAAGACTTTGCACAAAGTGCATCCTGAAGTCTTTAGTCAGAGAGGTATTTTAAAGAAAGATATCAGCAGAAAAATATCTGGCAGCTACATATATAAAATACCTAGCAGCTAGGTATATAAAATAACTGCTTATAAAATCCAACCATCAGAGGAAACGTAATAAAATGTACTTGAACACAGAGAGATGGGCTATTATTACTGAAACCCTTCCCCAGTATTTAAGTCCTTATCATCTGGCAATGTTCTTGTTCCCTCTTTACCCAAGTAGTCAAGAGTTTATTCTGAACTTGAATGAGCAGATAATCAGCCCGCAGGCACTATATGAAGGTGAGCAGTGGACTTCAAAATCATATATTACAATCACATTTCAAGTTATAGTAGCCTATGAAAAGGTATTAGTACATGAATAAAGGGAGTTTGTTCCTTGCATTAGGGGTTTACAGAAACATACACACCAAAAATAGTCCTTTTAAGAGGCTTCAGTAGACCACCACAGCTTTTGCTGGTGTGTATACATTTTAAGGGGTGGAATGAACAAAAGGAAATACATCTCATGTTGTCACAAGCCACTAAGTTTCTTGGCCTGGTGCTAGGAGTGAAACATAGAAAACATTGCAAAGCCATGGCCTTTTTCATTATTAAAAACATTCAACACACGTTATGCACCAAATTAGCCTTGACAAATAACTGCACTCAGTAGCAGTATACATGTTATGGAAACTTTTTTATTCTTAAGGGTCATTTGTAGCACAGATATGCTAGAACCAATATTCATTATTTGATGATTTAACATCTTTTTTTACTGTCTTTTCAATTGTACCATCATTACAAAAATACCTAAAATTAGAGAATGCTGCAAATGGGACTGAAATACTTAAATTCTCAAGAAATTAATGTAAGTACTTTCACTGAAAATGGTACTTTTTTTATACTGAGTAGTGGATCAATACCAGGAGACACAAATACTCATAAGAAAGCTCACATAGAGTGAGCAATTCTGAGTTGATACAATAGGATGACAGAACAGAATTTCTTACCTTTATGATGATTTGCCCCAGATGCTAATTTCCCCCACAGTGTTACAATAAATATTATTATTAGCAGTTTTCCTTTTGTTGCTTTCTGTAAATATCTTTTATTCATCCTGAAAAGAAAAATGCACAAAAGTAAGTATTAATCTCAAGACTTCATTTAAAACCTTTTTGTGGTCTTAATTTAGGGAGAATTCAAGAAGTTTTACAATGTCTGACTGACAATGCTTAAGTCTTAGCTCTAAATTCGATATATTTAGAGGATAAGGACATACAGAGCATCAGTATATCCTCCCTTCCTGGTCTTCCAGAGTTTCTTTACCCTGGTCATACCAGGAGAATTCCTTATCTCTACTCATCACTTTTCTCTCAAGGCACAAGCAGTGTTCACAACCACAGCAGACTTGAAAGCTGGCAAGAAAGGTGAACACATACAGCTGTGCAGTAAGTTTTGATGAACAAAGTCATCCCACTAGCATGTTTGGGGCCACTCATGGTCAATGTGGTGGAGGTTTTAGCTTTTGGGATTATGACTCTTTTGGGATTTTATCCACGTGTCATAAGGAGTAACATACTTGACTAGATCTCCAGCACACGTACCAACCTTCCCACCGTGATATCCTGTTAGGAAGGCATGAGTGGTTTGGAAACATGGGCTCAAGAAGGACTGATTCACTAGTCTCTCTCTTGCCTATCTTGGGATAATGAAAAGGTTTGATTTACTGCACCAAGGGAAATTGCATACAGCTACCCTCATCTTGCTCAGTGATGTGACAGCAACCACCACAGCAGTTTGAGCATAAGGTAACACATGACTTATTTCTCAGTAACCTCCTCCAAAGACTAAATACCCCTCCACCTGATGAAAAGACAGGTTCAGGAATATAGCATCCAGTGCTTAAGAATTACAGCTGTGCAGAGAGCAGCAAGAGGTGTAATAATGAAAATTTCTCTGCAAAAAAAGCTCTAGAGAGCTGGGTAAGAAACAGCTTCACATGATGGTCATGTTTCTTCTGACAGGTCAATAGGACTAATACCTATTTCAAATCACTTATATTAGAAAAGCTGCAAATGTTATCATTTGAACAAAATTACTGGTGTTTTGTAATAACTGGGAATACGGTGTTTTTCTGAGCATAAACACACAAACACACACCCCCCACACACACCCTACCCCCACTTCAGTATGACAGCACATTTGTCTCCCATTTAGTTAATAAGAAGTCCAGAAGGATTTAAAAGCATCTCTTTTGATCTGTTCATGTACAGGACACTCTTAGACAACAACTCTGTAAAAGGCAGACTGTTCTAATACAGAACTAAATAGTAGCCGGTTCAAAGTCCCAAATCTCTTTCCAGTCAAAGCAACTCCCTTCCTCTGAGCAAATAGCTAGTAGAATGCTACGTGCTGATAAGGCAATCTCCCCACACCTCACAACTCCATTCATGATTTCCAGTCTTGAAACCAGACCACTTCCCCAAAAACTGCCAATCTTGCTCTCCAGGAGATTGAGATCTTATTAAGTGATGCTAAGTTTCCACACCAGGCTGTGTGTAACAAAACACTATGACTCAAATTAAGAACCCACTGAGGAGTGTACTAAACCCTTATAAATCTGAATTCAGAGCAAACAGAACTCAGCATCCTTTGACAGAAGTTGCACATCTACTGTGTGCTTCCCTGAGGTTCAAATATTAGATTTATCAGGGAGAAAAAGAGAGAAGTAAGCAAGTGCTATATCTAGGATGGTTGCATATGGCCCTAAAACCCTGACTGATTAATAATCACAGTGGAGGTCACAGCATGCTGTGAACCACACCAAGTTCTGCCTTCTTGCACTGATTCTGGTGCCTTTGGACATAAGCTTCAGGTTTATGAAGCACTCAGAGCTAAAGGGAAATTTATGATTTGTCACTGTAAGTAAGTACAGAAAAAAAAATGGAATGCATGTTCAGCATATGCTCTTTCATTATCTCTGTGAACAAAATACAAATTAACTCTTCCACTCCTGGATTTTCATACTGCATCTCTTATGATGCAGGTGCCGTCATTTCTCATTAAAATCAAATCTTTCTTCCTTCCCTACCCAGCACTGCTGAAAACCCGCATTGTTAAGCAAAGTTGGATCTAATACATTTCCTTCTTGTACTCTGCTCATGCCAGATTCACTCACTGGGCTGGAAGGTTGGCAGCAAATGCACAGCAGAAAATGTAAGTATAAAAAGAAAAACAGCAGAGGCAGGGTGAAAGAGAGAAAACCCATATCTGATTGTGAATAGTAATACCTTAGGGAAGGGAGAAAAGCAACGATACAAGCATCTGCCCACAGCCCAGCACACCAAAGAAGAGTAAGCTAGCATCAAATATAGAAATACTGTTTTGCAAATTTTCAGCTTTGACATTAAAAATCTAGGCTCAGTACCATTGCCAGATTTTCCCATCATAAGGGAAACAAAACAATATTTCTGTACCTGTTGAAGTAGGTGTTGTCAGGGATTTGGGATGTGACGCGACAGGACCTCCCCTGCTCTGAATGACACTCAGCTAAGGGGCACAGACGAAGTAGAGCAGGTATATAAGCAGACGCCACACAGCAATAAACGCCATTTTATTGGTGTACACATGTAGTGATTGGTCCTGGTCGGTAGTTGATCAGTTATAAGGTAGAGCATTAGAACATCTTGCACCCGGATGGCAACATGTACCACAATCCCATTCCACTATTCTGCATTACTTCTTTGTGGTATTCACCTTTAGAAAGAGAAAATTAATAACTTTGATAGCAGCCCCATAGAACAGTCAGTGCAAGTAGTAGTTCCAGCTTGGGAGGAAGGCCATCAGCAGAAGTACAAAAAAAACAAGAAATCTCAGCTGTTATAGCCCTTGTACAGCAGCTCAAGTAAGAAGTTGGACGATCATGTTCAGTTTCAAACTAATTATGTGGTATAACACTCGACCTGCAGTTGCATGTGTTGGCCACTCACAGTGGTCAGCCCAAGGGCAGACAAGTGGCTCCACAAGCACAAGCAAGGCACAAAGCACTCTGCCCCCAGCAGCCTGGCCACACATGCAGAAACCTCACTGTAGTAATACACGCCTAGAAATAAAAAAGGGGATGGGATGGAGGCATCTCATAAACAAAACAGGCAACCAGGAGAAGCCATACGTTCAATACCTGAGTGCATGCATTACTACCTTTAACTACTGTGACGTTTGTTATTTGTTCTGAATTTGCAAAACAGCCCATTATAAAGCACCCAGACGATGCTGGAACTAGATAGCATCTGACCTCAGTTTTGAAACATAACTATTAAACTCTTGCAACCATGATCCACATCAAGTGAGTGCATTCAAGAAGCAAATTCAGTCCACTACAATGCTGTTATTCAACATAACAGGCTGTGTTAAATAGAACAAATGAGCTCTGAAATTATGTTTACTTTTACTACAGGTGGTGCAGAGTTCCAGAGAGAAACTATAGCTATTAATCTGAATGGTTTTATCTGTAAGACCTTTTTCTCTTCTATTCACCTTCTTATCTGCAGAACATCTTCCTTGTGGTTCTTACTACCCTTAATAATTTCACATAAGCCAAAGTCGATCAAAACTGAGAACAGCTGTGCTACAGGGCATGTCCATATTTGAAAATCAGTTTTACACAAAAACTATACATATTATGAATAACAAAAATTTCCTACAGTCACAGAATCATAGAACCATCAGGGATCAGAAGGGATCTAGAAAGATCATCCAGTCCAATCCCCCTGCCACAGCAGGACACCTAGACCAAGTCATAGAACTGAACATTTCTGATTGGAAGCAATCAGTCCAATTCCCCTTCAACAGCAGGATCACCCAGACAAGGTCCAGACGGGTTTCAAACGTGTCCAGAAAAGGAGACCCCATAAACCCCCCCAACATAAACAGCCCCAACTCTCTCAGTCTGGCCTCATAGGAGAGGTGCTCCAGCCCTCTGATCATCCTCGTGGCCCTCTTCTGGACTCACTCCAGCAAGTCCGCATGCTTCTTGTAATACGGGCTCCAGAACTGGATGCAGTACTCCAGGTGGGGTCTCACCACAACAGAGTTTTTAAATCAGACATACTGAAAATAAATTGAAGGAATTCTTAGCACATTCATACAAAAGAGGACGTGAAAAGCTACCATGCTATTGTACTGTACTGAAACTGCCATGCACAGTGTATTTTCAGCTTCACTAAAGCAGTGTAACATCCATAAGCTCGAGTTACTACTTCCTTCCCTCTTTGCTTCAGGGCTCGAGATCAACCACCCTTCCAACATNAGACAAGGTACAGGCGGGTTTCAAACGTGTCCAGAAAAGGAGACCCCATAAACCCCCCCAACATAAACAGCCCCAACTCTCTCAGTCTGGCCTCATAGGAGAGGTGCTCCAGCCCTCTGATCATCCTCGTGGCCCTCTTCTGGACTCACTCCAGCAAGTCCGCATGCTTCTTGTAATACGGGCTCCAGAACTGGATGCAGTACTCCAGGTGGGGTCTCACCACAACAGAGTTTTTAAATCAGACATACTGAAAATAAATTGAAGGAATTCTTAGCACATTCATACAAAAGAGGGCATGAAAAGCTACCATGCAACCAAACTATTGTACTGTACTGAAACTGCCATGCACAGTGTATTTTCAGCTTCACTAAAGCAGTGTAACATCCATAAGCTCGAGTTACTACTTCCTTCCCTCTTTGCTTCAGGGCTCGAGATCAACCACCCTTCCAACATTTCAGAAATAGAGGAGATTCACATGGGAATTACTTTACATTGTATAGCAAGTTATAAATTGCCTTGCATTTCTATTTTAAGCATAACCTCATGTAATCTTTATTGTTGTGGGGAAAAAATGTAAGGAAATAATAGCTTTCATTCTTCCCTTAAGAGCTTATACATAAATAAAATTCTCATATGTTTCCTAGGAGCAATAGTATTTCTCTCTGCTACTCCTTTTCTTTCTTTTCTTTGTAAACATCAGCCTCTGTGAAGCTGTTCAAAATTAATTCGTTCCTGGTTTAGGTATGCAGGAACCTTCACTGTCAGAGTCATTTGTCTTCTGCAAACACATACACCCTGTGGATGCAACTGTTCATAAAGAGAAACAGATGCCTATTTCTCTACTGAAACTGTTTAAGAGACTAAAAAAAAGAATAGAAAATTACTCCTACATTCTCTTACTTTTCTCTTTACTACAAATATTTTATTTGGTATTTCGGACAAACCCTAAATGAGTAGCAAATATTACTTTTGATCCCAACTCTCTTGTATGGAGCTAATACAGCCATTTAAATTATGTTTTGTACCATGTTGAATTGTACATTATTTATTAGTTAGTTTTTACATCCTACACAATGCAGGTATTTGCAGTTTTATTTTGCCTTTTCTCTGTAAGCTAACACAGATTGTAAAATGCCCCAATGGTGGATAAGGTCACTTTGTAAAAGTAACGCTGGTGTGACCCCCATGTGGTTTGCATATACATAAATTTCCTCTATGACATTCCTGTCATGTTTGCTCAGTGAACAAGTAATTGGCCACTCTCATTACTTCAGGTACAAGGTAGCTTGTGAAAATCAATCTTCTTTCTGCTTCATACATCACAGTCTGTAACAGACACAAAGCGCATTCTGATTCTAAACTGCAGACAAGGAGAAAACAAAGACCTGTTCTCATAACACACCTTTTTTGATCTAGGTGGGCAACGAAGGAAAGAAAACAGGCATTTAGCCTAGCAAAGAGCACAGGTCTTAGGTAGAAGTCACACAGGAAATGTCTGTATGCAAAGCAAAGTATGTAGGTTTTGCTGGGTTTTTTTTCCCAAATAGTTGATATTTCATAGATTCGTAGAGTCATGAAATGGTTCATGTTGGAAGAGACATTAAAGATTATCTAGTTCCAACCTCCTGCCATGAGCAGGGACACCCCCCACTAGACCAGGTTGCTCAGGGCCCATCCAATCTGGCCTTGAACACTTCCAGGGAGGGGGCATCCACTACCTCCCTGGGCAACTTGTGCCAGTGTCTCATTACCCTCAGCGTGAAGAACTTCCTCTTGACTTCCAGTCTAAACCTACCCTCTTCCAGCTTGAAACCATTAGCCTTGGTCCTACCACTACAAGGCCTTGGAAACAGCCCCTCCCTAGCTTTCTTGTAGCCCCCTTCAGGTACTGGAAGGCCACTATAAGATTTCCCTAAGTCTCCTCTTCTCCAGGCTGGACATCCCCAACTCTCTTAGACTGTCCCTGTAGGAGAGGTGCTTCAACCCTCCAATCGCTCTCGTTGTCTTACTCTAGACATATTCCAACAGTTCAGTATCTTTCCTGTGTTGAGGGCTCCTGTGTTGGATGCACTACTCCAGATGGGGTCTCACAAGAGACAAATAGAGGAGGAGGACCACCTCCCCCAACCTACTGGTCACGCCTCTCTTGATGCAGCCCAGGATGCAGTTGGCGTTTAGGTGCAATGGTCTAGCCAATATCAGGGCATAGGCTGGGCTTGATGATCTCAGAGGTCTTTTCCAGCCTCAATAATTCTGTGATTAAGTGTGATTTACAACACCAAGGCAAATTAATTTTACTATCAAAAATTGCTTAAATACATGATTGACATGCATGCCTATGCTTGTTTGTCATTTAAATCAATGTGAATTAAGCACATACTTGAAGTGCATACTATCCCAGGTTTATGTACCTGAGTTCTTTTATAAGACGACACAGTTTCAAGATGACACAATGTCTCATGCATCTGAAAAATCAAAATTTATAGCATATATGAAAATTTTCCTTTACATACTAGAATTAGTTTCCCAGTAGCAGAAAGCTGAAGACAGATCCACATGCAGGTAATTACATTTGCCAACAGTATCTCATACCAGTTGGATATGGAATTTACATATATATTATTGTTTCCTCAATCTGATAAGCATGGATACTTGAATTGCCAGAGGTATAAAATGCTTCAGCCATCTAGCTGCATGGCGCCTCACAGCTAGAAACCCTGAGAGATTATGGGTAAAACTTTTTTTATTCCAAAAGGTTCTGCATGGTTGTGATGACACTGCTTTGAAAATTCAGATGATACTGACGAATGGTTTCCTTCTAAACTCCTATCCATGTTATTCCCTCCTGCTTCCAGATTAACACCAGCTCTTCATAGTCAAAATTGATTGTCAATTTAAACTTCATTAATTTTCAGATGCAACACCTAACTGAAAGCAATAAAGAAAGCAAGGAAAGAGTAAACAAGAAATGCGCTGTCATCCTATCCAGCTTCCACTCAAACAATACAGACGCATTCAGCTGTACACACATTAAATTTCTTTCTTGGCAATTTCATCAGGACTAGAAAAAGAAGATTCACTTGATCAACAATTATGTTGACACATTACTAATTATATAGAAAGAAAATGCTATAAATTTTTGTGGGGATGGATTTAGGTATTTATTTAACTTTCAGGTATTTATGTAACTATAAGAATAATGGCAATAATTTAGCACCATATATGACATTCATTGTGGTTTTAAGTGCTAACATAAAACATTACAGAATATTTAAACATTCAAGACAATCCAATCTCTTTAATCTGCCCAGTGATGTCCTACACCCTTGTGAAATAAGCTCTCATAGTTAAGTGTTCGGTATTAGAAGGTACTTAGGCTCCAATTCATATAATTTTTGCTGATATATTATGCCACTTTAAACTCCTTCTCTCCCTATTTCCATGTTTAAGGGAGCTTTAAGTTGTAGGGGGTACTATCTATTCACTTAATCATCACAGCGGTAGTATTTGCTTATATCTTATATGTGATCTTATTGTAGATGGTTATTTAAATTGTCTTTGGTCATATCTCACTAACCAATAAAAGTTTAACTGCAAAAAAAAAAAGGGATAGCAGTTCAATGTGCTTTGAACAAAATGTCTCTCTGAGACCTGAATCACTAGGTATACTAGGATTTCATAAAGGCCACTGCAGTGGCAGAGATAAGCCTCCAGATCTATCAAGGCAGAGAAAACATCAAATATTAGTGGAGAGCGGCAACTGAAGTGTCTGTATTTAAAAACCAGGATGAAAATTATCTGGGCAAGCATAAGCCTATTAGTGTGACCTCTTCAGTTTGCTTTGAAGAAAAAGATAAATGAAAGACAGACACATAAACAGAACATAGTATAAAGTGTCGCAGTGTTATCAAGAGTACCTTTTGCCAGACTAGCTTGACAGTTTTTTGATAACTGATTTTCTAGACAAGGAAATGAAGTAGACACAATTTGTCTGGATTTAGATAAAGCTTTTTCTACAGAGACACTCCAGAACTTGCACATTAACCCAAAGATGCTGGATTAGTACAAGAACAGAAAAGTGGATCCAGATGTGTTAACAGCAAGCTGTAATGAAAGAATGTATCAGGGATTAAACACACTTTTCCTGCAAGTTGGGAATTCACCATTTGAAACAACACATGTAAAAATGAACTAGCTTACTTTAATTGATACCAAGAGCATATCAGTATCAACATGATATGAGAAGGCTATGAAAAAGGCAAACTATAAATTACTAAGTGGTGTATTTCCAATAAAGACACGCAAAGACAAGTACGAATTTTCTTTAACTGTCATTCAGAATTATCTATACAATTCTGGCCAACCATCTTCACTACAGAAAAACTGAACATGCAAAACATATAAGGACAACGTTCTAACCATGATCATAGGAATTATGACTACCACAGGAGGAGTCTGAAGGAAAGATCTTGGCTTGTGGAGCAAAATAAAGGCTAAAGGGGAACAAAGAAATTAGATATTGCTAGCAGGCAAGTCCAGGATTCTCAGCAAAGTGATTCAGGAAGAGAGTCTCTTCCTGTCTCATCACTGTATCAATATAATTATTCATTTTTTGTCCAGGAAGTCAGGTGCTAGTTTTTTATTAAGAAAACTACAAGCAAGTTCGTTCCAAGCACGTGTTGTGTTGTTTTCCTAGTCATTTCACTCTCTGCAAACAACAAAAGTCACAGCATTTCTCTCTGTGATAGCCCATGTGAAAAAGTCTGTGAAGCTCTTCAGTAATGACCGGATCTACCTCTGGGTTCCATCCAAAAATTGCCCATGCTGATAAACATCTGATTCAGATGAATATTCCTCTTTTTTTAGCATCTACAAGGCATAATTGGAATCTCTGTGCCATAAAATTTGAGCTGATCCAGTCACAGAAGTGTATTGGTGGACCATTCGGTGATGAAATTCTTTTTTGACTAATTTCAGTGAATGAAAATCATGCTGTTATGGGTGGGTGACCATTCCATGATTAAGTCTCCATCACTTTTTTTACAACTCACTCTTTTTTCAATACTTCTTGATTTAAATAGAAAATCTTCCTGTTGCCATCCTGTTTTTTTACACTGACATCATTGACACATAAAACTGACAAGCATCACAATCATCAGGATATGGAGGAGTCTTGTTTTCCATAGGAAAACAAATGCAGAAATGTAGAAAAGAATCTTCGGTACTTTAAAAATTAATTAAGCATTATAATATAAAACCAGAAGAAAACAATAATATTAGAAGTATTTTAAGAGTGTGAATACATGAATTTAAAAATTTCTGTTATTATTAAATCCACCCAAAGTGCCTACTTTTTTAAACAAGTCTTTCAAGCAGTACTGAAGGACTAATTCTGGAATTCTTTAAGCAATGTAAGAATATGGATGAAGTGCTACAATTCAGTACATGATGTTGCCAGACTTGAGATTTAGTATGTTCATAGGAACTATTCAAATTCTACAGCAGGACTTTATAACTGAAAATTAAATTTTGTTTTTCCCAAAGAATTCTTCTGGCAAATAACACTGGGATAGAGCTGTGCAGATGAACGGGGAAACAAGACTCAGACTAAGCTCCCCCCTGCCATTTTCATGGCAATTATATCCATCAGTAGGCATAGTAGTGCTTCTGACAAATAACAGGTATGGCAGAGCCCACTCTATGTTTTACACCTGACTCCTATAAATTTTGAGTCACATTTGAAGGCAAGGGTTCAAGTGTAAATAAAAAATGATAGGTTGTTCAAACCACAGAAAAATATGAAGCTTGCTTGTACAATGACCAAAATAGTTCTAACAGCTGACATAACACGCTAGAAAGACAGGAGAGCTGTCAACTGGGAGAAAAACTAGTTGAAGCACAATTGGAACGCGTTCCTCCACTCTTAATGTCAAACCCTAACACATGCTGATTCGTCACAACCACCATAGATGCCACTTCATGGGAAAAGAAGATAGAGACCAAAGTTAGACCAAGTTAATCCAAAACGTGGATCTGTTACAAATTTCTCTTTTTGGAGGTGGTGCATAGGAAAAGAATTCTGTCACTCTCATGCTGAAAAAAAGAAGCCAGGCTGCACAAACAACCTTCTGCTACCAGCTGGGAAGTAGAACACAAAGTCCGATAGTTAATGCAGCTACAGAACATTGTACTCAGCACAGGTATGCCCACAAAGGGCATACAAAGAAAATCTGAATTTGTAAATTATTCATGGAAAAGTAGAGCAGCTTTTCTGTCCATGCAGAGATGTCTTAGCAAATATCTGTGGTCCTGCCAGGTTATCTAATCTGTTCCATAGCCTACAATATCTAGTGCTTTCTTGAGAATCATAATAAATGCCACACAAATTTGAAGTCTCTATTTCCTCATTAGTGTTCAGAAAGAGGAAGAAACTATTAATAGCCAGATCACACTTAAATAAAAAATAATAATTCCAAGTATTTCAGTGATGGCTTGCTAGGAGTGGATTCAAGTCAGGTCAGGATTTGTGTAATCATAGCTTCCATATCTAAATGGACACCAGTCTTCCTTGAAAAATCAAATCAGTTTCTTATCCCCTTTCAAACCCCCCCTTTTGAAGGGTACCAGCAGCTATATAAGAACCACATTGATCATACAATGCTGAGTTTCATCACAGAATCCAGAGTTCAGCCCTCCAGAAACAATGCACTCACCTTGGCATGTCCAATGCCAATCTCTCAACTGCATTTTAATAAGGTCAGAGTCATTAAATAGCCTGTCATAACCTGCACTTCCTACAAGTCTATACCCAGCTTCTTGTTGCATGACAGCAGAGCACAACAGGGCGGTAAAAGACAAAACAAATCAATAAATATTGTTCTGCTCCTCTAGTGCCCTGAATCAGAGACTCTTATGAGGTGCATTCTTGTCAGCAGTTCAGTTTGAAGCTGGACTTCACTTTTCAAACAAATTTTTGAGTTTACTTCATACACTATGGTCTAGATCACATCATGGAATTATTCTGGGTGACACAATATTAATCCCTGTCGGATGAAAATAAATCAGAAAATGAATAAGAATGTGCATAATGCACTCCAACAGTTTAGGGATATCCAGTTCAGGAAAAGAACTAGTGAAAAAACAACCTCCTTCTCCACTTTCCCATGAATATGACATGAGCATTGTGCCCTCAGGAAAACAGCTTGAATCTAAATCATTTCTGCAGGGATAAACTATTTGCAAATGTAAACACAGTCCTATAATCTCATGAGAAAGAAGGTAATTATCATCATTATTTTACAGTTGGATAAAATGTCCTCATGCTTGTGAGTAATCTGAAAAACCTTTTCAGATCTTCAGCAAACCTCAGTGGAATCTTGAAAAGAACATGTCACTCAGGAGGCCCTCAAACAAGTCCCAGTCTGCATTTTAGGACCATTATTCCTACTGTGACACCACAGCAAAAGGAAGGACTGCTTATGTGCCCAAATCAGAGAACAGCTACCTGCAGTTCATCCCTCTAATTTAGAGCACAGTATGCAGAATTAATTACTTCAAATTATTCAGCAAATTCATTCTTTTTGTGAAACAGCAGAACCCTTGTCTTTCAATGCATAAAATTAGACAAGAGCTTTGCTGTCTTTCTTCACGCTGAGTAATAACTAATCTAACTGTTTCTAGCAAACTCTGCCTTTGCATTCTAATGTGTGCTCAGTACAAACAGAAGAGAATATTTAATTTGTATTTCATTGTTAAAGAGGGCTATGCCATTATACTTTCACAACAATTGCATTAACAGCACCAGTATAATACACAGAGATATTCAGGATTTCATACATCTCATTTCAATACAAGGGGTTACAGTCCATGTTTGTAGTATTTATGATTTTAAAGTATTTTCATTCTTCATTTTATACAAATTAATTGGAAATGTCTAGCAACTAAGCCAAGTAATGCCTATTCTGCTGTCAGTAGCAATCTAAATTTGGTAAAATACAAGAGCAGCTCAGTCTTCTACAATTCTTTTAGTGCTGTCTTGTAAAGGCTTTCCATGTGTCTTCTATCCTAAGAGAATATTGTGCTTTAAATATACAAGACTTGAAAAGGGCCTTTAGATAAGAATGAGAATTAGCTAGTAGAACATAGAAAGAGCCAAATGAAAATGGCAGAAAATAACACACACTTCTGAAGATAAATTATGAGAAAGCTTTAGATTGTTGTTTCTGTGAAATCATTATTTAATTTTAACAAGGAAATATTGTAATTTACTGGAGCACAGATGTAATACAGTACATGCATTACGCACTAAGCAAAAAACAGGTAAAATAATATTTCTACTGTATTACAGTAACAATTATAGATTTTACACTTCCATCATCATCAAATGAGATGATTATGTGTTTGCCAGACCTACAGGAAACTATACGTATGATACCGAGATCAACAGTTCATTATATGCTCTTTTAATTTAGCTTCCATAACTTGAAGAGAAACAAAGCACAGCCTAAGCCAAATGGTATTTCCTTCTCACTAGTTAATTCTATTTCTTTATAACAGCCTTGCATGTTCCATAATCTTAGTCATCAAAGGTGAAAACTCTTCTTACAACACTGATGCATGAAAAGACATTTACTAGTTTTATATTGAATGCTGCCAGAATCAAACAGATATTTTAATTGCCCTTTGTAATTGCAGAAAATCTGATTTCTAAAGGCAACAAAAGGATCCATTTTCATGTGTGCCTTGAGAGCTTGAGAAAGATTAGCCTAAATTTCTGGACAAACACATGTGGAAATTATTGCCAAATTTTTGGCTTGGAAACCATCAGTAAGTTAAGTATTTGTGATTCTTCTTTTCAAATTATCAACAGATGCTGTATGGAAATTTATGCTGTAAAACTACATTAATTATGGTAAATTCACATTATTGTCATTCTTGTCTAATTAATATAAATGCTCAATTTGGAATATAAAGAGTTTGCATTGAAGAAGCCACAAATTCTGGAATTCCTCATTTCCCCATGTGTAGACCCAGTGCTGTATGTCCTCAAGCACTGACCTGTGTAACTGTTCAATTCCCGACCAGGACCAATAACCGCATGCATACACCAATATGGTGAGCAGTAAGATGGTGTTCATTGCTACGTAGCATTATGCATTATGTACTACCCAATCACAGAGCAGGGAAGGTCCTATCATGTCACATCCCAAGTCATTGCTAAAACCTACTACAACGCCCATGTAAGTTTTAAAATTTCACAGAGAAAAAATAAATTGAAATCTCAAGTTCAGGATTGCCTAGTAGACAGAAACACCTATCTTTAACAAAAAGCCATTAAGAAATACATATTTCACTGCCTAGGTGAATGTCCTACCCACCAGACTGCAGTTACTCTTTCCCTGAATTACGTTTGATACAAAATGGAAAAAGCATCACACCTACACTGCATGATCAAATTTCTCTACATAAAAAGAGACCTGAATACAGGTGACCTAAGTGGTAAAGGAATTTTGTAAAGAAGCAGCACTTTGCTCACATTTTTGAGGACTAAGACTAGGCATTTGCTTTGCTGTTTTACACTATCTGTGAAAGAAGTAAGACATTTTCTATTGATCAAATATTTTGTTTGATGCAAACACAAGATGTATCAAACCCACTCCCCACTCTCCCAAAAGAAAAGTATTTCAGCAACAGAAAAACATGTTCATTTAGGTATTATCAAATCAAAATTTGATTTCAAATGATATCTTGAGCTTTCACAGATCTTAGCATTTCTGCCCTTTCCCCTGCATGTATCTACAATTACACTGGAGATAGGGAGAAAAAGTGCAAATCAGAGGATACAATGGAAGCACAGAAAACAGTCTCAGTGAAGTGGTCCTGCATGATTTTTGTCTATATGGTGCAACCAGGGAGGTTTATTATGAATTTATCTTGCAGGATCTGTCCTACTTTTATCCATCTTGTTTCCTTTTCTTGTCACTTCTGAGAACAAATCTACAGATAATCACAGACATGACTATTGCATGCATGAAGGAAGGTGGGACATGAAAACACTAGATGAAAAAAAACACTGTCATCTATCAGAAAAAAATACAAAGAGTAAGCTCCAGCTGCTACGTTTTGACCAAACAGTGGATGATAAAACATACATGTGAATCTAGTCCCCATAAAATCCTACATGCAGTTTCTGCTATTTCTGCAGAATGCTAGAGTAACTGCAGAATTATTTAATTAGTTGGCTACAGCTGACTTAATTCTGGAGACACAATTTAAATGTCAGTGCACAGCATACCTGAAGTACTAAGAATAGGTGTTAAAGATGTACAGTAAAAAAAAAGGTGAAAAATATCCTTTAACTGCATGTTCAGTAGTGCTTGACAAGAAACCAAAGTATCAGAATGATTAGAAATTATTCAAATTGATATTCCTAGAGGAACTATTTTTCTATCAATAGAAGAATCATTAGAAAGCAACTGCCTACCTCACAGTTCATCAGAAAAAGAATCACTTAGCTACATTTCATCAAGACACCACACCAAAATGCCATTATAATCCAAGAATCAAGGAAATAATTCATCTCTTTATTTATGAGCCTATGATGTAGTTGGTGTGCTGTGCAATGCTGATTTAGAATCTACTCAATGTCTCTTCAAACTCTGATTCTTGAAAAATATTCAGAGTGATTACAAAAAGTATTTAAGTTTACAATGGTCATTATATTTATAAAGTGTAAGAAATCATATTTCTCATCCCTTTAGCACTTTTTTCAGTAGCATGAGAGATCTATGCTGCTTTTTTTTTTCTTAAATAAAGGCTTTCCAGAAGCAATCAAAGTAAAAAGTGAGCCAAGTGTTTAGACATACTAAAAGAAATCTGAGCCATTCATGTCTACTTACCCTCTTAAGTGTAGTACTTCAGTACAGTGTGGAATGGCTCAGAACATGACCAGGAAAGCGAATATTGATCGTGATTCCACCATAATAACTACAGGTTGCACAGGGCATGGAGCAAATTAAACTTTTCTTAATGGACTTAAAAGAATGTTCATTAACCATATGTTCTATTGATACTAGTTGACATCTTGCAATGTAAACCTCTGATAACCATACTATTCTAAGATCTCATGTTACTGTTTTAATGGAATACTTATCTTTGGCAAGCAAAATTTAATTTTGATACAAAATACTGGATTTTCCTGATATGAAGAAGAGAACGTTAAATGTTATGATTGATTTCTCCAGGAAAATAGGCAAGTACCATCAACATCCTTTAAATAAACCTAAACTTTTCTACTATTATTTCTGTACATCCATTAAGCAAGGAGGGAGTATTTATGACAAATCATTATTGAATATGTTAAAACAGTTAATTAATATGTTTATCATTTCTCTGAAAGCCCATCTAGATATTTTCTAGATAGCAGTTTGGAGGAAAGTAGTTTGGGGTTGGAAAATAGATTTGATGTTTATGATTGTTCCATTGAGTGTCAAGAGTAGTATTAACATAGACTGAAAGCAAATCTTTTTATGAAAATTGCAGAAATTTTCAACACTTCATGAGATGAGAGAAGAATTATTATCCATGAGGCTGCATTGAACCTCCATGGCAGACACACTGAAGCTTCCAAATAAGTACAGACACTACTTGAAATACTTTCTCCCCCTGAAAACTGATTGTGAGCCATAAAATCATTTCTGAATCAAACAAGAAAATGCAGATAATCTCTAAACACAGAATATATTACCAAGAGACATTTTCAGTTCAGTAGCTGACACAATTGACTATGATGTGCCACCACATTTAGACTGCAAATACTGCTACTCTCTCCTAGCCAAGGTCAGGGATTTGATCTCGGTGTCACATCAGAATTTGTTGAGTCAGAGGGATGGCAGGGGTATTAACTGCAGATGCATCTGGCACTCAGAAACTGTATAAGCATATATCAAGGGATGAACATCCAGTTCATCCAACATCCTTGTTGTTAAATAGGTTTAACAACAGATTCTTTCACCTTTCCCCAAGGAACCTAAGACTAGGAAAGTCACACCACCTAAATGGATCAGTAGCTTAGAATTGGCAAGAATGTCATCAGATAAACTAAAGGATGTGTCACCAAGTTGAGCCATGTACAAGTAAACATTGTCCTATTAATCACAGCAACTAAATATTATCCAGCGAGAATAATTTGAGAAGTAAATTTTTAAGCAGTCTGGAAACACTGCACTGGGAAGGTACTTGCAGCCTCAACCACTCCGTAGTCTTCTCCTAGTAGAAAGCCAACATAGCTGGAAGCTACACAATCTGGGTTTCACATATTCTAGCTAAAAATTTTTAGTTGTTTTCTATCTAAATGTCTCTTAATAGTTGATGGAGCGGGAAAGATAATTTCAGGAGTTCATACACAGCAGCTTAACACAGGTATCTAAGGGCTGTTGAACCATCCCTGTAATTACATTCATTACAAAAAGAGTTAGAGAAACTGGTGTAGATAGATGGATCTGCCTTTTACAAGTCTAACGCAAGATGAAATGAAGCTCACTCATGGAATTTCTTACCTACCCAGCATGAGTTTATTTAACAGCTATGGTCTCCTTTCACACAGTTATGACAACTACTTCCTCCAGGCAGTAGCAGCAGCAATGAACTGCACACCTATACCAGCAACTGAGATGCATTCATTTGAGAGCATTATGATCACTGTATTCTTTTTCTGCCATACAGAGAATTCTCCACTGAAATTATTCTTGATGGAATACCTCAAGGCATAGACTCTGGAAATTGAACCCCACTGAGATTTCAAGGCTAGTCTATTCCTCAGTACCATTTTCTAGAATATCTAAAGTCCTGACATATCCTTAAAAGGCATTCTATGTTTGATAGCTTTCCTTTATTACTGTAAGGAGCAGAAATGACATTTCACTTGGCGAAAGCTGTGATTTCATTATTCAAAAGCTGGAGCACAAAGTCTGCTGTGTCTCTGCAGAGCTCAATCTGTGTAATCAGACCAGAGAATCACTTGTATTTCTTACAGCTTTTCTGCAGAAAAACAAAGCCCAAATAAATGAGCACACAATATACTGGCTTATGTGTTTCACAGCTTTTTAAATATGATATTTGTTTTCCTAATCAGAATTTAACTTTAAAAATCCTCATTATTCCAACTAGGGTGTTTTATGAGTATCGAAGGCTTTGTTTTTTACCTGCTCACCAGATGGCAGCTCTGTGTCTGAGGTTTTGGTGTTATTTAGCTGGATTTTAGTTTTTGTTCTTAAACAGTATGGCAAACATTTTATCCTGCCACTACTATATTTTAGCATATTTAATTGCCAAGTTCACAAGAAACCAACCCACTGCTTTTCCCAAGCAGATGGTGGAGGTTGTTTTTAAAACTGTAGGGAGAATTCTTTCAGTATGCATGTAGAAGATCAGCTCATGAGCATGTACAGAATTATGTATGCATGCAGTATGCAAAGAGTTGAGCAACGCAGCCTAGCACTCTGCACCAGGACAACTTTTTGCATCTAGAACCCAGTGCATGTCCAGTATTTGACCACCTCTACACTTTCAGTTCTTAACACATTTCAGACTTCATTAATTACCCTTTCATTATGAATATCTTCCATTATGAATTTTAAATATAGGTAATTCACAGCAATACAAGTCAGAAATGGATGCAATAAAACCACATTTTTAAATTAATTCTATTTTAATTGCAAGCTAAAGCTAGAAGTGCTGCAAATAGTGACCTAAAACAATGGTGTACAAAATAAGTTAGTCTTTTATTTATCCAGGTAAGTAAGAAATATTAAAAGAACAGTAGATGACATAAATCTGAAATCTACATTTGAGTATCTCCCAGCATTCTCTTAAATTCAAATCTGGATCTGAACTCAAACACTGTCTTGCCAATCATTAAGAACAGCAAAGTAATAAAGCAGAATAACTAATTAAATAATAAAATACAGTTGTTTCACATAAATGTAATTCTATTCAGACAGAAGTCTACTGTAAGTGTTAATTGTTTTATAACAAACCACTCCTATTTTCAATGAATTTGCAATATTTTTCAGAGTGTCAATCCATGGCTTTGGCATGCTTAACACAGTACTGACTCTTAACAGCTAATACCCAGAAAAATAACAAATAGTGTCCAAGTAACAGAAAACACTACCAACAACTGAACCATCAATTTCATAGGTCACTGATATTAATCGGGATCTTTTAACATTATGACATGTCATTCATTTGTATAGTGAAAATGTGTTTCCTTACAGGGTGTCATGGTTTGACACACGTTCAAATCTCAGGTGTTTTGATTTTCTTGTTTATCTGCAGAAAAATACATTTTTCATTATTTTTCAGCTATACTTTCTCCTATTTCCCCCTCCCCAGGGTTTGGGGATGAGTGGCTTGAAAGCTTCCCAGCAGAAAAGGACCTGGGGGTGCTGGGAGACAGCTGCTGGCAGCTGCTTTTGGCACAGCACCGGCACTGCTGCCAGAGTCTCCTTTATGGGAAGCCACCAGCCCTACCTGGTGCCATTTCATTGTGGCAACTGATCCCAGCCGCCACCAGCTCCCACCCTGGTGGACTGTCGTCACTGAACTACCACTGCCAGCTCGCACCCGGGACCCATGCTGAACACTGCAAGTTGATTGCTTTTGAAGACACCAAAGCAGCAGTGAGCTCAACTTTTCCTTCCTTCCCTGTGACTGTGGGAGGGAGAGAAAGAGACAAAATCCCCAGGCCCTGAGAAAGGGCTGAAACCTTTGCCAAGAGGAGAGTGGTGCTCATGTGACCAGTGCCCTTTTCCCTTTGTTCTTGCCATGGGTTCAGCAATCACACAGTGGCTGCCATCTTGCCTCTGTTTCTGGCTAAGGGACTCAAAACCTACTGAGCAGCTTCCTCACAACTGTGATACAAACTAAGAAATGTTTGAGTAAGCAGGAGAAAAGAAGCCCCAAGCGGCATTTGAAATCTCCTTCCTGCTCAGCTGAACTGTGTGTGTGCCAAAGAAGGAGGTGGAATTTGAGATCTCTTAAACCTTTGGCAAAAAGAGAGAGACTGGATTTTGAAGTATGTGTTCCTGCATCAGAGAAGCTGCTTGCTGCCTGAGGAGGATGATTGTCCGACCAACGTTTGCTGGCCCTGCCACACTGACCCCTGAAGACTTTGCTAAAGCTGCCACCTCTGCCAAAGGTCGCCACCAAGAGTGAACAAAAAGAGGGATATGGAGGTTGGGGATGGCTGGAAAGGGGACTTTTCCACGATATGCAGAGCAGGGAAGTAGCCTTTGAAGTGTCCCAGGGGTAGAGGGATGGCTCTTCTCCCCTCTTGTCACAATGTACGCTCTTTTTGCAAAGGCTCTTGTCTGAAGCCAAAGACCAATACAAGGATTATATCTCATTTTCCTCAGAATGTGTGTAATGGTATTGTGACATAGTTTGTATTTGCTTATTATACTTATTTGGGTGTTTTAAATTTCCTTTCCTTGGGTGTGGATTCAATAAATCTTTTCAGCAAAGTTACTTCATTGCCTGGTGAATTCTCCTCGAGAGCTGGTTTCTGTGTTTAGATTCCCCCCACCAACCCAAAGACTCAATCAAGGACAGTGGTCACCTTTTCAACCCACTACACATGGTTACACAAAGACTAGGATAGACTAAATATAATGGATTAATGAATAAAATGAGAGAATGAATAGTATGCATTATGTTATGGGAAGATAATGATGTGCCATTAAATAGATCTGCTATTATGCTTCCTAAATTTCAATAATGTAGTTAAGAAAGAGCAAATACAGCAAAAAGGAGTGAAAGAAATGTAATGTCGCTATTTTAACAAATGCTTAAAGACCTTATGTGTATACTCCTTCAAAATTTAATCTGATTAACAGAAAGTAGTAATTTTCTGCTCAGTGCTACTCGTGAAATCCCCAAGTTTTCATCCTATGTAAGATTTATATAAAATGCTTTTCAGCCTCAAGATAGCTAACAAGTTAGTTATTAGAAAGCTTGCATAATTTTATGACACAAAGTAGGGCTTATCACACATTTCACATCTCAACTCTATTGAAAAAAATTGTATCTAGTCATTGCTGGTTTTGACTGACTTCAACTAAACATGGTGGGAAATAAAATGCACATTCTTTTCTAAATGCAAGAAGAAAGGACGCTCTCATTAAAATGATGTGCTGATATGACTTAAAACAATTTATTTAATCTTCACCTTTTTTATGTAAATATCCTTCAACTGAGAATTTAAAGAGTATAATTTAAAATAGATTTTGTAAAATATAATGAGTTGCTCTGTCAGATGGGAAGACAAATTAAAAGTGCAATTCACACTGTTACAGCAGCATTGCCACCACAGAGCTACTAATCTTTAGCACAGTGCTCACAGTGGAATGTACTCCAGTCTCTGTAGGGCACGTGATTATATACTTGCAGGGAGACTGGGATTTAAATTATTCATCAACATGGATCTCTGTTTGCAGAAAAATTAGTGTGCCATATAAATAGCAAAACTGTTAATTCTTGGCCTTTTGCAAATTAACAGACTGGTAATAGCATCAGTTATTAGCGGATAATTTCCCTAGCTATTACAATGGCAATGTGCTGTCTAACAAAAAGCTATATATGAAAATAATGCTCGAGACGGAGCATCCACACAGCCAATTAGACCATTCAGAACGCATTAGGTCCTGTAAACGGAAACAGCATTGCAAGGCCTGTCAGGGGCTCTGACGAATGCCAGATTACCGCCACAACCTGTATGTCCAGGGAACAATGCCATCTTAAATACAGGACTTCTTCACATACTAACATCTACAGGGAATAGGTTATCAACATAATTTGCCTGAGAAAGACTTGCAGTCGTCAAGACTGTCAGGTACGGATCTCAAGTGAAGTGATATGTGCTTTCATCTGTCTGTTCACTACAGAAGAATACAGCCCCATTATTTACAGAGTCAAACTCCACTGTAATCTAAATAGTATTATTAAACTCTCACACAAGTGGTAGCTGCCCGTGCTGAACAGAAGAGGATGGCAGTGTTTGAGGCCTGACGGCTCTGTCAGCCTTCCAGCTCAGCAAGACCAGAGGCTGGCTTCTTCTGGATTTGGAGGAATTCCCAGAGAATGTCCAACATGTGGGAAGGACATTAGCAACCAGTTCCTAGCAGCTTCACTGAAAGGCATTCATAGCACAGAAATCTAAGCAGATGCCTAAACTGTGGCCATTACTACAAACCAGGCAGAGCAAAACAGTGACAAGGCTCTACTGGTTCCTTCCTAAGTGCATACAATGGTTCTTTGGACCTGTGGCTAGCTGAAAAAAAAAATTATATTATTTTTACAGTGAAATAAAAAAGCAAATATTCTTGATTTTAATATGCAATTGAATGAAATATTCCAAAGTAAAAACTAGTATCAAAGAGGGAAATATCAACCTCTGCAAAGTCAAGGTGAAATGTCAACAGTACAATTAGAAGAAGAAAACATCAGAAATACTACCTCAATAACTAAGTGCCAAGAAATGCATGCAGGTTGATACTAGGCTGAAATACACCATCTTCAATTTAAAATATAAAATCTTTACCTCCACAGCCTGAATGGGAAATAAAACCATATATTCTCTCTAGAGTCAGGTCTCCTCTAGCTACATGGAAATCACATTTTTTGTGGTGTAACACAATATGAAAATTAAGTCTGCTATGTCAGATTTCAGTACAAACTTCATTCACAGTTCTGAGATTTCATACGATGACACTTTGGTGTCGCAGGGCCGACTGATTCTTATTTTCAGTACTGTTTTTTTGATATGCTGTAGCACGGCAATGGAGTTATAAATGACGTGGACTAGACATATGTCTGACCAGTAAATCTGAACATTTCAGGTACTCTTGCTCAGTCTCTCCCAGAAGGCCAAAAACACAACAGCCAAAAAGCTTAGGGAAGACAATCCACTCTAGTCAGACTCCTCCTCTGCTCT
Source organism: Upupa epops (assembly GCA_013397515.1). NCBI lineage: Eukaryota > Metazoa > Chordata > Aves > Bucerotiformes > Upupidae > Upupa > Upupa epops. The sequence continues at coordinate 37,509 of VZRI01003295.1, forward strand.
CTAAAGGATACAGAGAGAATAGGCAGAGCAGTCAGGACTCTTCCCCACTTCTGGCTATCAAAGGAAGTAAGGGAACAGTTTTTATTTTCCACTATAATAATCACAATGCAAACAATTAAAGCTCAAGGAGCTGAAAATATTTGGAACACAAACCACACACTTCTAGAAATAAGACTTGATCACTTATTCTATTGCATTTCTTAACTTACTATTTTTATTTTATTTTGCTAAGAGAGCCAGCATATTAAAGATTTATTTTACTCCATAAGAATAAGGTTGACCTTACTCACTAAAATAGCAAAATCACTGATTCCACGTAAGGAGTAAGTCATACAGACTGAGACCACCTTTCCAGGAATGCAGGCCTCAACCCAAACCAATAAGAAAAATGCCCGGTGGCATTCTTCCCAACTTTTAGTCCAAACAACATTATATTTTAATAATATAGCTGATTTTATTATCTACAAGATACTTATTTGCTACTGTAAACAATTGGCGGTGTCTTTTTGTAAGAACTCAACTTTATTCTTCCACAGACAGGAGGAATGGACAGGAATTAGTCTTGCTTCAGAGATACTTTATCACAGTTTGTGGCACTGATGGATGTGGATGCAGTTTCCCTTTCATTTAGGTTTCAGGTGTGAAATTGTCTTCTTTCACCACTGTCTATGAATCTGAAATTTCAATTCTGAAATTTTTACCAGGAAAACACAATTGTAAGTAAAGTTTCTTTCACATGATCTACCTTATAAAACTCTGGTTGAAAACTTATCTGCACATGAAGACAGCAAGTGCATTCGACTTGTGAATGAACAAAACTCCACAAAGTGGTGGTGACTTGAAGGATTCGTGCTGCATGTTTCCCTCCTTATGGACTCTTATCCTTTCTTTGCTTGGAAAGTTTAACTTAGATATCATTTCAGAAGAGTTTCAGAATCCAAAGTTTTGGACACATGTAAGTATAAAAGAATGAAATATTTTAATTAACCAATACAATTGGTTCTAAAATAATCTTTCCCTTTTAAATGTTATACATATCCAAATATGCATCTCAATGATGATTATTATAATTTAAAAGAAGTGCAGTGAATATGTTGCTCTGCTGAAGCAGATCTTAAAAAAAAAAAAGCTAATTACATTACCTATAGTCTCACTCGTCTCTCTGGAAGTAGTAATGCCAGTACTTCGGATAGACCTGTACATTGTATGTAACAGAACAGCCAGCCTAAATATAGCTCTGTGTCACTGCAGCTGGACTGCTTCTGTTACTCCAGTTAGTTCATTTAGCAGGAGATTAAGTATCTCTACATTGCACAAAGGAGACTGAAGGCCAAGTCTCTTGGTAACTTTACAGAGAGCCCAAGCACAGAGGAAATTCCTTGCACATAAAATATAGCTGTCAGACTATAAACTTTACAGTATTTCTATTCCCTTCCCTTCCTCAAAGGGGAGTGAGGGCTGAGCCTGGATAATTACATTGTTCTTTAGGCATAATTACCCAGATTTGTCACTGCTTCACACATAATTAAGTACTAATATTACCCTATGAGTAAACAATGCAGACATGATATCTCTGCAATGTGCAAGAAATGTTGTCTTATATACACTCTTAGCTAGAGTGAAACTGTAAAATGCATGCTGAATATGAACCTACACTGTGCTGTCAGATCTTTTTGGTTAATTGTTTGCTCTTCAGTACAATGAACAATTAAAAAATAATGCACAATGCTAAAAGGATTCATTATTAAAGGGATTCCTCTGCAATGAACAGTATGAATCTAACTGCCTGAATCATTGAAAACGAGACACTGGGCTCAAGACTGCCATTTAAAAACCCTGATTCCTAGGTGCGTAAGCCACCATTTACTTTCATCACTTTCAGAAACCATCTCTAATATTCTATACTTATGAGCTTTAGAGTTTATTTATCGCTTGGAGGAAAAAGCACATACAGTTCTTTGCCTTAAACTGCTAAATTAGTTTGGTACTCTTGGCTCTAGTGTAACAAGAATGATTGCTTTTGATTTTGTACATATTTTCACATATTTTTCACTGCTGCCTGTTTTCTGAAGGAAAAAGTACAAAATTATACTGTCTTCTAATAGTGCAGCTGGTCCTTGCCTCTGGTTTATATCTGGTTAAATTCCCTGCATGCATTACAGTTCCAGTACACCTTTCGGTGACAGAAGAAATGAATGTTGCATGTATATCCATACAAGCTTGGAAACATGTAATTGTAGCAGTTTAATGAAGTTACAGTGTCTGTTCTCAAAACCTTACCTCTTAAATTTTAACATCTACTTCTTTTCAGTGTTCTGCATTGAGGTGCCATTCTGTATGAAATATCTGCTGTGATTCTAATACTGCTATATGGTAATAGTGATGGTAATGTTGAGGTCATTATTCTGTATGTGTAGGTAAAACCATTTCCTCTGCATGCATCACTTGGTATTTATTGACAGTGCATGTTATTTGCCATTTTATTGCCCAGTAACTCAGTATTGTACCATCAGAATCTCACCACAGGCTATTTTAAATACTAGGCCTTGTTTTGTATTGTCTGCAAACATTGTTGCCACAACACTCATAATTTTCAAAGTAATTTATGAGTTTGTGAAATTCAGATTTTTGATACTGAACAGAACAGGCTCAGAACAGACTTCTGCAGGACTTTATCTGTAACTGCACTACATTATAAGAACAAACCATTGATTTATATCTAGCAATCTTTTAATCAGATGGCAATATGGGTCTTGTTAAAGGAATTTGTCATAATCTCTTTCACGGTTTTAACTACATTATATCATCTGGATCATTATTATCTCAAGTTTACTAACATAGCCAAAGAACTTTATATTATTGACTCGAGACATTCCTCTAGTTCCCATGCCACTTGGTGCTTATTGCATAAATTTATCTGTGTCCACTAATTCTACCATATATAATAACATCTATCAAGTGCTTAAAAGAAATGTCAGATTTCTTGGGATGTAATTCACAGGATCATCCTGAGACTCCATTTTAAACACAGGAATCTACTTTCCACTCATTTAAAACTGTATATTGCATATTACAATTAGTAGCTAAGTGACTTTATATTTAAAGTTGCTTAGAACATTTGGATGAAAGCCATCAGATCATGGTGATGGCAATTTGTTACTATTCATTTTATTGAGTTGCTCCAAAATGTCTTTTATTAACACTTCAATTTGAGACAGTTCCACAGATTTATCATCCATAAACAATGACCCTGGAGTAGGTGTTTTCCTGACCTTCTCTGCAGTGAACATAAATGCATATAATTAATTCAAATTTTATGCACAGTGGTCTTAGAATCATAGAATTATTACAGATCAGAAGGGACCTCAAAAGATCATCTAGTCCAATCCCCCTGCCACAACAGGATCACCTAGACCAAGTCGCACAGGTGTATTACACTCCATGACTTTGACAATCTACGTACCTAGCTATCAAAAATTCTCTGGAAGACTTTATACTTCTGAATGGGGGAAAGGAGAAGTCTGGAGTTCTTTGTAGGTTTCCATTATCAAGTTGTCCCTCTAAATATTTTTGAGTAGTTCAATTGCAATTTTACATTTAAAATACCAAGTTTACAATTTATCTCCACTTTGATCATTTGGACATGACACACATGTCTGTGAGTTCTCACAGTTTCTTTCCTATTTAATATATTCTTCAGTATTCTGTAAGTATACTCCAATTAGTACTTACAGTTTATTTAAACATATCGAAGTTACTTGCAAGCATTTCTGTCTCTGTTGCTCCCTTCAGTTAGCTTCTTCACACTTTACTTTTCTCACAATCCATCCATTTAGCAGACACGTAGGGATGCCATCCAGAGGGACCTGGACAGGCTGGAGAGGTAGGCGCAAGCCAACCTCATGGGGTTTTAACAAGACCAAGTGTAAGGTCCTGCATCTGGGGCGAGGCAATACTAAGCACAGATACAGGCTGGGCAGTGACTGGCTGGAGAGTAGCCCTGAGGAGAGGGACTTGGGGATGCTTGTGGATGAAAAGCTCAACATGAGCCAGCAGTGTGCACTTGAGGCCCAGAGGGCAAACTGGATCCTGGGCTGCATTGGGGAAGTGTGGCCAGCAGGTTGAGGGAGATGATTCTTTCCCTCCACTCTGGTGAGGCTCCACCTGGAGTTCTGGAGCCCTTATTAAAGAAGGATGTGGATGTGCTGGAGCGAGTCCAGAAGACGGCCACGAGGATGATCAGAGGGTGGAGCACCTCTCCTATGAGGCCAGACTGAGAGAGTTGGGGCTGTTCAGTCTGGAGAAGAGGAGG
>VZRI01003295.1:41873-162101 GCA_013397515.1 Upupa epops
CCCTACCCATGGCAGGGGGTTGGAACTGCATTATCCTGTGGTCCCTTCCAACCCTGACTGATTCTATAACTTCTTCCCAGGGAGGGTAATGGGGTGCTGGAGGGGGGTGTGGAGTCTCCTTTTCTGGAGACATTTGAAGCCCTTCTGGACCTGGTCTGGGTGACCCTGCTGTGGCAGGGGGATTGGACTGGATGATCTTTCGAGGTTGCTTCCAATCCATAATGTTCAGTTCTGTGAGTTGGTCTAGGTGTCCTGCTGTGGCAGGGGGATTGGACTAAATGATCTTTTGAGGTCCCTTCCGATCCCTGATGATTCTATGATTCATCTTCATACCGTTAAAATGTTAAATGGGGGAAACCAAAATCTCTAAGAATTATTGTGTGTTTTTCGCTTTTGCAAATTCTCTACCCATAGAGTATTAATCTAGTGAATGCTAATTTACTATGTCTTTCAGTTATCCATGTGAAATTGTCAAGTAGAAGCTTGACAACAGGAAGGACCCTTTTCATTTAGTATTTCTTCAGACTATGGAATTCACCATCAGCATTTAGGCGAAGTGTTCAGTAACACAACATGGTAAAACTTTCCCTTCTCAGGCATGCCATGTGAATCTCTAGTAAATCTGTGATATAATTCAACAAGGATGATTAAATGACGATGCTTTCCCACCCATCCACATCACGACTCAGTCATCTCTATTTACTTTCTACTCCAGCAATACATCTTTCTCAAATTATCTTATCTTCATTTTACTTAGGGGATACCTTTTATATTAATACACTCATTTTAAACCAGCCATTTCGATTTCTTCATTTGGGGTTCAGACTTTAAATGTAAAGATAGAATGAGCCCAGAAGACATACACAGGGACATATATAAAGTATCACTGTATTGCTGATTACTCAAGAGGAGTAAGAGATTATTCAAGATTTTTAAACACCCATTTCTAAAGCTAGAAAGAAACATTAACTGGGAAAGGAGTTTATGTGCAATATATTAATAATATCAGATTAATTCTATGTGTGTCTTCTAATTATAAAACAAGAAAAACCTACTACGAAGCGGTTTATTTCCTAAACAGTGTGCTATAGACAATCTCTCAGAATTGCCTCTCCTCAAATGAATTCTTAATTTTCTTAAGTTATAAATATTCAGTGACAGCTGTTTTTACTTTAAGGATTCATAGAAATTTATTTACATTTCATGTAACTAAACACTTTACTGACATTAAAATAGGCTTTGTATATTGTGCTGTGCACTCCAAAAACAAGGCTATGTATATCCTTTGTCCTTTTCCTAGGACAATTCAAGTTGTACAATATTAATTTATGTTGAATCTTCTAACTGAATAGAAATCTTGAATGCATATCTCAGTTATAACTGTGAGCTAATCAATCTGCAACTAATCACGTGAAAGCAGCTGGCAAATCAAATGGTAATTTATGTTCATACTGTGAACACTATATTTCAAATGGTCTTTCCTAAGCTGAATAAAATATGAAATTATATATATACTTAATTGGCATCCAGTTCCTAGTATGTGCTATTATCATGTTATACCTGGAGGAGAAAAGTATCAATTTCAAGAACACAAGAGGTTATACTGGCTATGCAGGCTATAATGTCAAAGTCAAGATAATTGTGCAGATATAGACAGACACATACTTTTCCTTCAGTCCAGAAATTCTTGTCCACTCTTAGTTGACAAATTAACACAGAATCACAAGAAAAGTCTCACCTTGTTTCTTTCCATAGGAGCAAGACATTACAAAAGTAGATGCAGCATATATGTCAGATCAACATTCATATAACTCAATATCCTGTTTCTGGCAATGGTGAATAATGACTCCTATGGAACAGTATTACAGCCTGTAATGGTAATTCTGTGATAAACAATCTCTACCTGTAGAAGACTTCATCATAGGGCTGGTCAAATGTCTCTTTTTCAGGCTGAGGTACACTTGCATACAAAGTCACTATTCATGTATTTAAAGAAGTCATTACACACCTTTCACAAGTCACATCTTTAGCTTTTCCAATTCTTCTTTACGGTTCTTAGGACTAGAACTGCAGAAGTGTACAAATTAATGATGAAGACAGAGCAGAGATTTGCACAGCGCTATTATGATGTTGCCTGTTCTGTTCTCCATTCCTTTCCCAGTAATTTGTTTCATTTTATGTGCTGTCTTTGTGCACTATTGAATCATTGGATTTTTCTAAGCACTGAGATGACTTTTTTTCATAGAATGATCTATAATTCCAAGATTTATTCCTTGAATGGAAATAACTTATTCAGAACCCATAATTATACATGTAAAGTTAGTTTTTTCTCCCAATGCACACCACTATCAACACTGAATTTCATCTGGTACTTTATCACACAGTCCCTCTGTATTTTGATACCTTTTGCAGCTCTTCTCAGTTAATTTCCATTTTTCACTTCACCAAATAGATTAACATCAGCACACTGTCATCTCATGATTCACTTCTTTTTCCAGATCATTTGTGAACATCTTGAACATACAGGCCTAGCACTGATTCTTCTGGAATACACCAATGATCTTTCCTTACAGACAAAAATACTATTTTCTTTTTTCCTGCCATTAAACTATTTATTACTCTAAGAGAAGGCATTCCATTTTATCTTTCTGAAGCTTTCTTTTTCAGTAGCATTTATGAATAACCTTCTTGGAAACCTCTCTTCAGAATGCAACTGAGAAATAATCTGCAGATATTTTCTGTGATTTTGATGAAAGCAAATTTATTTATTAATTTGCGTCTCATTTTCTGCTTTTTGGCCAAATAAAATTTTCCATACAATTATTTTTTTATTATAATTTTCATTTCCATTCTCTTCTTGATTACTTTTACTGCTCCAGAATGATCTTCTGGTATAGTTTTGTTCACTGTGGCATTAAGACAGTCAAACAATTCAGAACACAGTATCAAATAATCCTGTCAGATTTCATAATGTGCCAACAAGAATAAATTCATACAGAGAAATCTTATGTCAGTTAGACATTTTCTGTTTCTTTCTTATAATTGCCAAGTAAGAGAAACACTTGGAGATATATGACTGAATCACACAGGCCAATAGTTGAGCTGTCTGAATATGCCAAAAACTGGTGCTCTAGTAACCCATTAATAAATTTCCATAGTATTACACCACTTTCCTTTTTCTTTTCTTTTTTTTTAGTGAAAATTTGGTAAGTAAAGCTTTCTTGTAATATTCAAAGGAAGTAGAAGCTACATTATGTATCTAAGGACAAAGTACTGCTAATAACAATATTTGCTCTGGAAGTGCTCCAAAGGCCTCTTTCAAACCTCTCTGGTATTCCTTTGGCAATAAGATTAAGTATATAAGCAGTTCTATTCAATTAACTTCAAAAAAGTATTTCACAAGAATGAACTTTTATGAATTGGCCAAGCAGGAGGTAATAAAAACTAAAGCATGGGCTTTGTTTATATGTGAGTGGATGCAAGTTCTCAGTGCTTTCAGTTTTTACACATAAAATTTACTGCAGTCCATACAATATCATTATTTATAAGCTGTTTACTAGTGAGATGAGGTGTCATAGTTGAAAATACTTTTTATAACTTTGCCTTAAGACAAAGGCATGGAATGGACGAATCCCAAGATACGGCAGATCAAAACCAAAGAATGCAGAATAGGTTATGAGGTTAGCTAAGTTATAAAACAGCAGTGCTCTTGGCATTGGCCTCTGCATAACATGAAGCATATCAGAACTTTTTTTTCCATGGTAGCACTATGAGCTACAGTTCACTGGAGAAAATGCAAAGTCAGCAGAGGATGGCAAGGATTCCAAAATCAAGAAGAACCCAAAAAAGCAAGTCACCTTCCAGAGAACATTGAAAAAGCAAGAGGGTGGCATATGCCATCTGCATGACAGCTCATAAAAGGGGTTGCAGCCACAAATTATTCCCTTTGGTATTAATATAAAACCCTGGCTCTTCATGCATGGTGGATGCTGATATATTAGGAGTCAGTAGTCTGTCAAAGTTCTGGCATTCCTGTTATCTGCTAAAAATGGCAATTGTGGTATAGAGGAAACCTATTCTGAACTATTGGTTCTGTGGTTGCTTAGCTAATCACTAATCTTGGAAAACACCATTAATAGGTCTCTCTCTTCCCTGACACAAAACATCATGCCTACTTCTTGCATTACTTACTCATAATGCTGCTTTATCAAGGTGCTACTAGACAGTTCCCAAACTAACTCTTCATAATGAGAATATCCTTACTTAACACCCACTGAAATTATCGTAATACCACCTATCTTAATATTTCAGTTTCTTAAAGCAGTGACAAGCTTTTTCTTTCTTCTCGTTCAGAATAAGATGGGGTAAAGCCCATCTTTCTGAAATGAAAGGAAACGTAGTATTAGTAATCTGCTAAAAAAATCAGAAGCAGGGGATATTGTTAGCTCCTATGACGTAAAGTTCACTAGTTCTATACCTTCAGATTTTATGGTAAGCTGAGACATAGATAGATAGATAGATAGATAGATAGATAGATAGATAGATAGATAGATAGATTTAAAGACATATACATATCTTTTTTATATAGTATAAAAATGCAAATATTTATGAGACTATGCTGGCACATTATGTACCCAAATAAGACTAAATTATTTATATCAATATATTTAGCCAAACCTTCTATAATGAGACTGTTTAAAACTTCAGTTTTTATGTTACATGTTTTAGATGATATTTAAAATCATCTAGCCTGATGATTTGTACTTCTTGTGTTTTCGTATTTACCCTTTCAGGATTGCCAAACAGACACCCAACATGGACAATCAGGCAGTATAATAATTCCTTGTATTTTTGCTTTTCAGATTAACAGCTGAAGAAGATTGTAAACCATAGAGCTCTATTTTATAAACAAAATATAAACATGATTTGTAGAACTGGATGCAGAGACTTTTCCATTTCAGTCACTGAGTCAACACAAAGGAAAGCTTTATGTCTCTGCTTGGTCACAGGCTTTATAGTCCTAATCAGGAAACAAACTGCATTTAGTCAGCTTGCTCTCTTGCACCCTTCATAGTGAGGCAAATATCTAACTTCAGCAGCTGCAAGACAATCCCTTTTCTCCTCCTCTCCTCCTTTGATCAAGAGTGATCCAGTTTTGGAACGGGCTGCCCATGGAGCTGGTTGGGTCACCATCTCTGGAAGTGTTTAAGGTTAGGCTGGATGAAGTGCTGAGTGGCATGACCTAGATGTCAGATGTTTAGGTTTACTTGGTTGGTTTTGGGTTGGACTGGATGATCTTTAAGGGCTTTATGGGCCTTATCATTACTGTGATACTGTGATTTACAGCTGGCTGAGCATGAGCCAGCAGTGTGCCCAGGTGGCCAAGTATGCAAATGGCATACTGGCCTGCATCAGAAATAGTATAGCCAACAGGACTAGAGAATTGATCATTTCCCTGCACTCAGCACTAGTGAGGCCTCACCTCGTGTATTGCATTCAGTCTGGGCCCCTCAGTACAAGAAGGAGATTGACATGCTGGAGCTTCTCCCAAGAACAGCAATGAAACTAGTGAAAGGCCTGGAGGACAGGTCTTATAAGGAGCGGCTGAGGGAACTGGAGAAAAGGAGATCAAAGGGAGACCTTATTGCCATTCACAACTACCAAAAAAGAGACTGCAGAGAGGTCAGGGCCAGTCTCTTCTCCCGAATCACTAATGATACAGCAAAAGGAAAACTTGCTTCCTTTCTCTTGCTTTCTGTGGGAACTGCAGTAAAGCACATTAGAACTCCAAAGACATGGAAACTAAACTCCCTGTATATGACCAGTTTTAGGAGAAGAAAGAGAAAAACAGAAAAGGAATGAAAGGTGAACTCAAATTCCCAATGCATCAAGGATATGCTTAAGCGCAAAGAAGTGAGGATGGGGGAGACAGGGTCTTAGGGATGAGGAAGTAAAAAGAGACAACAAAACAATGAAAACTCAAAAACTGTTGTAACAAATCAAAGGAAGCTGTATGTCTACAACTATTTGCTCTGCTTTGTGCTAGTACTGCTTTCAGGTGCTGAATGCAGGGCACTTTGCAAAATGCAGTGACTGACTGATGCAGATGCCTCCAAACACCACTTTCCAGCATTAGGAGCCATCCCACCTAAATGTACTTTGGACTTCAGTTTCTCCAGAGACAGTCAAGCATAGAGCACATGGGAGCTCCTTGCTGTTTCTTCAGTCCTACAAGTTCTATTCTGTCTCCGAGTGTCTAACTGCTATTTTCAAACATTTTAGTGTTGTTTAAGTCATAGTCCTGTTGTCACATCCTTTTATTCCTATTCTAATTAATTACCTCAAGATGATAAAAAAATATTTTCATTTTCACTAACCACAAAATCTATTGGAAGTGCCATTTAAAAAATCCACGAGCGGGAAAATACAATCCTGTATTACAGAATTTTCATTTTTAAATAATTTAAAGATAAATGAAATGTACCTTGATGTTTTTCATTAAGCATCCATAAGTAAGAGAAATTATACAAAATGTTCTAAAAATAAATGTAAGTGGAAAGATTATCTCCTATCCCAAACTGTGCAACACGTCATGATCACCCTTGTTTCTTTTTCAAGACCCGTAAAATAAAGACAATAGTATTAATAGAGCCATTAAGTGTTATACTACACAAATTCCCACTCTATTATGATGCTCCTACTTAACTGTTTCAGTGAATGATTTTATAATACTTTGGGTTGGAAAAGACCGTTGAGTTAAGGTCACTGAGGCCAAACACAGAGTGAATATTGAGAAATCCCAATGCACTTGAAGAGGAGTGATGTGTATCATTTAAAAAGTGGTAAGGCTCAATCAGACTAGATGCTTAACATGTCAAAAAATGTGTTGAAATAATTAATCTTTTTTTAAAAAGAAGGGTAACGAGTATTCTTGCAGATCAGAATAGTTGAATGTCTAAAAAGACTAATGAGAAACTTCCTCTCCCAAGAAAGAGTTTAAAAGCTTAAATGCAAACCAAGATTAAAATTGTATACTTAAATATGTTTTCATCATGCAGATTTGAACAGGCAGTCTCCAAAAGCACTGCTGCCCAGGATACAAGTAGCAGTTGAACAACTCTTTCTCAATCCAATTGTGTCGCAAAAGAGCCTCTCAGTTAGGACAGTGAAAGGTCAGCTGAGTGTCCTAGATCAGCAGTGATAACCACAGGAAAAGCCAGACTACTACCACTCAGTCTTCTACAGTCATCAGTTGAACCTTGCAGCTCAATGGAAAATAATTTTCCTGTTAATAAACTGAGATATTTTGGGCAGAAGAAAACAGAAATAGAGATTTCATCAACAACTACTGTAATTCTACAGTCCCACATTCATAAATCTGTGACACTGTCTCAGTACAGGGTTCTCTATCAGTATGTGTATATCCACAAATACTGAGCTCCACAAATCTGAAAGAAGTAATCTTTATTACTCTGAAGTCTGGAAGCCACTGCTAATCAGTCCAGATCTACAGCAGTCCATGCTTGCCTCCAGCCATGTATTTTGTCTTAAATAAAACTGATCTAAGGCACACTCTTTTAGATATAGTTGTTCTGTGTGATCCTCTTCCACAAGCTGTCCTTGCTCTCCATCACTCCATCGCTGCTTCAGCCTGTACAAGCAGCTGCCAAAATTACTAGAAAATCCATTCAACACAGGTAGTAAACATTGTATTGAAGTAAACTGCACATAAACAGCAAATATATCACACAGATAGCTCCAAAGTTGCAATATCCATTTGCCTGTGCTGACCAGATACAAGTTGAAGGTAATGTTTACTAGCAAAAATACATGGCTGAACTGCAAGAAGCCAATGAAAGCTGTCATTTGTCCTAAAATTATTCTTTCTGATTTCCAGTCTTGCTAAATCTCTTCCGTGGCAGGGCATCAAGTAGCAGGATAAAGAGACTGGGATAACTTGATCTGTTATCTTACTTTCAGTATTACGTAATTATAGAAATCACATAACAAATTACGAATAATCTGTAGAATAAAAATTGTTCTACTAAAAGCCCTGTACAATGAATCAGTTTAGTGAAATGCATTATTCTAAGTCCTAAGCTATTCGCCAAATAAATTACTCACTGTGAATTGTTCACCCCCTAGTAATCAAGGGCTAATCTGCTGTTTGTTCCTCCAAAGATCAAGTCAGTGGAAGAATGCAAATTAATCTGGAAATTGCAATAAAGATTGAATCATCTCTCTGGTATGTATAACAACACAACTTGATATGGATTCCTACTTTTTTGTCAAAGCTATATTAATTCATTTGATGAAGATCAAATATAAGAAGCAGGAACACTCAAAACAAAAAGCAGAAAGAAGAAAAGGTTCTCTTGAAACAAGCACTAAAATTCTGCCTAAGCAAAATTCATTCTAAATAGTTTATGAGCTTAACTCTTCTGTTGTGGTATGATAATCCTCTTTGCTCTCTCTGTTATTTACTCAGATCACTTACACAGCTTAAATTTGCTAGGTATTATACTGAACAAGTATTCTTTCTCAAGACTTTTTCTGAAGAAATTTGATATCTGTTTGTTTTAATTTCACTTTCACTTGGAGAGATAATTTTCCAGGCTGCTGCAAGACAAGCAGAACACAAAGTCTGAAGATAATTATTCTGTGCCTCTCCAAGGAGAAAGATCCCTGAGGCAATACAGTACTTGTTGAAATGATGCTGAATGCTTCTCATGAAATCATACCACATACAAAGTAGCTTAAATGCTTTAAGTGTGCATGGTTAGGTACTAACCTTGCATTGACATAAGGGTTTGGATTATTAGCCTTATTTTGGTTATTATTTTCTATTATTCTGTACTTTACTGAGTAGGGTTTGAGAATTCAACCCTAGCTGTAATTCCTGTATTTCTCATCTATCTTCATGCTACAAGGTCCCCATCTTCTTTATGTTCCTTACTTTCTCTGTACTGTAAGGTGCTTGTCTCCCACTGTGAGATTCCTAACTTTCTACATTTCTATTTGTTCCTCTCTATCTCCCAAGCTACACTATTTTTACTGTAAGTTCCTAGTTTGTTTTCACAGAATCATTCAATTGGCTTAGGGTGGAAGGAACCTCAAAGATCACCTAGTTTAAATTAGTTTGTGGGACTAGATCCTAGTCCCAAAGGCAGAGACACTTCTCACTAGACTACATTGCCTAGGGCCCATCCAACCTGGCTTGGAACACTCCCAGGGAGGAGGCACCCACTGTTATTCTGGGCTCCAGTACCTCACTACCCTCTTAGTAAGGAGTTTCTTCCTAAAATCTCATGTAAATCTGCCCTCTTTTAGCTTGTAAACCCTCTCCTTTGTCTTGTCCCTAGCGTCCCTTGTGAAATGCCCTACTCCAGCTTTCTTGTAGGTTCCCTTCAGGTACTGGAGGGCTGCTATAATGTGTGTGTGTGTCCCACCCCGAGCCTTCTATTCTCCAGGCTAAACAGCCCAATTCCCTCAGCCTGTTCTCACAGGAGGTGTGCTCCAGCCTTCTGATCATCTTGTAGCCTCCTATGGAATTTCTCCAACAGTTCCATATCCTTCTTGTATTGGAACCACCAAAACTGGACACAGTAGGCAGTCGCACAGCAGCAGAGAATAGGGCTAAAATCACCTCCCTTTGCCTGCTCGTGATACTTTTCTTGATACAGACCACAATACAATTGGTCTTCTCTTCTCCACTCACACACTGACGAGTCATGTTGAGCTTCTTGTCTACCAGCACCCCCACGTCCTTCTCAGGGTTGTTCTAAATCCATTCACCATCTAGGAAGTATTTGTGCATGGGGTTACTCCAACCCAAATATGTAGAACCTTACACTTGGACTTACTGAACCTCATAGTTTTCATGGGCGCAGTTCTGAAGTCAGTCAAGATTCCTCTGGATGGCTTCCCTTCCCTACAGCTTGTTGACATCAGCAAACTTGCTGAGGGTGCACTTAATGCCAACAAAGAGATTAAACAGCTCTAGACCCAAAACAGATCCCTGAGGAACACCACTTATAACTGATCTCCGCTTGGACATTGTGCAAAATTTCATATAAATAAAATTAATCTATATTACAGGGGTAAAGTATTCAATGTCACTTGCATTTAACAGGATGCATATGGGCAAATGAAGTTGACTTCAAAAACAGTATAAAAACAATCGGTAGGAAACTAATTAGATACTGCTGGTTATGAGTTAATCGGATTAACTGATCAATGAAAATTTACATCACCATCTATGCTAGGTTCGAGGAAGGCTGATACGCAAGCTTATTTTACAAGTTTGGCTTTTTCCTCTGTTCTGCACACAGTTTGTTAAAATTACAGAAAGTCTCTATAGAGTAGACATTTGAAATATGAGCAAATTTACTGAGAAGCATTCAAGAAGCACTTACACATCACAGGCAAAACCAAAAATGAACTCAATTTTGGGAAATTCAAGATGTTTGATTTATGTAACATAACCCCCCCAACACAAAGATATACAGAGGTTAATCACATGTTCTTACATAGCTGGACTGAAATTCCATTCCCTCAAAAGGAAAAACGCTCTAAGTCCTTATCCTTTTGGAAACATGGAGTCCATTCAATCTCAGCATCATCAGTTCATTTAAGGTCCAGTTCCCTGTTCCATGTGCCTCCAAGCCAGTCCTCTCTAAACAGATAGAAGACAAGAAGCCAGAAACTGGAAACAGGAATATCCAAACCAGTTATACCAGTTGCCTATTGGCCAAGGTTGAAAGTAGGGAGCTTGGAATTCCAAATCCCTTTGTCACAGGTTGCCATAGTAACTCCTCATTCTCTCAGACTAAGAAACCTAAATTCAGACCACAACAAGATCATTTTCCCCTTCCTAGGTCTTACAGATCCTCTTTGCTGATATCTCGATGCACAACTTTCCGCAAGAATTCCTCTTATCATGGAGCTCTGAGGCTCCACAATCTCATTGCACCATCTCATCCTCCTCCTGGCTCTGGCATGCTGGCCATCAACACCACCAAGAAGAAGAAAATCATGACAAGGATCCTTCACCAGCTCACATATCTCATCAATTCACCATGTGAAAGTGATTACCTCTCTCAGATATGCTTTGCTCCACACCTTTTTCTATTTTTAAGCCTTTTTTTTTTTTCCTTAGTTGTTTCTCATCGTCAGTTGTTCAAGAGACATGTAAGCAAGTGAAACAGGAAGGTTCACGCAGTTTGAAAAGGCTGTATCCTCTCTAAACCACACATGCCTAAAATTCCACCCATATTTATGCACTCACTGGATTCCTTAAAGTAGCTGCATACTCTTTATTCTTGTACTTTGACAGAATTCTGCAACATACTAATTTCCACCTGCAGAAAAATATTCATATTTCAACAGCTTCTCTTTCCCATCAACAAGAAAATAAAGGCCAAAATCTCAAATCTTTTGCAACCTGAAAATGCCAACAGAAGACATTCTCTGGTAAGTTAAAAATATTCCACTTTTAAATTCACATGTTATTGCTTATACTACCATAAAACAAATGTGTGTTTCAGAAAAATTCTTTCAATTAAGAAAGACTAAAACCTTAATTTGGAAAAATGGCAAAATGAGTTTTTGCCACAAGTCTGAAACATTTTTAAAAACAATTATGCCACAAATCGAAACAAACAAATCTCTCATATAAGCAGTTTAACATCAGTGACATCAGTGTTTTCCAACTAAAATGCTTTCAACAAAAATTACTCTTACCTATCTTGTACATTATTGATGATGTTTTGATATATGTCTCTGTATATGATATTTTTCAGTTTGCTTGTTCGAGAAACTTTATAAATTAATTCAATCGAAGTATTTATTTTTCATATTAGAATGCAAATACTTTTTTCTTCACATGTGCAATTCATGGGCCAGAGTACAATCATAACTGAGTTTTATATGCAACATCATTTTTAAAAACTGGCTGGATGACGAGGCACAGAGCGTGGCAGTGAATAGTGCCCCATCCAGGTGGTGTCCAGTGAGCAGTGGTGTCCCCCAGGGATCAGTACTGGACCCAGGTCTATTCAACATCTTTACTGATGACCTGGCTAAGGGGATTGAATCTAGCCTTAGTAAATTCACAGATGACACCAAGCTGGGGAGGAGTGTCAATCTGCTGGAGGGGAGGAGGATGATGCAGAGAGATCTAGACAGGCTGGGTCAATGGGCTGAGGCCAACAGCATGAGGTTTAATAAGGCCAAGTGCAGGATCATACATTTTGGCCACAATAACCCCAGCAGAGCTACAGACTGGGGGATGTGTGGCTGGAGAGTGGCCTGGTGAAGAAGGACCTGGGAGTACTGGTCGATAACTGGCTAAACATGAGCCAGCAGTGTGCTCAGGCGGCATGAAAGGCTGATGACATCCTGCTCGTATGAGGAATATCGTGGCCAGCAGGACTAGGGATGTTATTCTCCCCATGTACTGGCCACTGGTGAGACCTCACCTCGAGTACTGTGTGCAGTTCCGGACCTCTTGGTTCAAGAAAGATATTGAGGTACTGGAGAGGGTCCAGAGGAAAGCAACAAGGCTGGTAATGGGACTACAGGGAAAGTCTTATGAAGAGAGTTTGAGTAAGCTGGAGTTGTTTAGCCTGGAGAAGAGGAGACTCAGGGGGAACCTTGTCAGACTCTAACTAGCTGAACAGAATTTATAGATAGATAGGGGACAGGTTCTTCCCGCAGGCAACTAGTGATAGGATGAGAGGGCATGGCCTGAAGCTGCACCAGGGGAGGTGTAGGTTGGATGTTAGGAAGCACTTCCTCATGGAATGGCTGGTTAGACATTGGAATGGACTGCCCAGGGTGGTGGTGGAGTCCCCATCTGTGGAGGTGTTTAAGAAAAGTCTGGATGTGGCACTTAGTGCCACAGTTTAGCTTCTTGTGGTGATGTTAGGTCATAGGGTCATAGGCTGGGCTTGATGATATCAGAGGTCTTTTCCAGCCTCAATAATTCTGTGATTCTATGATTCTGTCATCATTGTCTTTCAGGTAAACAATTCTTATTTTGATAGGTACTGCAATTAAGCAATTCTTGGTATTTCTTACTATGTATTAGAAACAATGTGAATCTTACATTAGGCTTTTTATTTAAATAATTTCTTCAATGTAAGGTCATATTCAAAGAGTTCAATATTTTCAAACCTTGACTCCAACAATATATAGTTAAAATGTATACTTAAAGTGCTGAGAAAGAGGAAAGGATTCATTCTTTATTATACTTCACATCCCATGTTTGGTGAAAGCTTAACAGGTAGCGCTACTGCTTTGGAGAACTAAGTCATAAATTAAAGCTTAGATCCATAACATATGTTCTCCTGAAAATCAGATCAGCTTCAAATACAAACGCTTCAGGAAGTTAACACATTCCAGTATCAGCTCTTGCTAATAGAATCTGGACAGAACATTTAAGTGTGTATATGAATGAACATGTGTCTATGAACACACAATACACAACAGCAGAAAAAATTTCTGACTAAGAAAGTGGGAATTCCAACAAACCCTTTCACTCTTGAAATTTAATTCTGATAAAAATTGAATTTTTATTGAGATTAGGCTACCTGATTGCTGTCTTATATAATGAGTCATAGGTTTTCTCAAAATAAAGGAACACACTAGTTTCTCTTAAGTGATAGGAGACATTAAAAAGATCAGATCTATAGGTATCTACAAACTTGTTTACATTTCATAGATTCATTCATAGATTCATAGAAAGGTTCAAGTTGGAAGGGATATTAAAGATCACCTAGTTACAACACCCCTGCCATGAGCAGGGACACCCCCCACTAGACCAGGTTGCTCAAGGCCCCATCCAATCTGGCCTTGAACACTTCCAGGAAGGGGGCGTCCAGTAATTACAGTATCACAGTAATGATGAGACTGGAAAAGACCTTAAAGATCATCCAGTCCAACCTAAAACCAACCAAGTAAACCTAAACATCTGAAATCTCTCACCACTCTCAGTGTGAAAAACTTCCTCTTGACTTCCGGTCTAAACTTCTTCCAGCTTGAAATTATTAGCCCTACTACTACAAGCCCTTGGAAACAGCCCTTCCCCAGCTTTCCTGTAGCCCCCTTCAGGTACTGGAAGGCTGCTGTAAGATCTCCATGGAGTCTCCTCCAGGCTGAACAGCCCCAACTCTCTCAGCCTGTCCCTGTAGGAGAGGTGCTCCAGTTCCCCAGTCATCCTTGTAGCCCTCCTCTGGACACATTCCAACAGTTCTGTATCTTTCCTATGTTGGTGACTCCAGAACTGGATGCACTACTCCAGATGGGGTGTCATGAGAGCAGAATAGAGGGGGAGGACCACCTCCCTCGACCTACTGGTCACGCTTTCTTCATGCAGCCCAGGATGCGATTCGCTTTCTGGGCCGCAAGTGAACATTGATGGCTTATGTAGATTTTTGTCAACCAGCCCCTTCTCCTGAACGCTGCTTTCAATCTGTTCACCACCCAGCCTGCATTTGTGCCTGGGATTGCCTTGACCCCAGTGCAGGTCCTTGCACTTGGCCTTGTTGAATCTCATGAGGTTGCACTGGCTCACCTCTCAAGCCTGTCCCAGTCCCTCTGGATGGCATCCATTCCCTCCAGCATGTCCCCCACACCACACAGCTTGGTGTCATCAGCAAACTTGCTGAGGGGGCACTCAATGCCACTGTCCATATTGACAACAAAGATGTTAAACAGCACTGGTCCCAGTACCAACCATTGAGGACGCCACTCATCACTGTTCTCCATTTGGACTTTGAGCCATTGACCACAACTCATTGAGTGCAACCATCCATACAATTAATTATCAATATTATTCTATAAATAAAATTAATCTAACTCAAAGACATTAAGAGTGCAAGATCTTAACTTGCATTTATCAGCATGCATATTGACAAAACCTTTCTCAAATGAAATTTACTTCAAAAGCAGCATAAAAACAATCCCTGGGAAACTAGCTAGATACTGCTGGTTATGAGTTAAACTGGTCAAAAACTACAACAGCATCTATGCTAGGTTCAATGAACACTGAGATGCAAGCTTATGATTATAACTGATTTTTTCCTCTGTTCTGCACAGATTGCTAAAATTAGAGAACAGTTCTCTCCATGCTAGACATTCAGAACATGAGCAAATAAATGCAGTATCCTCCAGTGCAAATCCACATAATGGTATAAGCTGTTTCCTAGGATTGTTGAGAAACATCACTAAATTAAAAGCCTCCAAAGTAAATCTAACCTGTAACATTTTGTTTGCTGACTTTCAGGTCAGCAATCTACATGTGATAAGCTCTTCTTTTATCAAAACCAAAGAGCTGCTGAGCAGAGATTTTATGTAAGAAAAATAAAGTCACCTCATTTCCTAGCCTCTTGATTTTTATCATCTTTGGCCTTTAGCAGCAGCATTGAGGTTTCCCAAGAATACAGGTGCCAAAGTCTTGCACTCACACCTTCCTGTAAAAAGAGTTTCAATTCTTCACATAGTGCACAACACCTGTGACACGGCTGCAAGGATCTCTCCAAGTGCCTTGCTGATTTCTTTGAGCAGCAAAAACCAATGCCCACTGTGCTGCATTGTTTTGCTTCTTTTATGACACTGATAAGTGAGGCCTTGCAGCAGGAGGACCATTCATTCTGTGCTATTAGAGACAGCCCTTATTTGGTGCCTAATGTTCCAAGACCCATAAGCATTAAAGAAACCGCTGAGAAGTATTTGATCAGGTAAAAGGTATATTTTTGAGCCACAGGCATGCAAAAGAACATACTGGAGAACAAAAATGTTTCAAATAATGAATACAATGCAGCACAGTTAGGTAATAAAAGAACAAAAGCATAGTCTGACTTGGAAGTAAATGCTTACACAGAAAACCCACCATCCTCTTTGTGGCAAAGCCAGAGTCATTCCCAGGCATGAGAAGAGACAGCTTCTCTTGGAAATGCTTGACCTGAAGGTTGCAACACTGATGTAGGATACAAGTAAGAAAGACATGTCATGTTTTATATTAGTCCATTAGTGCCTGGTTTCCTCTGGATTACCAATAATCCTCTGGGAAATAGACTTTCACAGAACCAGGCACAAGGTTAATCCCTCAAGTAATGCATCAGTCTGGCAGAATAGCCGAATAGTAATACCCACTGGAAATGGCAATACTGTGCTAAAGCCACGTCCAGTGGCCTAGACAAAAATCAAGGGCTATATAAGCACAGTTTCTCTCTTCATCCTCATTTGTTTGCTTCCTTTCTCACCAGCAAATCAAAGGTTACTTTAGTCATGCAAGGCTGGAAAGGACAGAATGCAGGAGGTCTGTAGTGCAGCCCCCATGCTCAAAGCCAGGTTACCTCTCAGCTCGGACAAGCTGTGTGGGGCTTTATCCAGTTGGGTTCTGGAAACCCCCAAGGACAAAGAGCACAACTTTTTTTCCCATGTTGAAAAAATGTTTCCCTTCTGTTCAGTCTGCACTTTTTCTCTGTTAGCTAATACCCATGTCCCTCAACATCCCAAAGAGACATATTCTACCTTCTCATTAACCTCCACACTGGTACCAGTAAGGTGCTGTTACGACACCACCCCAAAGGCATCTTTTCAGTGGGCAGTGATCAAGCCCTGGTCCCTCAGGCTCTCCTTGCTTTAACCCTTGAGGGGCCCTTATGAGGGCCTTCTGCTGAACACACTCCAGTTTGTGTCTTTCTTTTGTGGGTACCATAAACAAACACAGTTAGACAAAGTGCAATGAGCGATGAATAAACGATTAACCCTTCTCTTAGTCTACTGCCAGTACCCATTACCCATGTCTGTGCAACCAAGGAGGCTACTGGCTATACTTGCTGCCAGGCTTGAGGAAAGCTGTTTCCCAGCCATTGCCCCCCCACCTCAGCCTAGGCTGCTGCAGGCTCCTTCATTCTCTCAGGCAGCACTGGGGTATTTTTTCTCAATTAATTAATATCGACCTTTAGACCTTGCTAAAATGGGTAACTGAGACTGCTACCAAGAGGAGGAATTGAAGATCTTGCAATAACTGTCTGCCCAAGAAAATCTTCAGCAAGGCCAGCTTGTAGGAGCGCTCACTGTGCCTGTTGGACTGGCACTTGCCCCACTTGTACAGCAATGGCACTCACAGAACCAGCTCCAACTGCCATTCCTATTCCTGTTGGCCCTGTCAAACCACAGATAGGTAGTCAGAGGTTTTCTTAAGGCTACAAAATAAGTGTCAATAGTAGTCTCAATAAGCAGAGTCCAATGAATAGCTCAGGGAGAAAGCATCATCTTGTTAGCCTGTAATCTGACAAAAGCAGCACAGAGACCATCCTGAAAGCTGAAAGTCATTAACAGTTACTTTAAGGTTCCACTGTGTAATCAGGAAATATTCTGACAACAATTCCAGGAGGAGACAAAGGTGTTTACTCTGTCTGCAAAACAGTAAGTCCTCTCTCAGTAAGCTTAGTAAGTAAAAGACTTATTTTGCAGGTAGACAAGGGGCCCTCTGTGCAGGCTCTCCAGCCAGCATCTATGAATAGTTTTATGAGCAACAAATCTTCTTAAGCAGCCCTATGGAGAAATGGGACACACTGGGTCAGACCTACTGTTATACCCTCCATGCAAACATGGAGTAGCTCATGTCTGCTCAGCAAGCAGAGGTCAGGCAATGGAGCCCTCCTGTTTCAAACCATCCATCCATGGCACCACAGCCCTGCCTCTGTCCTTACCCGGATGCTCCCTCTCAGTATATCCCAGCAGCAACACAGACCATGGGTAGCATTACAGACATACCCCTTAAGGAGGCAATGGCACATGGGTGACAGAAGCACTGGGCCTAAGGAGCTGAACCTCATCTGTACAAACCAATGTCCTGGAGAACACACCCAACCCAGCTGCCTCTAAAATAGAGTGTACAGGAGCCCCAGCTGCCTGGCCAAGTTTATTCTGTTGCAGCAGCAACCATTTTCTCCAGGCACACTTGGCCGGACTACATCCTGAATTGCATCTAAAAGGAGGTACCCAAGTGGGGACGATGGGAAGAGGAAATCTGTGGGGGATAAATCCATTTAGATCTATACAAACTATACAGCCAAAAAGACCTTCAAGGCATTGTGTTAAATAAACAACCACTTGAGTATTCAACACTGAACCTGGTAGAAGTCAGAAAGGAAAAGCAAACCAAGAGCAACACAAGCCACAGTGTATTTCTCCTTGAGCTTTGTTTTCTCCACAAGATAACACCACTTCATTTATCACTGAACTATTTCAAGAGAATTAGTTCCCTTTTCCCCCTAGTATATTGCTATGCCAGTTGATGAAGCTAGTAACACATTTCAGTAGCAAAATTATGCAACTATAGTTAAGATTCACTCACTAAAGGTTGAAACTACACTGTATAACTCCCTACTACTGCAGTAATCATTTAATGTCTTTTACTTAATGATACCAACAAACTAGCCTGTGTTAAAAGCTGACTTTCATAAAATGAGGCAATTTGTTGATATGACAAAAAGAAAAATGAGGGAAAATAGAATCAAATGAGGTAATAAACAATTAATTTCAAAGAAACAATCATCAATTTAGTAGCTTTCACAGTAAAAAGAGATGGTGATGTAAATACAGTGTAGCTGCATTTACAAGACGGATTTACAGATTTAATTGGTAAAATGAATCAACTAGAGAAATGACTGACAAAGCATAGCACTGTTTAAGTTTAGGGAAGAGGTCACCTTTAGTATTTTATTATTGCTGTTCTGTTTCATATCACTGAAAAAAACTTCACTCGTGTCCACTGTAAGCCTGTCAGGTCCCACGTATGTCACTATTCTATCTTGCAAAGCACTAATGAGTGCTTGCCCCAAACCTGTACTTAGCAAATGTTTCTTGTTTATAGAGTAAGAATCCCTTTCCAAGTACCACAGACACATCTAAAATTTAAAATTAGACCTCTTGAAACTCTGCATTTTCCTACCCTTTCCCCTGTTTTGCCTTCTTACCCACACAGAATTGATATGCCCTGAATGAAAATACTCTATTGAAGGCAAATATTAAGTGAAATGCAAATACACATGAGAAAGTACTAGAGGAAGCCACAGAATATGCTTGAATGAATAGCCTGTACTAACAACCAACGGCACAAGTAACAACAACTAAACACTCACAGATGAGCTCTTTGTACAAAGACTAGGGCTTGTGCTCTTTTAAGAGCACTGTTGACATTAAAAACCTTTGAGAAAAGAAGGATGAGGACAGAAAGGTGACAACAGGATGAGCTGTTCTCTGCTTGGAAGCCCAGCAATAAGATAGGTTACAATTCTGCAATGTCTAAATTCAGGAAGCATAAACCAAGTTCAGCAAACTTGTCATAAAATTCCAACAGCTGAATTCATTAAAAATCTGAGGCAAACAGATCATGACATGGTAACTGCTGACTCCTGAAGGATTTAAAATGCCTGGTCAAATCCCTGTTTGTCATCACCAATTAAGCATGCCCAAATGCTGTGATGACCCTTTGTGTCACACCAAGTCATCTTGGCCATATCACTAGCAGATCTATCTCAATGCTGTTGAGTATGTGGGGGTGAAAGTAGGATTGAGTAAAATCTGTGACAGAATTAATGCAAATTAAAACAGTGTAATTTTAAATAAATCCAGCCAGAATCAATTTCTTCTCTCCATAATCAGAAACTTCTTTGGCAAATCCAGAAACCAGTTTTAATATTGTTCCCACTAAATATTAACTAGGTGGTACAAGACACAAACTATTCTTCAGTGGGCCAATTACTATTCTTGTATTTAATATCCTGCTTGGACAATTCGAAGTAGAAATTTCCTGTATTTCAGCAGGAGTGGCTTCTAACCAGTGAACCTTCTATTTTGCATCAGTCTGTACTGCAGAAGATACAAAAATATAAATGTGATTCACGCATGCAACTTCTTCCTGTTTCTTCACTGAAATCAGACACATGATAATAGTTGGAGTTAACCATGACTTTGAGAGGGCTGCCTCCCTAAGTCTGAGAGGAGTAACAGCTTTCTATACCAATTCTCATTCTGAACCTTTTCTAAGGCTTCTTAAGTTAGTGTTGTGGTGGTTCTATTCTTGGAAGTTGGGGGTTTTTTACTGATTAAAGAGGTATTGGGCATGGTGACAGCAGCTTCTGACTGTCAAGCATATACTGACAAAATGCCTTAACAAAGATAAGTCAGCAGGGATGTGATGGAAGTTTTAATCCTTGTCCCTTTATTGAAGGGTCTTTGAAAAACCACAATCAGTGCAAAACAAGATGGCATCTTTGCAGTTTGGACAGCTGTCCAAATTTAAGCTGTACAAATTTAAGACTTTCATGACACATAGGCCAAATTAAAGTTCTCAGGTGATAACTCCATTCAGACAATGGAGCCTGGCACATAAATCAATGCCCTAGAGATGAAAGTCTTCAAATCTTGTTACTATTTCACTAAACAATACATTCCCCATCCTATGGATCCTTGGGAGTTGATTCTAGATTGAAGAACAACTTTCACACACTCTTTAGTATACCTACTGGTCAGCTTATTGAAATTGCCTGCACGTATTGGACAGAAAGAAATATTTGGCTATTCAACTGCAAAAGAGTTCACAAAAATTAATGTTAGCCATAAAAATCTCATCACTTTATTTAGACTGAGTCTTTTCTTACTATGCGCTTTGGAATGTGACAGCTCTATGTGCTGTACACAGGATGAAAAATGTACTGTAGCATAATTACACCTCCATGGGACTTCCAGGAAAAAGTTTTGCAAAGCATTTCCTAAGCAAAAAATCAATCAATTCATTGTTAAATAAATCAAAACATTCTAAATAAATGTCTGCTTCAATTTGTAATGTTTAATTACTATTTCACTTTAAAAATGCATCTACAAAATATTTTCTTTTAAAGTTTAAAACATTCAAAAATCAAAGTATTTCCTTTTGATTCAAAATACAATAGCTTTTAACTTTTATTTTGATTTGTGATTCTTCCAACATATTTTATATTTTCAGTAGACCTGATCAACCAAGAACAAGCCTCTTGCCAAGCATTTTCCATTCCTATGCCTGGTCCAAATTATTCAAGAGTCCATTATTTCTTTGTTAAAGACCTTCTGCTTTGATAAACTTAAAGAACTATAGTAATCTATTCAAATAAAATAAAACTAATGAACATCTACCAATTTGTGTGCCATGTAAGAAAAAAAAAGTATTTTCAGGTCTCAGCTGCAGCAATGATCACTTGTGTGCTGCGGTCAGTGGTGGTCATGTAAGAGCTCAGAATCAGCTAACAGCCTTTCCAGCTTCCAGCTTCTTCCTCTCTGGTTCTTTTGGCCAGGTGAGAGGCAAAACAACCTGCAAGATCATGGAAAAAGCAGCCAGGGCATGGCATACCCTGCCTTGCAGCAGGGTGGGTTTTCTCCCTCACATCAGGACATCCCAGGAAGCACAGCTAGTTTGCACATACAATGGTATAGAAGCTGCACTTTTCTAATTTTTTCCACAACTTTTAATACTGATTGAAAATATATCAGCATTCCCAAAATGGCTGATCAGATGTTATGTATAAAAAAATGCCTTACATACATAAGTAACTGCTGTTAGGAGATATTTATTAGGATAATGACTTGGAAGACATTAGGATATATAGGATAAGTATTGATAAATTATTAGAAGGATTTTGAAAGGCAGTGAGGATGAAGGAGCCCTAAAAAATAAGTTTATTTCAGCTGTATCATTGTTTGCTAGAGAATGTGTTATTATTGATTACAGTATTACCTATAAAGCATGAAAATGGAAATACATTTTTAACAACTCCTGGCACAGTTGCAAGTCTATTATAAATATTCTTCAAGCCAGAATGTAGGTACAACAAAAGAAGTGAGAAAACTGCCACCAATTATAGAATATTCAGATATAAAACTCAAATCTCAGATTTTCTTGCACTCCTCTAAAAATCTCTTAGAATTTTATTACAAACCAGGTAATTTCCACCATTTTTATACCACCCACATGTTTGCAAACTGAAAAAAAAAAATTAAAAATTGAATCATGTTGGAATCTTTTTCAAAATACTTCATTTTGACAGCATTGCATTTAAGCCTCACATTAAGCAGCACAGAAGGTATAGATCTGGAAAAATCTGAAGGAAAATAAGATGATGAGGCAACAATGCTTACCCATCTTCTTCATTGGTAACTTAATAGGAAGTTACCTATGTAGTCATTTTATTAACTGTTTCCAGCATAATGCTATGTCAAATAATTTAACTAAGTATATTAGGCAAATTCTAATAATGATGTTTTCCAATCATTTCTTAATATGATTTGTTAGCTAACTTGTCCCAGCTGGAAAGATACTTTTATGTTGTCTCTATTTGAGTCAAACAGAAATATTCAGGGACTGAAAGAATACGAGTCTTTTGGAAAATATCTTTTAAATTAATTCACTGCACTAAGTTCCTCTTCATGAGAACATTCACATGTTCCATTAGTGCGAAACATAACACACACAAATGGATCAAGCAGCAGTCACCATATTCTTATGCACAGAATGATGGAGATAACTAATAGAAGCTGCTTTTTATTTGCAAAATGTGGAACCACTCAGCATTTCTTCTTTTGCATGGAGGAAAAGAGAAAAGACAGCAAATGGGTAATCTAAATAAGCCTTCATAATTTTGGGATCTCATTTTGGGGCCAATCTCCTCTAGCACTGAACTCTGCTGAATGAATGGAAGTACTTTTTGATAGATATATATGAAAAACTTTTAGGCCACAGCAAAATACCTTCATAGGAAAGTGGGTGGTATATGCCTAAATATTAGGAACTGAAATGTTAACATTACTCCATATTCACAAATTCTCAAACATCTTCAAAAAAGAACCTGTTATGTGAAATAAAGGTTCTTTATATACATATGAATATGTATGTAGATATCTCTATTACACACATAAAGGCTCTTTATTAAGAGTAGGTCAGTTCACATGTTGCATCCACTTCACAGGTATGGAGAAAAACTACATATAAAAGAATTTCCTTTATTTATGCTTTAAACTGCCTTTGTCTTTCTATTCACCTTTCTCACAGGTTCCCTTTATGTGCTACAAGGCCACGACCACATCTCTGCAGAACC
This sequence comes from Upupa epops, assembly GCA_013397515.1. NCBI lineage: Eukaryota > Metazoa > Chordata > Aves > Bucerotiformes > Upupidae > Upupa > Upupa epops. Next base: position 65,018 of record VZRI01003295.1, read on the forward strand.
TTTTCTCCTCCAGAATGAACAATCCCCTCTGTCAGCCCGTCCTTACAGCAGGGGTGTTTTGTCCCAGTAGTGATTTCTGTGGCACTCCTTCACAGTTATATAAGAAGCTCCATGTCATTCTTGTGCTGAGGACTCTACAGCTGGACAAAGTACTCAAGTGGGGTCTCACTAGAATGCAATAAAGGGGATGAATCACCTCTCTTGACCAGCAACCCAAGCTTATTTCGATGCAGCCCAGGAAATGGTTGGTTTTCTGTACTGCGAGCACACAGTGATGGCTCATGTCCACTCCTTGATCCACCAGTACCTCTAAATCCTTCTTGGCAAGACTGCTGTCAATAACGTCATCCCCATAGTCTATATTGATACCAGCAATTGCCGCAACCCAGGTGCAAGGTGCAGAACCTTGCACTTGGCCTTACTGAACCTCATAAGGTTCACATGAAACCAGTTCTTCAGTATGTCTAGGACCCTCTGTATGTAATCTAATTCCTCTGGTGTGTCAAATGCACCACTCAGTTTGCAGATGATGCAAACCTGATGACGGTGTACATGCTCCCACTGTCCATGTCAGTAGACATCTATGTATAGATTTATCTGCATGCCTCTCAAACCAACAACTACAGCTTTCACTATACCAAAACAAATTATAGTATTTCCTTGTATTTTTTCTTTCCAAAACACTACTAAAATAATCTTATCAGAATACTGTAGTCAAAACTTGAAATCACTGCAAACACTAATCTTGACTCAGATCCCACTGGGAATTGTCCAATTTTGATTTTTTTTTCACAGAAAAGATGAGACTAAAATGTCAGTACACGTTCTCCCTGCCCATAGAGGGAGCCAGCTGTATTTATGTCACTCCTCAGTACCTCTTCATCAATCCCTTCTTCTTCAGCCTCCCTTAGATAAAATGCTTTCGGGAAGACTATGAGAGGTTTCTCAATGAGTGGCAAAAAATCAAAAGATCCTGAGTTCAGTTTTAGAAAGACATTTTTTAAATTCCTCTTCAACGTATTTGAGAATCTGAACAAAAAAATCCTTCAACTCTGCACTCTGAATAGAAGGTTGCATGTTCACTGCAGAACAAATCTGCGAGTACACTGCTGCAGACAGACACTGCAGCGAAATTCTCCCAGTTAACAAGAGTTATATACCCTTCACACACACACACACACACAGATCTTTTTTTTAATTTTAATATAGGGAATTAATTCTTTTCCCAGGAGGCTTTCATTAAAGTTATGCATGTTCTGAAAGGAAATGTTTAGATTGTCTAAAAATGCTGTCAAGAAAATTAAGCCTATTGTTGAATGCTTGCATTTCATTGTCACACACACACTGGTCTCACTAGGATGATCTGCTACAAACAGCAATGAAAATATAGGATAGTAAATTAATGAAGGTAATAATTCATAAGAAAATATTGCATTAAAGCAAACTTTTGGAAGGTCCATTGATCTCTGAGTACACTAAGGAAATCAAGATTCATACTCCCATGTAGCTTTCATTACACCCTCACTGTTTGATTTAATAGTAGAATGAGAATTTTTCATGGAAAAATCATAAATTAGTTGAATAAAGAATGACAAAAAGTAGTCTTCCCATTGTTAGAAACTTACTACTCCATTCTAATGTATACAAATAGTAGTTAATGGAGAAAAAGTCATGTCTTACAATTTCCCAGTGAAGGAACTACAGCTTGACATTAATTTGACAGAGGTCTCATCCTGAGAAAATCAGACAGTTGGTTACACCTTAACACTTTTAACGAAGTTACAAGCTCTGGTTTTAGTTCAGTGCTGGTAAGACCATGTTCTTTCATACTATCAACTTTTAAATGGAACAATACAAAGAAATAGATGGGGATACTTAATAGTTAATATGGCTAACCAAAATTCAAGCACAGCTGCCCTAAGATGTGCAATAAATGATTGCTATTATCAAAGTAACGAAACATATACAGTATTGCCATATATGTAATTGTACAAAAGACCCAATATTTATTGTTACCTGGTTTAGATAATTGTCATTACACATCCACTCCAAGCACAACTGGGGACACAGCTTGTCCTATTTGTTTTCATCTTTATTACAACATAACATGATTTATTTAATTTCTTAGTGAAAAATAATGTGTTAATAAAAGTATGAAGATGATACATATTTTCTATTTCTTGAGTAGCTAAGAGTTGAGAAATCTGTTAGTTCAATATGGAAAAGATTTAGAAGAATGAAATTGATAGTTTTATTTGTATGTTCATTATGTAAAAGTCCACGGGAAGACAGGCAGCAGAGGGTTAAGTGCTAAACATCTTCCATACTAAGTTTCAATCAGGACTGAAAATAAACTTTACTGTTCTCATGTAACTAAACCAAAGGAAGCCAGGGAGCTTCAGAAGAAAAAATCAATTTGTCACAACCAATACCCTGTCCTATAGATATATCTTCTTGAAATAAAATGTTATTCCAGGGCTAAACTCTCAGTTAAGTGAAAAACTCCTACACAAAAGAAACACCCCACAATTGTCAATAGGTTTTGTCTAATGAGTCACAAAAGGAAGTACAGATATCTAATTACAAGTGAATCAGTCTGACACTTTTTACACATTGGTTTAAATTTGAAATATATTACAATGTTTCTATACATTTTACATTTATATTCTGTCATTGTAAAAAAGTAAAGCTTATTACAGGAGTATTGGAAATTTTTAAATCAAGGTGTAAATCTTGATTACAAAGAAAATTGTGTTATAATGAAGAGCAGAAATTTTAAAAAGTGGGATTTTTTTACATTTGACTACATTTTGAAATTAACACAATGGTTCGCAACCAAATGTAAAGAATAATTTGATCAAGCAATGGAAAAAAAATTGTAGTTTATTAATGCAATGCATACTGTAGGGAAAGAGAGAATAGTACATATACTTCTCTGCAATTTATTATCAAACCATAGCACTGCAATATTAAACAGAAGCTATTAAAAATTTGCAAATATTTATTAATGCTTTTTCTCTGCCAGTACCAACACAAGAGATCCACAAAACTGATCCTCTTCTAATAAAGATCCTCTGATCCTCTTCTTCATTTTGCAATTTGTGGTTCAATTGCATTTGATTTCATAAGCTAAAACAGAGCTTAATGTTCTGCAGAAATTAAGAATTGACCAATTTAACAAGTGTCTTTGAACTGTGTTGAGCTGGCTGACGTTTTACACAGGCCTCAATGCATGAACACAAACATCAGGATGAAATAAATTCCCAAGATGGTAAACATTTATCAAAGCAGTAAGAAACAGAAAATGGGGTCCTATGAGAGGACTTATTTGGGAATCTGGTAATAGGTAGGGCTAGGAATCTTGTTAATAATATATAGACATATGCTGTGTATGATGAGTTTATTGTTTATGATGATTAAACCTAGTTTGTGGTAGCAGAGAATTGAGATTTGTAATTTTGAAGTCCTCCTCTGTACCCCTTTCTTAGCTTTCATTGAATCATTTAACTCTGCATGGATGTGATGTGAAATTTCACATTGAATGACTTGCTCTGGGTACCAGTGGTTGATGGGAGTTGTAAATCAGGCTTATAATGGAAACTAGCTCCAACCTTACCTGTGCAATAGCTGTAACTGGTTCATAATAAGAAAAAAAGATTAGGACTTGGTATATCGTTTTGTCACTCTGGCACCCTGGAGTCAGCAAAAACCATTTGCACAATCCAGTAGGATAAGGCATGCTAAGAAAATTGAATGAATATAGGTTTCTAACCTTTCTAGGGCAAGGATCTGTCAGACATTCTTTCTTCTACTTTTATTTTGGGAAAGGTATTTTAAGCAATTTAGGTACAAAAGCAATATACAGTGCTGCAAAGGTGGCTACTACAAACCAATCACTATAAACACAGGAGAGCTGTTTACAGGTTTACATAGAGGTCACAGTGCAGAGTTAAATGGAAGAAATACTGAAGATTGAATTCCACTGCATATTCAGTAAATGGGTTGTAATATATTTGTCTCTTAGCTGTACCTCAGCAATGATTAAAGACTATTTTGTTAGATGTTTGACCTTTTGGAAGAATTCTGGCTGGAGTTTGTTTCTGTCTGTGTGAAAATAAAAAGTCAACAGAAATAAAAAACTCAAGTTAAGACCAGAGACATGCACTGCATCTTCTCTGCATACCATCTTGGCTTCTGAGCAGTTATTTTTCAGTAGATCAAAGCATTAATTCCACTCTAGTAGCAAGCACATTTTTTTAAAGTTTGCTTTAGTGGGATAACAAGATACCGAGCTGGCAACTATTACTACTACACCTCAAAGAGGAGAGAAACAGAAGCCCTGAGAACTGATTTCAAATGTGTAGGAAGCCACTATTAACATTACGACTACTGATAAAAACCTATTATTACTCACATCTCTCAAGTATTTTGGTCCTATAAATGTTACTTTTGCACAACATTATCATTCTTTGGATCACCTCCTGTTGAGTCAAACATGAAGTCCTGTCCTAATCAAATTCCAGCAAACTTGTCAAACAAGTGTTATATGGTCTTACATCAACAGTCATGATTAATCATGTCTACTTACAAATCACACTCTTTATTACAAATAGCTTTCTTGTGCCATAAGATTAATACACAAGTTAACAAGTTAGTTATCTCAATTAATATGCTTTGTGTGTCAAAAACATATTTTAGAACTACAGTAGGTAAAACTCCTCTTTCATTAGGGAAAACTGTTTCTGACTATAGATAATTAGTCTACATGAAAGCTGCAATTTTCTTCATTCTTACAAAAAAGTAATGTTCACAGAAATTCTTTCAAACATTTTTCCCAGGGCTTGTGAGTTTAAAAAGAATCTCATTTACAGTACTTTATAAAGAATCCCCCCAGAGAAGTTCACAAGGCTCTTGTTTCTGTAATTAACATGGGGTCAATAAAAACTAGCAATTTAAACATCAGTAGCAGAATTAGATTATGTGTGAAGATAAATACATATTGCTTTGCTGCTAGGTGTTACTATAGTGACCTGAACATGCATACTGGTGCCCTGGATATTAGGAATGACTACTGGGCCCCTTTTGCAAGCACCATGTACTTCATTTCCAGGAACACACACTGGCTGACCCTGACAAGTCATGGCCAGATGCAGAATGCTTTTGTTGTAAGAAAAAGTCAATGATTACAGGGTGGAAATCAGTCAGAAGGTATTTGCAGAAAAATAAGTATTTGTAGCTAAACATCATTCTAGAAAATATCATTGAATATATATCCCACAGCTTGATCAGAAAAGGCTGCATCATATATTAATTTCCTTGTGAGTTGTAATGTAAGCACATAAAAATTTAAGAAGATTAATTACTAAAAATGCAGACAGCCTGCAAGGAAATTACTATTTGAAATCTCCCCAAAAGCCTGGTGTGCGTGTCAACAATAGGACTTGGGCACCATTTAATCAGCTTACTCAAAATGGGCCATCTACAAATTCCTTTCATCCAAATTTCTGCTATCCCTTAGAGAGCAAGTAATCAGCAAGTAAAAATTCTGGATTCCAGTCTCAGCTTCCAGTGCATATTATTACAAGAGGAGTTGGATTCTACAGTCCTCCACCTCTACTCAAGTGGCTTCATTACTGGGCTACTGTCTTTGATAGGCCCCTTTCTGAGGGGGGGCCCTTACTGAGCATCACAGATTCATTGAGGAAGTAGGTTTAGATCATGTAAAATTACCAAAAAGACCAGAGGGAGAAAATGGACAGTAATGGACAGCAGATACAATCAAAATATAACTAATGAATCTACCAGTGGAGTAAAATAGATCAAAAAAGGCCACATGATGAATCATTCTCTGGAGATAAGTGGCTTTCACTATTGACTAAAGGTAGAGTGGAATTTCTACCTTAGACTATCTCAAAACCTTGAACCAGATTCTTCCAAGACCAGATCAGTAGGCCCACAAGATTCTTGGTGAAGCAGCAGCCACCTTCACTGCAGAAGATGGGGCAGAATTATTGCATATTACTTGCTGGAGGCTTGACTTTATCTTTTGTGAGTTTTGTAAGACATTATGATTTTATGTTTTCTTTTTTTCTCTAACCAACAAAATATTGCCTGTATAAGTCTAACATGGAAAAGTGGGAAAATAAGCCTCAGCAAACACTTGCGTAATGCTTCTGTTTCACAGGTCTCAGCATTTCATACTTTTATAAAGTGCAAGGCAGTGCAATATTTTAAAAACCCCTTGAATCTGGTCTTTGCCATGAAAAAACAGTACCTTGCTGAGGAGTCCTATTAATAATTGTAATAATGTTGTTAACTTTATTAATAATGTTGTAAATAAATTTCACTTTTTAAACTGTCTTACAACTTCTGAGATTACTGAAGAACAGCAGACACCAGAATGGAGCCATAAATACAGAATCCTAGATTATCTTTGGTTGGAAGAGACCTGTAAGATCAGTCCAGCTGCTAACCCAGCACTGCCAGGGCACCATGTCCCTCAGCAGTATGTCTATACAGCATTCAGGAATGGTGACTCAATCACTGCCCTGGGCAACCTGTTCTGATGTGTGGTAACCTTTTCAGTGAAGAAATTTTCCCTAAGATCCAGTCTAAACCTTCACTGACACAGCCTGCAACCATTTCCTCTAGTGCTATTGCTTACCACCAGGGAGAAGAGTCTATACCACTCCTTGCTCCAACCTCCTTTCAGGTAGTTGTAGACAGCAGTAAGGTCTCCCCTCAGCTTCCTTTTCTCTGCACTAAACAAACCAAATTCCCACAGAAGACTTGTGCTCCAGACCCTTCACAAGCCTCACTGCCCTTCTATGGACACACTCCAGCATTTCAATATAATTCTTGTAGTGAAAGTTCCAGAACTGAACACCATATTTGAGGTATAGTCTCACCAGTGCTGCATACACCTCCCTACTCCTGCTGGACACACTAGTTCTAATACACAGAGGAGTGCGTTCACCTTCTTGGCCACCTGGGCACACTGCTGGTTCATATTCAAGCAACTGTCAGTGAATACTCCCAAATCCTTTTCTGATGTGCAGTTTTCCAGCCACACACTCCCAAGTCTGTAGCCTACCTTTGACAGCAGGAATTCACACACAAGGCTTTTGTAGATTGCACATTTTGACTACGTTGACTAAATGGTGCCAGCCTCAACTCACAACATATACCTACCATATAAACAGTGAGATTTCTTTCAAAGAGAACAAAATTTTTGCCATAAAGAAAGAAAAGTTGAGTCCTCTGACACTAATCCCCCAGTAATTTCAAATAACATAGAAAGTTGGATTTCATAAAGAATTTGCCATTAAGGAAAACTCTGTTTAATCATATACCTGCAGATAAGGAAACTTAAATTATATATGACATCAGTAAACACTACAATGATTTGAAGTTTCAGAAGCATCACAACAATTAATAAAATAAAAATAATATTTTAAAACCTTGGTAGCTTTGTTGGCAAAAAGCATTTCAGGGGTAAATTTTTTAAAAACTAGGAAAGTAGAATACACTAAAGCCATCTACTACATATTGATCCTTTCCAGAATCAGGCAGAAATAAAATTATTTTGTGCATGTTGGTTATAACAACTCCAGGCAGAACTACAGGCTGGGAATTGATATCTTGGGAGGGTACTCAGGTAGAAAGAGACTTGGGGGTAGTGGTGGACAGTAAACCTAGCATGAGTCAGCAATGTGCCCAGGGGGCCAAGAGGGCTAATGGCATCCTGGCCTGTATCAGGAATGATGTGGCCAGCAGGGAGAGGGAGGTCATCCTCCCCATGTATTCGGCACTGGTTAGAGCGCACCTGGAGTATTGTGTTCAGTTCTGGGCCCCTCAGTTTAGGAAGGATGTGGAGGTGCTGGAACGAGTCCAGAAAAGAGCAACTAGAATGGTAAAGGGCCTCGAAGGTAAGCCCTACGAGGAGAGGCTGGTGGAGCTGGGTCTGTTTAGCCTGGAAAAAAGGGGTGACCTTTTCGCTGTCTATCTAAAAGGTGGTTATGGTCAGGTGGGCGTCGGTCTTTTCTCCCTGGAAATTGGAGACAGGACGAGGGGTCACAGTCTTAAGCTCCATCGTGGGAGGTTTAGACTTGACATTAGGAAAAGGTTTTGTACTGAAAGAGTGATCAGATTTTGGAACAGGCTGCCCACAGAGGTGGTTGGGTCACTATCTCTGGAGGTGTTTAAGATTAGGCTGGATGAAGTGCTGAGTGGCATGATCTAGATGTCAGATGTTTAGATTTACTTGGTTGGTTTTAGGTTGGACTGGATGATCTTTAAGGTCTTTTCCAGCCTTATCATTACTGTGATACTCTGATTTTCTATAGTTCATGTAATCAGTTGAACAGAGTAAGATAAAAACTTCCCATTGTTTCACTGAACCCTAGGAACACTGTGAATACAGTGAGGAAAATTAATTGCCATTGCTATAGATGTGTTGATTTGAGGTTAGTCTTAAAAGAGTAAGTAAGCTGCTTTCTAACACCTTGTATTTTGTAAATAATTAGGTATGGATTGCTTATCTTACTGAAATACTACAGTCTGCTATGATTTTTATATGCCATCATTTTATCTACAATGTATTTTTTAAATCATACTTTCAGGGAGATCCAACATGTAAAGTTATCCTTATATAACCCCTTTGTATTGCATCATCTGCTGTTTGCACTCCATTAAAACTACCGTAAAGATCTGCTTGAAGCCTATACTTAAAACCCATTGAATCTCCATCGTCCTTGATTTATCAAATTACTTCAAAGCATATATAACCTTTTCTTCTTCTTAGAAGATTTAATTACAAAACTTGACTGAGGAAAAGGTTGGCACTTGTATCAGCGAAAACAAAGACCAGAATTTATCCCTTTTGTTTTTAATCTTTTCCTCTATGGCTTGGCAGAAGCCTGACACCACATAGCTCAAGTGGGATGCACTTCTTCTGCAGAAAGGGAAATCAAAAAGACCATTTTCAAACTGTAAGCTTTGAGCTACTTAGACCAAATAATAAAAATAGATTTGACAAAAGACAATACACAGTATTTTCCTGACACCCTTTTGAAAAACACAGGAGAAAAGCACAAAATCTAACAGCCTCTCCTAAAGGACTCAGTGCTTAAGGAGGACGTTAGCAAACACAAGACCACTGAAGTGACAGAATTTTGACACTCCTTGCAAAAGCCCTTCAAAATGGGAGCCCTGCTATGTCCCCTATTGGAGCTTCTCTCCACAGCCCTTGAGTCTGAACCAAATGTGGCAGAAACTGCTCATTAGGTTGAAAGGACAAGAACATGCTAACGTGTAAGTTTCTCACACATCTTCTTAACTACTAGTTCACTCAAGCTAGTAAGCCTTTTCTTTATATGCTTAAAAAATAAGAAAAATTCTGATTCATATATTAAGTTCTAATGAACAATTAGGCATTAAAGGCACAACAACCCTGTGTTGGCAGCACAGACTTTTGTTTTCTGTTTGGAGATTGAGAGAATGAGCAGAAAACAGGACTTTAGATGTTAAATTCGTTGAAATCATACCACTAAGGGGAAAAGGTCAAAGAATGTACTTCTATATTTCATGCATAACCATTTTTCTTTTGTCAGTCTTTCACTATTACTAAAGACTGCTTAAAAAGTAAAAGGACATTTAAAATTGGAAGTGAAAGACGAGAAGTGGAAGAAAGACTGCTCATATTACTCTCTTTTTACCTAAAGAAGAAATAAAATATATAAGCACAGAACTCATGAAGACTGTGTGGTTTGCAGAAAAAGCCACAGTACTCCTACAGAGCAGTCACAAGTCCACAGGCAAGACAGGAACAATTCTGTCCATCCATGCCATCTGACGCTGGACTCCAATGCTCCTTCATAGAGCTGCATGACCAAAAGTAAGCATTAGTTCTTTGTAAGCTCTTCCAAGATGTAAACTTCATGCATAACCAGCATCAGGGCTTTCCACTCACCTCATAAGATGTTTAACTTTTCTCATTAGCTACACGGGGAATACATTCTGAAAGCTCTGCAAAATAAATGCATTGCTAGAGTTTTCAACCCCGTAGAAACCAATCCCTTTCTTAGAGTTAGATACATATAGCAGATGTTTATGGGGACAGTTATCTATAAAGCTGCTATTTCGTTGGTTATTAATGTGTTAACAGTTTCACCTTCTCATAGGTAGAAATTCTTTGGTATTTCCTTCTGTCAACTCTTCTTTGGCACCTCTTGAGTGCATCTGCATGGCAATTCACTGCTTTACAGACATGTCTTTGCAAGAGACAATTTTCTAACCCTATAGAATTAGTATTCTTTCCCTGAATGGCACCAGCACATCTTTTTCAGACTCCTCCTAGAGTCTTAGAAGACTCTTGTACATGATGGTTGAAAACACACTACTGTCTTGTGTTCAGAAAATGAATCAACAGATCCTTGATAGAAATGCTTAGATCTTTCCCCATTAAATCCTTTAAGATGACCTTGCCAGGTCCTCTCCAGTTGTTTTCAATCATAAGCTCACAGCTGAAAGGTACAGTCACATGCTGCGATTCCATCAAAAAGAAGGTCTTCTCTGATCCTGTTAGCATCAAGATTTCCTTCAAAAAGAAGACAAACCTTCGGTTTCTTATTGTCTGATAGAAAGTATAAACTGCATGAAAAAATACCCTCAACAGACTGGGAAAACAAAGGAAGAGTCCTTTTAAAAGTGAAAAATACTGATTTTGAAATACATTTGCCAACCAAAGATCAATAAAGGCAATGACACAAAAACAATATTACTTCAAAATTGAAAAAACCCCAATGTTTATATAATTAAAGAAACAAAAGAATGATAAGTTAGCACAGTAAATTTCAGTGTGCTTCTGGAAGAAATAGCCCATCTCACGGACAGAGAGAAACCATAATGGTTTTGCTTCCTAAATATTGGACCGAATACTGATTGGACTGTTTAGATAACAAAAATCATTAACAACTTACAGAATCACAGAATCACAAAATGGTTGAGCCTGGAAAAGACCTCTGGGATCATCAAGCCCAGCCTATGACCTAACATCACCACAATAAGCTAGACTGTGGCACTAAGAGCCACATCCAGGCTTTTCTTAAATGCCTCTAGTGATGGGAAATCCACCACTATCCTAGGCAGTCCCTTCCAGTGTCTAACCACTCTTTCCATGAGGAAGTGCTTCCTAACATGTAACCTAAACCTCCCCTGGCACAGCTTCAGGCCATGCCCTCTTGTCCTGTCATGTGGCAATGAAGAGCATGGACTCCATAACTTGATCCAATGAAGACAATATATTAAGCAATTCTACACTTCTTTTATACACAGATCAGATGGCTGTCCACACATTTGGCCTTTTATCATTAAAAAGCATTACAAAAGCATTACCTGCTTGTTTGTCTTAACACTAATTGGTTACAGTATGTCTATGCAAAGTAAGTTAACTATATGCCCATTGTTAGCTCTCAGTTCCTTTATCCTGTTTACCACTTCTCCTCAAAGACAGAGCCCAAACATGTTTTCTCTCAGCCTGAAAATGTTTTCTCCTGTATCTCCCTCTTTTTGTTTTTTTAACATATTTTTAAGCAAGCAATGGGCACGCTCCATGGTTGCTTGACCAGTAGGGGAATGAGGTATACCCATATGATATTGTACTACCCAATTCTATAAAAAAGACATTAGTGTTTGAGAGGCATATGCCAGACCATTAACAGTTTTCATGGCTATCTCCCATCACCTGGAGGATGCAAGCTAACTGGCACTCAGCGAATGGAGAGAATGTGATCTTGATGACAGGATGCGTGCAGCTCAGCCCATCTGCCCAGAGGCACGGGTTTTCATACCTGTCGACAGCCTTGTCATGTGCAGCCAGTAGGTGCCAAGAGCTGGAGGTGGGAGGCCTTTCTTTGCGGCTTTGCCTGCCTCATGGCCCAGGTAGTGAGGAACGAGGCCTCAGATAATGTCTTTTTATACAATAGTTTGTTCTGATGTTTTCCATGAATAGGCTTATTCTCTGGACTTTTTTAGATGCTACCTCGAGCCCTGCTGTCCTCACAGCATGTCTCACCGGGCATCCACTTCATGAGACTAATACAGTTCAACAGTGTACAGTGGCAAAAGCATTTGCGTGTCTGTTGGCTATCAAGTTCTGACTTAAAACTAAATAAGAAGCCTCAGTGTCAACCAAAACTTCTACCTCCTTTCTCTGGGTCCCTAGCTTTAATTTAACCATGGGGTCCACCTTAAAATCTTGGTTTACTGCATACAGAGCTGACTCATTTATTGCTTTCAGAGTAACATTTTCCAAACTTCAGAAGCAGTTATAAAACTGAGTCTTCCTGGGGCTTCTTTAACTTTCTCCATCCTTAAGTGTACTGTCCAGCTTCTCTCCTCCTCCATTCCAACAGCATAACTCCCAAGTGGAGGAAGAGGGAAGCCAGATCTCCCTTTTTAAGCATAGAAATTGAAGGCACACATCACTCAGTATAGCTAGATATCAGGCTAAGGGAACATTATGAAAACTATATAAACCAAGAGTTTCTTGCTTCTAAAGTTACAAAAGTGTAACATTCCACTATCTCACAATCACACAGTAATTAACATAGCTACTTTCACACCACACATACAGGGATCCCCTCACATTGCTTACAACAAACACACAGTTGCAACAAAGATAACAACTATAACGATGATGGTAACAGATATATTTATCATTTGCTTCATTCATCTCCGGCCGTGCCCCTCACAGGGAAGTGGAACCACAGATTAGAACTCCTTGCTCACTACGTAGATTTATCTACGTTTCACTCCTCCAATTACACCATAAAGGCACTGTGCAACATCCAAGGGTCAGAATCACAAATACCAATATGAAAGTCCAATATGTCATAGCCAAAGTTATAACAAATTAATCCGTAGTTAAATTCCAAACCTTATGCAATACCTACAAAACCATATTCTTTTAGACAATCTACCAGAACCATATTCCATTAAACATATGCCGTATTCACAGATCAGGAAATACTAAAAAGCAGGGACTAACCTCTTACAAAAGGAGGGATGAGACCCTCATTCCACTCTTTCTCAAGGAGGGGCCTCATCTCTAGCTGGGATGGGCTGCCTGCAGCTGATCCAAGCAAAAAAAAATCTCTTTGTAGTCTCTTGTATGTGGCCCGCTGCCAGTTGTTAAGGTGGTGCAGCTTTTCTTCCATAAAATGTCCAGGCTGATTACAATTAATACAAGTCTGTCCTTTCATGTTTGCATTAGCAAAAATGGCAGCCAATAACTCATACTTGGGTTCCACAGTCCCAGTGCAGTTACAGGTGTCTATCGTATCAATTATGCTAAGATCTTTCAGAGGGCGAAGAAACCTTTGACAATGCACTCTTTCCTCTGCATCTGCCTGCTCACATATCTTGGCCCATGTAGTCGGGGGACTGTGAGGAGGATCTAAGGGCAGTGCCTCAGATGCCAAGATGGTAAAAAAATGTGTCAGCAGAGGCTGAGGCAGCCAGAGCTGGTAGTAATAACACTGGAGTTACAGGAACCAACATATCAATCAAGAAAGGGTTACTTGGTGGAAATATTTTAGAATCTCAAGGCTGCAGTCTAGTAGAGATAAGGGCTTCCCTTCTTGCTTCTGAAGAAGAAGCTGCTGCTACAGCAGAGGCAACAGGTTTTTGGTCTATTTTAAGTTTTTCAAATACTTATTTAAACAGATACCATGTAGAAAGTAAAGATTACGCTGTGGTATCATTGCACGTAGCAGCATCAAAACAGGGTTCGTCCACCTTTCTCCCAGGTAAAAGCTTTTAAAAGCATTGTCAGCTGTACAAGCAGTGTTATTCTTATGTAGCCAGGCAAGCAACATACGAATTTTATGATCCTCATAGAGAACTCCTTGAGATTTAAGGATCCACACTAAAATATCTAAAATAGAACTCTCTTCTTGAGTCATATTCTGACCCATTTTTACTATAAGTTACCAGTCGCTCACTTCTAATCAGCTAAATAGCCCCAGCTATCTCAGCCACTCCTCATAGGCTTGTTCTTCTGACCTTTACCCAACCTTCTTGCCTTTCTTTGGATTTCCTTTAGTTTACGCAGAAAGACTGTTAAATCATACAGCAGGGTTCCACAGAAACATTGTCATAAGGATGGTCCATTTTAAATAGAACATAAAATAGTCCATTTTTTAATGAAAATATCATACAAAATCATTTCACAAATAGACTTCAAACCTCTACGTTATTTTGGTTTTTTAATAAATCAGAACTTAAATGCATAGGAATATACATATATAGAAACATGGAGAAAATATACAGAAATCCTGTAATATAGAAAACTTGAGGGGAAAAAGCATTCAGACCTAAACAAATTTGAATTTAAATTCAACTACAGTCGCTTCACTTATGAGACAATCTCCAGCAGCAGGAGATAAATCAGAGCACAGCAATAAATTATAGTCTTAATTCATCTGATTATATAATCTTAGTCTTCTCTTTCTCTTTTTAAATTAGTGCTTGAAGGGATTAATTTATTGCTAAGGCTTCCTTTCCTGTTCAGAATGATAGCTCTCATATTATTCTGGGAATTTCATATATACAGAATTATTATTTCAAAAAGTATTATGTTTTAAAAATTTAGCTATAAACACCTCCTGCTGTGGTGAGGGGACTGGATTAGATGATCTTCTGAGGTACCTTCAAATCCCTAACATTCTGTGATTCTGTGACTGTGATTCTTGATCTGACACATGCTTACTACAGAAATAAATATCAGTGAACTGAAAGAATAATATATGTAAACATTCTACAAAAGTGTGTCATCATAAAATTTTATAATTTTTTGCTTATCATATCTTATTTATTGAATGACACTTTTCCAAAGAACTATGAGTAGCTCTGTATCAGTTACTTAATTATGGAGACTGTACTGTTCAGCTAAGATTGAAAGGTTAGAGTAAACAGATCCCCAAACAACAAAATTAGTCAAGAGCTAAGATCTGCAGTGCACTAGCATGAGATTCAATCATTGCAGACAAAACCTCATTTTGGCATTGGGGGCAGGCAAATAAACAAGTAATTGCTAAGGGAATAACAAGTGGACACAGGTGAGGGAAAAAAACAAGTGGCTAAAACTGGGATTATTCTTCCTTTTACTCTTTTTGGGAAATAGTAGCAAGAATTTTTTCTGTGCTCTATCTTTCTCAGAATGATCTGCAAGGAGAATGCTGTGAAAGTAGCCAGACAGACACAAGTTCTGCCAAGACACAGGCACTCAACACAAGAAGGACCTGCAGGCTGGTGAGCTTGGCAGACTATCTTTCTCACTAGCCCTTCTCAACAGGTTGTCATTTTAATCCCTCTTTTAGGATTAAAAAGCCCTGGGGTTAAAATCTCCAGCCACTAGGTTTTGCTCTACACCAGCTTTGTCATGCTTTTTAGCAGATCCTTATATGTTGCTTCCACTAATTCTCAATAAAAAGCCATTCAACAAAAAAGCACTGTATTTTAATTAGGTTTGAGAGGCACTTCTTGTCTAAGATAATAGTTTTGAAGCAGCCAATTCCAGCCAAACATTTGCCATTTTTCCTCACAGTTTATAAACTAGGAGAGACTGAAATAATAACCAGCTGGATCGCAATGCTTCTCAAGCTGTTGGTTTGTTCAGTTATCTCCATCTCCTCAATACAGTAGTTTTCCCACTGAACTTACTGTTCCTTAAATTCCATCTGTGCTTTCAAACTATTACCCATCTGTGCAGCATGAACTGCAAATAAACCTTTGACCAACTGATAAGTGAGCGGACTCGGGTTTTGTTATACTCTGCAGCCTCCTTCATGAGCTGGTGAATAATAACTAAATATGGCTGACATTAGTGCAAACCATACAACATGGCTCTATTCCTCTGTTGTAAAAAAAAAACAAAACCCACAACTTTTTCTCTAAATACTAGTAATTTTTGACATTAAAATAAGATTTCTTTCTAAATACACTACAACATTTGAACTTATAACTGTGTCTGCTGCATATTTTGGCTGTCATTGTCATCTTTCAGCATAGAGTATCAGTGCCCAGGAGAACCAGCTGAAGGGACTCTCACAATGTGCTTTGCTTTGCACCAAAACACTGCAGTACCATTGGCCCCACGATCCAGAACAGCTATACATCATAAAGCCATGGTGAGCATTTGGCCACAAGATATGCAAACTGGTATGTCCCAACCTCCAGCTTCTCATTACTTTGCAAAATCAATATCCACATTTCTCAGTAAATCAATGCAAGGCATTGTAAGAAAGTTTTTAAACAATAATAAGCAATGTGACAATATCTCCACTCTACAGGTGTCTTCTTTCCAATAACACGCTGGCTTCCATTTTTAGCAGAAATATATACTTGGCCAACAGAATGTACGCACTTAATATATTCCAGCTAAAGTCACAATGAATGATAGCACCCCCTTTAAAGATACAGTCTAGTCATCAGGTTATCTGTCAGCCTAGTTTTCACAGAAGGATAGACAATAAACCTACAGTAGAAAACATTCATCTGGATCACAGCACATGACAAACATGTTTTGCAAGATTATGCAGGATTTCTATTGGTACCTGAACAGGCTTATTCTTAAATAGCTGCAGAGATGATTCCTTAGCAAAATGGGATGTGCTATTTGCAAATTCAAAGCTATTAACAAAGTAAATGGGTTATAATACTAATTAAGAAACCACTGAGCAACCATGCATGACCAATTCCTGATTTGTGTCATGAGACTGAAAAACTGAAAGCAAATGAGAAAATTTAGCAAAGAGGATGACCATACTGAGTTAAATGGTTCCATCATTCTTTATTAAATTAACATTTATATTCTAATGTGTTGTTAATAATGTTTGGTTTAGTTAATACTGGATCTGAATTCAAGTTAATTATGTTTGCAAAGAAACACTCCGAAAATCCATAGGATAAATTTAGTGAAATTCTACACTACAAAACCTTAATTTTATATTACTTTAATCTCTACCATTACAGTAATCAGAACTATATTGAAATACTATTGTTTAAATGCAAAATACATCTTGATACAAAAATAGACCCATTCCATTTCAATTTTTAATGATTAACAAAAGTATGTTTTACAACACATATTCTGTAATAAAGGTTTTTTACATTCAGCCCTTTTTTGGATTTGTAAAATATAATCCTGTATTGATAGTATTTCAATACAAGGCAAAAAATTGCTAAGGCTTAAGAGTGAATCCTGTGGGAAGACTGGAAACTTATACTCAGTTATAAGAAACAGATTTTTTTTTATGTAATGCTATAAAAAAGTATTTTAACTGTACTCTGTTTAACATCCACTCGGTGCACTAGATATTGATATTACAGTCTCCATTTTGAAGTTAAACTGACCATTGTCATACCTATTTTATTCACTGCTACTGTCTAGATGCTTCACACACCAAAAAATCCCCTATTTAATCTAACTTTCCCTGTCAAAATTGTAGTCAAATAAAGCAAATGCTGCTCAGTCTGCCATTTTATTGCTTTTTCCTTCTTTTTCCTTTTCAGTGAGATTGCTGAAACTCCAATTGAATATTCAAATTCAACACAGTACCATCAATACTGCATGATAGCCTAGCTCTGTACAGCATAAGAAGCTTCCTGTGAAACTTACATATCCTCCTTTCACTACCACTATATTAGAAGCCTGTTTGACTTAAGGTAAAACATTATGCAAATCCAGTATGTTTTGCATGCAAGGCTATTTGATTTAGGTCAGGAGATGAATGATTTTGCAAGATCTACCTGGTTGGCATAGTTGTAGTAAATAGTAAAACTAAGATAACAAGCATCCAACTACTTAATCTGCAGAATTTTGGAGATGTGTGCCTATCTAAAAAGGGCAGGACAGGAGGTAACACCTGCCTGGATAAGCTGAAACAGATTCATTCCCACCTGTGAAAAGGTTGGGTAATCTTTTGGACCAAACTTGTTCTGATCCATGCCAGACACCAATGAGTGGAGCTGAGAAAGAATGAAGACATTAATTCCAGCTACAGATTCTGATTGACAGCTTTTTGGTCAGGACATCTGGGCCCAGATAGCTCAGAATCACCCAACACTTTGGCCATCAAGGCCAAATGCAATATTAGACCTGCAATATTGTGTACTCAAGCCTTGGGTAATTTGTTTGACTAATGTTTGATTTCCCATTCTTGAACTTAAGTAAAGGTTTGATTGAAGTTTTGAGATGTGCCTGATGCCTCATCCTCTCAGGTAAGTCCCATTACAGCAGCTCCCTGTTCCACAACAATAATCACTGCAACACTGGGAAATAGAAGTTTGTATCTGGAAGGGCTATACAGTGATGAATATTTTTCATTCGCCCCTTATGTATATATCAGAAAGTAATAGCACCCACAGTGCTTTCTCTACAGACTTTTAAAGACACGGAATTTGATTTTCACACATGGGGTATATGTATATCAAGAACTGTATTAGAAAGTTCCCAATATGCGTTTCCATTAAAAATCCCAGAACTTGAGAATTAAGACTGAAATTCAATCTTTAATTTCTATGACTTACATAGTCTGTAATTATACTAAAGCTTCTGAGATGAACCTTCATTCAAAGAACAGACAGTTCTATACAGATAATGACACGTATCTTTACTGAGGATTTGCAATCTAGATTAAATCCATCTTGGAAACATTTTAACATCCAATATTCTTGCAAGTTTTTAGCCATTGGCTATTTGAATTCATACAGTCCACATATAGTTCATATATTTCAGTTCATGCATACACATTAGAATTAGATCTACTTTCTGCACCACCACCCCACCTCCCCGCCCTGATTTTCTCTTATGTCAGTATTAGTTATGGAAAGTGTGAAACTTACAGGTGAGAGGTTGGTAAGCTCTCAATTAACTGACAGCAGTTAAAAATAAGGGCAGCAGAAGAATATATATGGCCTACTAAAAGGGCTTTCATTACCAGGCTCCGAAAATAGCTGGCTACACTGTAAGACTATTATCAGCTAGTGCAACACAAGTTCTATATAACAAATCTCTTTCAAGAACTCAAGCATGTGAAGACATTGCTTGAAGAGAAGTAGGAATATGTGAAAAATTATTTCCTTTAGCAAAGATGAAAAATTTTGTTAAAAAAAAGCTAATCTTTGAAAAATAATTGTGCATCTTCCATTGAACCCTCTGGGAACCCATATGATGTCAAAGTCTGGCTGTGAGAAATATTTATTAACAACAGAACAGCTTCAGTGTCACTGGAACTCTAGAAGACAGCTCTATTGAGATTTTAGAATCCATAAATAAATAGAGACAAAAAATTCAAATTTACTGTGCAACATACTCTTCTGAAGTTAGGAAGAAAGAGAGTCTGACACTAATAATTTTCCTTGATACTGAAGTTGAAGGAAAGTTATAGCTGCTCTGGATTTCTACACAGTGCCTACTCACAGAGGATCTGTAAAAAATCTAAATTAATAGAGTCAAATAACAGTACCAAATAATAAGTTTTGACCCTACCACTACTTAACTTAATGCAAAAGCTGTTCTTGAGTTTAATGTTTAAAGATCAAACTTCTAGGGATATGGTAACATTTTCTGTTATATTCGAAGCCATTCTCAAGAATAGCTATTCCTACCATCAAATAAAAAAAACCCTATTCAGACTAATAGAGAGAAAGGATTCAAATACAGCTAGAACAAATCCAGATTCTTATTTATGAGGTCTGGGCACCAGGAATCAGTCCATGAGCAGCAAACCCAGGCTTAGCTCTTGCAAAGCGCAGGAACAGAGTTCAAAGACTTGTAGTGTGCCTACAATCTGGAAGGCTGGATAAGATTAACGACTCTCAAATTCAGTCTGTTTCTGAGCAGAGGTTACTATCTCAAGAGACTTCTTCAGGGAAAACCGAAGTTAAATAATAAACATTAAGTTAAAGAATCATCAACTTATGTTTGAGTAGTGCACTGGAACTGCAACAAAGCTGACCGGGAAACACATATCACCAACAAGTTTTCTCCAAGGCCAGAACTAATCTGCCTTAATTAAAAATATCTATGGCGGTCATTTGCCTCTGATCTGAATCCTCTGTAATTTGCATAAATGTAGATGCACATGGGACACCTGAGATGTATCAAGAAAAGTGAGGTCAGCAGGTCACAAGGTGATTCTGCCCCTCTACTCTGCTCTCATGAGACACCCCCCTTAGAGTTCCACATTGAAGCTGGAGGTATCTTTCCTAGCAGACCTTCTGCATCAGTGTCTGGACTCTACTGGTGATTGGTTGACAGAATCCATAAAGGTAAGGTACTTCCTGCTTCTTCATCTTCTCTTAGTTGTCTTCTTCTCCATCTTCACCTTTCCTTGTCTTCTGCTACAACATGCCTTGAGAGATAGGGAGCTCCTCGAGGAAAGAGCTTCTCTTACCCTTGGTGGGGGGTGAGCAATGGCTTTCAAACCCCTGCTACCGAAGGGTGGAACACAAAAGAAACCCAGCAGCAGCTCTTCTGTGGTGGTAGCCACGGCCCACTTATGCATGGGTGCTTGAATGCAGAGAGAGCGGCAGAGAGACCAAAGAAACAAGCCATTCTCCATACCTGCAGGCCCCCTTTGATAGAGGTGAACCTGCAGCCCTCCCCTCTTTTGCTGTAGAAAAAACAGCATCAGCTCGTTCTGGTTCTTGGCAGTGGGCCGGAGTAAGGAAAACTCCTCCAAAGCTGCACTACAGCAATTGCCTTAGAAGATGCCACACAGGTGAGCTTTTAACACTTTACCTCCCTTGGTACCTAACCACAGGGGAGAAGAAAGGGAGACTCTGCATAAGGCTTGTAAAAAGCCTTTAGACAAGACCTTAAAAGCCTATCTGCCATGAACAGGCATTGCCCTATTTGACCAGCACCATGTTGGCTTTGTGGGCTGGCAAAGATCCTGTATACTCTGCCACTGAGAGACTGAGAGATGCCTCTGCTAAGAGAAAGAAAGAGAGATCACAAGTACTGATCTGCTAAGCCCCTGGCAAACAGAGAGAGTCTTGAATTCTGCCATATCCCCTACATTTGACGCTGCTATAGCCTCAAAAAAGAACCCCGAGCCGATGGGAGCTAGAAGTATGCTGGAAACATCACAGAGTGCTCATATCTGCATGAGGATCAGGAAAAGGAACTTTTCCAGAAGCACCAAATGTATATTTTGTGCTGTACTTCTGCCAGCCTCTCCCCCAACTTTCTCTTCTGGAAAGTGGGGAGTGCAAGTGTGTGTGTCTGTGTGGTGGCTTTGTGGTTATGAGTGTTGGTGTACAATTTCTTGCCACAGACCTCTCATCTAAGGCCAAAACCCGATGTGTTAGCTGTCTGAAATTTCTCTCAGAGAGTATGTAAAGGCCTTGTGAAACAGTTTCTGTTTTACCATTTTGATTCTTTTACTTATTTGGGGTTTTTGCTTTTCTTATTGGTGATGGGTTCAATAAAGTGTTGCCTTTTTAGCAAAGTTACTTTGTTGCCTCTTGAACTCTCTGTGAGAGCTGGTTGTTGTGCTAGAATTACAGGCACCAATCCAAACTGATTAAGACCCTCTCCCTAAACCATTATAGAAGGGAATCCCCTTTTCTACAGTAATGCTACCGCACTCCTTTTACTCATCCACCAGCAGAATAAAATCTAGTGAGCAGTATGTGATTGATATGCAAAATATTATGCTAATTATATGCAAATCACAATGACTGATAGTAGGT
This sequence comes from Upupa epops, assembly GCA_013397515.1. Lineage (NCBI taxonomy): Eukaryota > Metazoa > Chordata > Aves > Bucerotiformes > Upupidae > Upupa > Upupa epops. The sequence continues at coordinate 86,780 of VZRI01003295.1, forward strand.
CAAAGCAGCATGCCATTAATATTCTACTAGGGTTACTAGAATTACTGTAAAGTACTGTCTGCACACCACTGAGACAATTAATAACATTCTACACACATATACTACCCCACATTGCATTTTTCTTAATCGTCTTTATTTCAGACATGCTGAGAAGAAACTAAGTCACTACTTCAGCATTTTAGCTTTCATCAGGACATACAGAACATATCCAGCTGATAAGCACTAACCCTTCTAGAATACAAGAGTTTCCAAACACTACCCACGCACACTACCCAGGGGATGTACATTTTAACTTCACTCTTAATATGTCTGCATCCCAGTGAGCCAGAATTTCACAGTGGCTGATTAAGCAGAAGTATAACTTTTTGTTTCATTTTCCCTTTCAAAACACTTTACGTGTACTAAAATTAAGACATTTTCACATAGTCAGCTGCAAAGAGTAGTGGATTGTATTTGGGAAGAATTTAACATTTTGTGAAGTATTCAGGAGTTTACCTTTTTTATGAGAATTTTTGGTTCAGAACAAAAGCCATCTTTCAAAGCTCAACATAATGTGGCACAAACAACCTGTTATGCAGCAATTACGTTTTTTCATGTTCCAGTTAAAATTCAGTATGTTGCTTCCTAATAATGCAACAGACCAGGAAAATTCTGGTTTTAACTTGGGTTTAATTGTATTTTTTTTTTAAATCTAGGGTTATTATTGCAGATTCTCTCCTAAAGAATATGTCAAAAGAATTGATGTGATATCACTTGTTATTCAAAGATCAAACCAGCTAATCAATTCCCCAGGTGTGGGCTATCTGTATTTTACAATTTACAATTACTGTCATAGCTACTCAGTTCTCTGAGTGTTAATTAGCTCTACCCTGCAACCACCCCAGCAGTGGTGTAGCCTGATTCACAATGTAACAAAGCTGTATGACTACTGATGGGTCTTCATCTGCGCACGCATACACTAAGCATTATATTCTGTGGTCAATGGCCAACATCAGTTTTATCTTCAGGAAACCCACAAGAGTAGAAGGATGAGCTAATATTTGCACAACCCTTACACTTATATGTTTAATGTCTACACAAGAGTTAATTGTATGTGTAAGTGCTAAGTGCTGTTATGCACATGCAATTGCTCTGTACGAACTAAAGGAGCCAGGCAAAAGAACTTGCTATCTGTTAACAAAAGATGTTGTTCATTGCTATGTCATCACTGCTTCTGTTCTTGTTCTGTCCAAATATGCATACAACTCCATCATAGTTTTGTTTTCTGATTGAAGTTTCAAAAAGAATTATGATTAAAATGACTGCCTATGTACACAGTGGAATGTAATTTACCTTAACTTTAGGAGTTACTTTAGTAACTTTAGTGCTTACAACACTGTCTCCGAGAGTAGTTCTTTATAAATGCTAAAACATTAAGCTCCAGAAGGATGGACAACAAGGTGGGTAAAACATGGCTGAGATGGTAGGTCTCTAAGTCAGATCCCGGGTTATACCCTGCCTCGAGGCCAGTAAGATGTGGAGTTACAAGGGTATATCCTTGGGCCTGTCCTGCATAACATCTTTATTAGCAACTTGGAGGAGGTAATGGGGTGCACTCTCTTCCAGTCTGCATATAACACAAAACTGCAGAGGCCAGCTGATATGCTGGAGGGTAGGCATGCCATTCAGAGAGTCTCAAGAGGGATGGAGAAATGGGCAGACAGTAGTTTAAAGGACTGTAATGAAATTCAGTTAGAAGAAATGCAAAGCATTGCCCCTGGGAAGAAAGAATCCTTGCAACAGCCCAGGCTGGGGAGGACTTGACTGACCTGAAGTCCCTTCCAACCTGAACTATGTGACCCTACAATCCTAAGAGCCATAGGCTTCTTTTAAATAGGTATTGTATAATACACTCGTATCTGAAGGTAAAATATTAATGGAACAGCTGCCATGTTTTAATTAAGTGCACTGCTGCACCAAATAGTCACACATCCTTGCTTTTCCCAGCATTTCCATCTTTGCAGTGAAAGTATTATATTAAGGACATTACCCCCTTAGAATCAGAAAGTTCAACGGAAACACGTATCTTGAGACAATTCTCATTTTCACTGTCCAAAAACTGCTCAACACCTCTTCAGCAAGCAATTTTGCCAGTTCCAGCCACTTAGGTTCTCAATTTGTGATATGTCCTTTTCCTTCAGGTATGAAAATCATTTGAATCACATGTTATGAATCCTTCAATAGAACACAGTAGTCAGTAACAGGTGTGGTATTCCAGTTTTCTTTGCCTTGAGCAATGTTTCAGACAGAAAGAAAACAGTCCAGTGGATGGGCCAACAGCTGCAAATTTAGAAGAATCTGCCTCAGTTCTCTAAATTACTATAAGCTCCCTAATAGACCTTAGGGATTCCAGTAAGAATTCTCATCCAAAGACTGCATCCAGAAATCTGGTAGCCACAGTAAGATAAATGTCTTGCGGTATAAAGTAAAATTTCGAAACATATACCATGTTAACAAAGATGGACTATGTAAGTACCATTAATATATCACTTTCCAATTAAGATACAGATGTATACTCCCTTGTGAATTAAACACGTAAATATTGAGAAATCAGCAAAAGAAAATCAAACCAAATTCTTTCATAGCGGCAAGCTGAGTCTGCTGCAAAGACTGTTTATGTGCTTGTTTTAAACATTACCAGAACAAGAAGCTGAGTTCCCTTTAGTGTTTTTGTTTGTTCTGACATATTTGCTGAAGGACTAGCATTATCAACAGAACTCACATGAAAAAGGACATTATGTTGAGCAAGGTATTTGCTTTAGCTAGAGCTTATCTATGCATGACACTGTTCAAAAATCTCTCATTTATCAGCCACATTCTAATAATATTGAGCAACATTTGAGGGTGTAAAAACAAAAAGGTGACATAAATTAAGGAGTATGTAATTGAAATTGAATATTCATGTATTAAATTGGAGAAATTTGCACTGATTGTGCAGTGAATTTTGCAAATTCAGTGGAGCACATGCTCCTGATAGATGCCTACTTGTAAGAACAACAAAACTTGTACTATTCCTCCAAGAACATGTTCTTAACGCTCATTATTGTCTACCAAAGCAGTTATTTCCTGTTTGGAATTGGAGGTATGAGCAGAGGATTTGTGTTGGCTGCTACACTGTGAGATCTTGTATGTGACCGTATTTCAAGGCAGTTTCTCACAAGTTCCATACAGAATACGCGATCTTCTACCACTGCAGATTAGCCCATTCCCACATCTTAACTTTATTTTTCCGATGGTGTTCCCAGATGATCAGAAAGTCACTCAGCTTAATTCTACATCTAGAGAACTCATCAGTAAGCACAAGTCAAAGACCGCAAACATCTCTCTGCTATTTTAATAACAAGTATTTGTTTTTCATAAAATGAATTTAAAGTATCTCGCCTATTTATTTTAGTAAGGAAGAGCTCATTATTTGAGCACTTCATTCTACCATACAAAGAATAAACACCCATCAACTTAAGTGCCAGAAGCAATCTGATTGGCATGGGGGTTTACTTAATTTCCTCTTTACAATGACCCTCATTCAAGCAATGAGAGTACTAGAAATTATTTATATCAAACAATTGCTCATCATGATAAAGCACATTGTTGCTGGCTTACTGAGTGACTGAGAAGGCAGGAAGCAACACAACTGTCCCTCCAAAACCTACTAGGAAGGTTTCTCACAGGCCATGGTCTCTGCAGTGTTAGAAGACTTCATGCAGCACCTCAGCAGCAAGCACCCTCTGTTCCTCTCATGAGTCACAGAATAATTAGCCTCAACTTTTCCAAGGCAGACTGCTTTCTTGTGTTCCTAAAGTACAGAGTACAACATAAACATGTTTGTGAGATGGAAACTATCTGGACATATCCATTCCTTATTTGTGCCTCAGGTGTGCATTAACAAAGTTCCTTGCTTCCACTGAGCCTCTCACTATACAGATTGTGTGTGGAAAAATTTGCAACACTCTATTCTTCACAAACATTAAACAACCATGTAAGTATAATTTTTTCTTGTCCTATTTCCTGATTTCTACATGTTTTTCTAAAAATTCCTCCTTCATTAATCTATTTTAATTTCTTACAAAGAGTGAATAAAGAATCAGAAGAAAACAGTACCAATTAACAGCATTAAGATAGTCTTGGTCATTTGCACTACAAGATGTTTTTCAAAAATCATCCATCAGCTTTCAGTTGTGGAGCAAGCCTAAAACCAAAAGGATCATTATTTTTCTCCTGAGGGCTTATAACTGAAGGTTTTGATAGCCACCTTTGCAGCCCTGAAAAATCATTTTATGTTATAAAGGAGGCCACATCAGAGATTTCATGCATTGTCAACACAGTCTTATCATTGTTTGCCTATGCTCTTTGAACTATCTCATTTCAGCTACTGAAATATTAAAACTGTATTTTCCTCTGGTGTGTCAAAAAACTATAAAGCTTAACAGGACACTCTTCTATGGTTCTTGAATGCTTCATTCTCTCCAGTGAAACTGAAAGTGGAACTTAAATGCATGATTTTCTGAAAAACAACAGTTAAAATCTAAGAATAATGGGCTTGCAGTGGCATAGAATAGTGAATAGGGAATTAATCTCCTTTTTTAATAACACATAATGTTAATCAAGAAATGTCAGATCAAATTAGACAATGTTAAAGACAAATACAAATAGCAGTGCTTGGACAGAGCACTGCGGAAATCTCTATCAGAGGACATGTATCTAATGTTTATACAGGTTCTGTTAAATGACTGCATGTAAGAAAACTATCACAGCCTATTAAACACAATTCAAGAAGTCTCTAATTGCAGACTGATATAAGGGTGTAACTATCAGACAGGAGCTCTGAAAGTTTGTCCTGTTGTCTGCTGTTTTGCAGGTCTCAGAATCACAGAATTATAAGAGGCCGGAAAAGACCTCTGAGATGATCAAGTCCATCCCACCAAGGAAGGTCAGGCTGGTTTGACACAGTACAGCTGTTCTCACATTCTCAGTACACAAGATTCATGGATTAACTTCAAATTACCACCTAAATCCAGTAGTTCATTACAAGACACAGAAAGCAGACCTGTGACAGTCAGATGTGACATTTTATGTGTTTGTCTGAACTTAGCTTTTATTAACAGGTCTTACTAATTTGTTTACTGGTTTGATTTCATCATTCTTCTGTTGAACATAATGCTGTTAATTAATAATGATATCCTCCCACATCCCTTCCTCTTATTAGGAAGGAAAATGTTAATTGTATTTTACAGCTGAGGAGTCAAAGAGCAGGGAAATTAGGCATTTCCCTTGAGATGAATCAATTTGTGGGATGGATGCTGTACTACAGAGCTTGCCTGATGATCCATTTGCCCCACTCATGTCTGGTTTTCCTACATACAATAAATAACTATGTCGAACTGGGGGATTTGTGCTTGATTCTTGATTCCCAGTCAAGTGCTTTAACCAAATAACTTCTCAAGTTTTCAACTCTAGAAGAGACTACTTCACTGGAAAAATACTTTTAAAGTCATTTTGTTTAGCATTTCTTCCCCTCATCCTTACAACACTCCGCAGCTACCTCACAGTATAATTTCAGCTTGTTCTGCCAAAGGGAGGACCTCCTAGTATAAATACCTATCATCACACTTTTGACTACTGTGAAGAAAATAGCAATAAATTAAACATCATAGCAAGAACTTACTTTTGAACATTGACTGAGATATGCTGTGGCAGATAATTACCTGGGCTACAGAAATGGGTTATTTATCTTTGTTTCTCTGCATATCCTGAAATTCAACAGTTTCAACTGAACTTGAAAGATGAGATGCCTTTGCTGAAGAATGCCATTCCAACTCCACCATACTGGAATGAGGTGGGCATTCATTTTGTCCGCTTTTACCAGTCCCTAAGAGGTGGCTTCCCATATAAAAACCCCAACACAAAGACATACAAAGATTAATCATATGTTCTTGCATAACTGGGCCATGCTGCTATCTCCAGCCCCTCAAAGGGTAGAGACTTCCAGCAGTTATTTTTACTTGTGAAATCATGTAGTCCATTCACTCTATGCACACACCCCTCAGTGCCAGCGGGCATTTTAAAGTCCAGTTCCCTGTTCTCTGTGTTTCCATGACCATCCTCCATTTCTAGCATGCCATTTCCTGTGACCACAGACAAGGGAAAAACTCCATTTCAGAAAACAATGGAATACAGGTTTCACAGGTTTGTTTGCTGATACATAAGGAGAGCATTCACTCTTTCTCCATTCACCACATTCCAAGATGGTCACTGTGTCTCTCTCTAAACAAAGACAAGAAAGAAGTGAAGACAGAAACCAGAAACAGGAAGCCCTAAACCAGGTGTACCAGTTTGCAGAGTTAAAAAGAATTTCACAAGTTGCATAGCAACTTTCCAATACTTAGACAAGAAACCTGTGCTAATTCAAACCACAACAAATAGTAAGCATGATTTTAGAACTGTCTGGATTTAGAATGATCAGAATATTTTTAGTAATCTCATATACCATAGTCTCAAAGACACGCTGTTTAAGAAACCCACTACTGCACACTACAGATTTCTAAACGACTGAATACATTCTAAATTGGTCTCAACATTGAGGGAAACACAAGAGACTCCTATTAGATCTATAAAGGCACAATGGCCACAGAAAAAATATTCAACATTCATAGGAAGAACAATCTCTTAGTGAGACAGAAAATTGTGGGAAAGCAAAAAATTCAGGCCACATTTACTACCCCAAATTATGGACCCAGCCCTCCTAAATTGGATTCTGCATAAAAAGGGGAAGCTGTACGATATCTACTATACTAACACTTTTCTGAGATGGAAAACTTACTTTTATCAGTACAAAATTGATTTCTTAGCAGATGCTGTGTAAACTGAAGAAGAATTTTATGTTATATATTCATACCACTGCTGTGACTGTAATTCTCTATTTTTCCAATATTCAGAGTGAAGGGATTCAACATATCAGAGCAAAGTCCTACCTCCTTATTTCAATGCTAAAAACTGCAATATAAACTTCCACCAAGACTAAGCAGTAAATAGTTGAACACACTGAAGAAAAGTTAATGGACACAAGCCTGCTCTTGCTTCAGCTGCTTCACTGACTAAAGAGCAACAACGACATGTACTGCTACACCACTACTGTCAGCAGGAGTCAAGCCCACAGCTTTTGTCACTGGAAACACATATTGCTATTTAATGGCTGAAGCAGAGATTAAGAAGCTTAGCAAGTCAGGCTGTAATAAGAAATATGATCTCAAAGAAGTTTATCTGAGCGGTACTTCAAATCATATGTTTAAGGAGACAAGTTCCAACAAGTTTTACAGCAATTATCCTGTATAAATTTATACTGTGATTTCACTTTGATTTTATACTCTTTTAGTACCTAAACTAAATTTAAGGAAAAAACACAAAGCTTTCTCACCACTAAAATACTTGAGCTAAAAAGTTACCATTTCTTCCATTAAATTTATAGAAGAAAGAAAGGACATTAAGGAATATTTTGTAATAAATAGAAAGATATCAGATATTTGGTATAAAATAAGCTTTTTCATGAACTTTGTGAGAGCATTAATAGACTTTAACAAAATAGATGTTTTGAAATATGATAGGTTTACTGAGGACTTGAGGATGTTTAAAGCAAAATAACTTTATAATGCAAAAAACTATTTTTAACCTTCCCCTTTTAAACAGGTGTTGAAAAAAGAAACTTCTTTCAAGATGTTTGGATATAGGAACTTGTTTATTTTAACTCTGGCTGTTTCAGCAATGCTGTCAAATTCAAAAGCAATAAAACAAGCATATCAAAAGGTACTACATTCCCAAAACAGGTAATGACCAAGGTAGATTTGAGATCAATCATGTTAAAAATCTGTTATATCCACCTGTGTTGCAGTTTGAAAATTATAAAATTTTCAAGTGTAAATTTTGGTGCTTTTAGCTGAAAAAGCACTTATTTTGAAACTAGATATAGCTTTCCTACCAGAAGCCCTGGGTCAGCGTCCTGACCGTATAGATGATCAGTGGACACTGTATAAAAAGGAATGTACTTCCTGTTTTCTTCCCTTCTTCTCCAGTACATCTTATAAGACAGAGAGCTCCTCTGCAAGAGAGCTTCCCCTGCCACCCCTCCTGCCCTTGGCCTACCTGCCACCGAAGGGTGGAACACTAGCCTGTCTGCAGCTCTGCCACAGAGGCAACTACAGCCCTCTTTTGCATGAACTCAAACACAGAAAGCCAGAACCAGCACATCCCAGCTGCTGGCAGCAGGCCACAGAGAAGGGCAGCTCCTACACACTCTTCTCCAACCTGATCACCTTTGAAGATGCCAGACATCAGTTAGCTCTTAACCCTCTCCCTCCCTCAGGGCCTTAACTGCAGGGGAGAAGAGAGAAGGCCTTATAGCAGGCCCTGAAGAGAGCCTATCTACCACAACAGGTGTTGCCCCATGAGACCAGCACCATGTTGCCTTTGTCTCCACCAAAGACTGGCAAAGATCCTGTATACTTTGCCACTGAGAGAAGCCTCTGATAAGAGAGAGAGATCATAAGTACTGATCTCCTAAACCTTTGGCAAACACAGATAGACTGGGGATCTGTTGTATTACTATCTGAGATGCTGCTATGGCCTGAAGATCAGTGAGTATCTGTTGGCCTTAGTACCACTACGAAAGACTCCCAAGACGAGTCAGAAGCAAGCCTACAACATCAAAGGGGGCTGATGTCTGCATGAGGATTTGGAAAAGGGACTTTTCCACAAGCATCAGATGTATATTTTGTGCTGTACTTCTGCTGCCCCCCACCCCCCACCCCCAACCTTTCCCTTCTGGAAGCGGGGTGCAATTGTGTGTGTGTATCGTAGCTTTATGGTTATGAGTGTTGGTGTACACTCTTTTTTTCCTGGGCTCTCATCTAAAGCCAAAAACCAATGTGTTAGCTGTCTCCCATTTCTCTCAGAGTGTGTGTAAAAGGCATTGTGATACAGTTTCTGTTTTATCTTTTTGGTTCTTTTACATATTTCGGGATTTTTCCTTTTCTTATTGGTGATAGGTTCAATAAATTCTTTTCTTTTTAGCAAAGTTACTTCATTGCCTGTTGAATTCTAGCCAAGAGCTGGTTGCTGTGCTTGAATTGCAGTCACCAGCTCAAACTGATTTACACTCTCACCCTAACCCATTGAAACATGCCACAGTTTAGGCCCACCCTGATAGCAATAAAGCAACTCCACAACCACTTACTCCTTCCTACTTCTCTCCAGCAGGATGAGGAGGAGAAGATACAAGTCATGAATTCCCTAGTGAAGATATTCCTGCTTGCAAATGCCATCATTAAACACCAGGAAAAGCACACAGCACTCAACTAAATGCAAAATAATATGATCTCCACCCTAAAGAATTTACAGCTCAAAAATACAAATGCAGGCAAGCACCAAAGCTCTCTCAAGGAGCAACTTTACTTTATGCACTAGGTTTTAAATAAATATGATAGAAGAAAATCCTTCTATTGTGTTTAGACTATAAGCTGGTTTGAAGTTATTTTGTCTTTCTCACTGCAGTGGTTCAGGGTTTGTCTCCCTGCTTCCAGCTTCTTACAGGAAGCACAGCAGCAGCAGCTGGCTCCGCCCTGCAGCCAGGCTGAGCTAACCAAGCTAGACGTCCCTGTGGTACTCAGCCAGAGGATGCAACCAGGCTCTGAGCATAGAAGAATCTCTATATATTCTGCTTTATTCATTTTAATTACCCCTGAAGAATATATCCCATCTGTCAGGCTAACTGAGACCCTTGCAGTGCTTTACAAAATGCAATGTGATTACTTTAGCAGGACAATTCAGCCTCTTAATTACAAAGCTGGAAACCAACATCTTATGTAGAAAATGTCTCTTGTCTACTTTAACATCTCAGGTAGAAAAATCCTTTAAATTGCCTCAGAGCTTTAAGCCTGAGAGGAAATCTGTACAGCAACACCTCATTTTCTTAAGTGTGGCTCTAAGTCTGTACCCCTTCTGTAAGTCTCTCTCAAAGACAGACCTAGCTTCTACACTTCTTTTCCTTCTCCATTTCAGTGCAAATAATGGGCTTCAACAGGCAATAAGCATCCACCATTTTCTGTTGCTTTCTCACCACACACTATGGAAAGCCAGTTAAAAATTAAGACAGGTAATAATTACTCAGAATAAACCAGGTCTCAGCTCCCAAGTTCTGAAGCTCTTTGTTCAAGAACATGACGTGTCTCAAATAGCAAGCGAATGCATTGGAAGGTGCTCTGTAGGCATAGTAGCCTGATGCCCATGGTGAAAATCTAAATTGTCAGAAGTATCTTTGATCCAGTGGATCCACCGGAGTGGATTTTTTGTGCTTACCCATTATCTGCATGTTACTGTAGACCTTTGAGTTTTTTTCAAATTATCAAAAAACCAGGTATGGCAAGAATCTGTTATAACAAAAAGCTTTCATTTAGTCATTGCAATATAAAGCACAGGCTGCTTTTACTTTAAAACTGAACTTTTAAAATTACTTTCTACATGTTTGGGCTTACTCTTGGAGAGAAAAAGTCTTCACTAACATAAGGTTGCTGATTATTGCTGACTAGCATACATAAACAAGTTAGTGCTGTTACCCATGTTACTATAAACACTCTGATTATTCTGCTTAGGACAGATAAAAACATTTTCTCACCTATGTAACCACAAAAAGAATTATATGCTCAGAAGAAGAAAAACAATTCTTTCTCCTTTTTTCTGTCAAAATTCCAAATAACTGAAGAAAATTGTACATATAACACTTTTAATGTCTTCTATGAAATGTTAATATTCAAAACTATAATTGAATATGGATTGTAATTTGTTGAATTTCAATATCTGTGATTAATTACCTTTCAGGAAAACTCATCCAAGCCAATCATTATACGCTTGCAAAGTGAAAACAGGACTAGGAAAACCTGCAATTCAGATGTTCAAATGAATACAAATCATTGTCGAGTTGACTGAAAAACAACAAAAAATTATCTTAAAGAATATCAGTAGAAATGTATTCTTTTGCTGATGTGTAAATGTTAATAAATTACAACAGGACAGCTCAGTAAATTTGATATCTATAGGAAAGATCAGAACAGCAAAATGATTATTCACATGACGGGCTCACACCAGTAATATTTTAAGATCCCTCAGATACATGTAATAATTAATACAATTTCTTTTCTACTAACAAATTATGATTTTTTTTAAATTTAGTAATCTGTTAATACATTCAAATAATCTCATTTTGAAGAGAATCCTCATGGCAGCACGTGTCAGCTGCAATTTCCTAACAGCATGGGCTGAAAGTCCCCAAAAGAGAGAATTACAGTGATCAGCCCTCAAGATGACAAAAGCATTAATCAGCATCTCTGTACCTTTACAGATCAAGGTCTCAGCTTGGCAGTGATAAAGAGACTGTAAAAGGAAGCCTCTGTAACAGATGCAAATACTTAACCAAACAGTAAATCTCAGAGCAATATGACACTTTGTGAGCAGACATATCAAATGATGCTAAAAGCATTACAGAATGTAATAGCAAAATGGAGAGGCTAGAAAACAGAGAATTATTTTAAGTACTCTGAAACATAATTTATGCTCTGTGAAGCATACCATTAGGACTGGTATAATTCCAAATAGATTAAACGTCAATAAATGAGAACATAATTAGGAATAAATGGAATAACTTTTGAGTTACCTAAACACTTAGTCACCAAAAATGGATTATTGTCGTTGGCAGACTTCTCTGTCCTTCTAATTCTAATTCTAATTCTAATCTTCCTCTAAGTCAACCACTTAAAACACATTTCCTATTAATCTGACACATTTGATTAAGAAACTATAAACCTTTACACCCTCTAATGAAACTATTTCTACCTTGCACTTCTCAGTAAATGATGACTTTCTGTTACCCTCACAAAACAAATATTCCCATGGATTTCTCAGTGGCTAAAGCCATGAAGAGTGTTTGACAGCTGAAAACACCAATAAACCACTAGCTGCCTTTCAGTGACTTCACTAAGTGGTAATTGCCTTCACTGAATGCAATTCATGTTTCCTAGAAGAGGGTCCTTGCTGATCAAAATCTGATGATACTTACAAATACTTATGAAAATGCTGTCAGACCATTAGTCACTATTGATCATTTTAAGTAATTCAAGACATACAAATCATAATGGGAATGAAAGTTGCAAGACAGAAGCAGGACTTCCATAACAACAGGATTCATGCTTCTCACAGAGGTGTGATCAAGGAATTGTCTATAGCAAGTCAGCACACAGTCATGGGAGAAACCCTGCAAAAGCAGAAGAGCCATAACCATTTTTACTCAAAGCAGGCAGTTTGAGTGGGAAAAGACTCATACTGCCTCACCACTGGAGATCTCAGCAAGAAATAGGGTCAAAGGCTTTGCAGCCTGAGTAAAGACAAATGTATTCCCATTTTACAGCAACGGGACTCTTACAAGAGTACAGATTTTTGTAGAACTGGAGGGAATTATGCAAAGGACATAATTTTGTGGTTTTGCAGTTGCAGATATATGTATGATTCCACACAGCTCCCTTTCCTACTCTCTACCCCTTTTGCTCCAGCTGTACAGTAAGGAGTACAAGAGTGATGTGGATCGTAATAGATAGGAAGAAAAAGAATTAACAAGCAAGCATGATCCCTTGCCTAAGCAATTATGACACCTACTTGGTCCAGAAGATGTGGATTTATCTTCCATGAAAGCTCATATATGTAGAAATAAATGGCTGCCAGTTAAAATTCAGATGCAGCATTAAAGAAAGAGTCTGGACCCCCAACACACCCAAACAAGCAGTTCATTTAGTGTTGCACTTGCAAGTCTCAACCACTCTTACCTTACTTGACTCTCCAACCCATAAATTTTGCATTCTCAGCTATGCATTTGCACTGTATCAAGAAAAAGAGTAGGCACATGGCACATGCAAACTGATCGGGAGTTTATGGGTAGTCTCTTGGGAAAATAATGATGTGGCTCTGACTATCCTCAGCTCAAGGCGGCCAGTGACATGAATAAAGGTCTCCTACTCTTAGGCAAGTGTTTTAACAACAAAAGTTGACGTAAGATGGCACTGACAACATATTTGACTGTTTTAAAACAACCAATCAAAATTTTTAGTCCTGGAAAGGATGAAAAAGTTACTTAGGTCCAGGTAAGGATTGTGTGTATCTCCATCTCACAGGACACAGGCTGGAAGGGACCTCAGGAAATCTACTCCAGCCTCTTGCACAAAGCAAGGTCAGGGCTTAAGTTATACGACACTGGCCATCACTTTTCTCATTCCAGCTTGCTGAACAACCTCCATCTTGCACTGGGTGGCAGAAAAATGGATGCAGTATCCAGATGTAGTTTAAGAAGTGCTGAACACAGACAGATAATCCCTTCCCTTAATCTGCTGGCTGTGCCCCTGCTGAAGACAGCCCAGGAGGCTCCTGGTTGTCCCTACTGCCAGGGCATGTGGATGGCCCATGCTCAACTGCCTATTAGGGCCCTGGATTGTACCAGGTTATGTGACCTGTCACAAAGACAGGAAACCAAAGGCTTGTCAACAGACACAAGAGTGGCACCTGAGGTCCTCTTTCCTGCAAAAGTATTGACAACATGACTAATGCATTAGTCATAGAATCATGCTTTAAGAGGCATGACAGGTACAAAATCTCAGATTCTTCCTAAAAATCTGAGACAAAACATTATTCTGAAGCATTTTTAGTATACTAGGCAACATGGTATCGTTGTAGACCATAAAATCACTGAGGTGTGTGACTTATCAACCTAACACTGGACAGTACTAAACCCCTTCTGAATTGTGCATCTAGTGTCTTTTTGTTTAAAGCTTCTGTGCACTACTTCATTGATCTCAGGTCAGATTTTTAAAGACACCAAAATAATTCTTCTTGGACACTTAGTATAGCATCAACTGAGAGTAAAAATGTACCACAATAAAGATGCACTAGTAGGAAATCCCACAAACAGCTCTAGATAAAATCCTCTGTTAAAATTACTTAACTACACAAGGTTGTGCATTTCCTACTGTAAATTATGCATTAATTCATGTTTGGTTTCTACTATGCAGTGGCATTAATATGACAAGAAACAAGACCTCAAACACTACAGAAAACACACACAAATTACCTGATTGGCCCCCACTGCTGAAAAAGGAACCCAACATATAATTAATGCATTTTACTAATTTTAGATATTCCTAGATATGAGGCCTTAAATCAGTGTATCTCCTACTCACAAACCACAGTATCATCTTAAAATATATCTATATCCAGTATAAGAAGAAGCTGACACTTCACTACAACCTGATTCCATTGATTATTCCATTAAATGGGAACTTCTTTGTACTAACTTGACAAACAAAATAAACCCACATTTTTAAAACATATTTAGGCCTTATTAATTTTTACTAATAGAAGAGAATCTAACAGAAGCCTCATCCAGCTACAGAATGGCCCATTTTAATTTTGTATATCTTCTCCAGTACGTATTTTACAAGAAATCTTTGTCTGTGTATTTAAACATTCAAGAAATAAGGCAGAGTTTTTTTAATATAGTATTTTGTTTCCATGGAAAAGAAAAATTGGATAGTAAACCAAGTATTCTGTTAAACTAAATGCAGTATACAGAATTATATGTATGGAGTAGTGTCCCAGCTTACCACGCAAAGAAATGGCATTAGCTAGAACTCTTTCCTTCAAAATATCCCTCTAGATCATTTTCTGAAAATGCATTTACATTAGCAGATTTAATGCACAGTTTCACAAATTTCAGGAAAAAATGCAAGCAAAAAACTAAAATGCTGACATTACCAACAAGTTTTCCGCATTTCATTAACAAGGATCTGCACTTGGTACAACAGTATAAAAAGAGCTGATATTGGTAATTTCTCAAATGAAATTGCACTCCTAGGTAATTCTGACACCTTTCAACCACAGATAGTTCACACTAATGAAGATGGATGCTGTATTATCAGAGGGATGACTGGATGGTAAAACACTGCACATCAAGGAACTAGGTCCTGCTCTTGTATGACTTTGGACTCATTGTGAGCAACAGCTTAATATTTTTTATTTTTTTTTTGCCTGAAGTGTTGGAGTTTACCCCCCAATTAAAAGCAAGACAGAGGATCCACAGGCATGGATGATACTGCCTCATTGCAAGTTCAAATGTCTCTGTTTTCACAGCAGAATTTAAAAATTTCCTCCAGAAGAATCAGCTCTGGTCCCTGGAATTGTAATGATGTGATTGCCATTTGGGATCACCCAGAACCTGTAGCTGGCTAAATCCTCATCATTTTAGAGACATAAGACATGGGCCACTCCCTCAATCTCTCTTACTTTCTTTGGTATGATATTTTAGTTGTCTCTTTGGCCTTTCATTACTTCAGTCTTGACTTAGCATTTGTCACGGAGCAATAGGAATCATTTTGTAGTCAATGATACGTGACTATCTGTGTGGCAGATGTTCTGCAAACATGAGATCCTACGAGGCAGCTGTTCTGTGAACCTCTGAACAAGACGTGCTGTAATAACCACAATAATCCTAAATAACTGCAAGAGACGAAACTTAATGACAAATGATTCTAGGATTCTGCCTGCCCTATCTCACCTCTGTGGAACAAATTCCTTCTTTGCAATAGATAAATATTTTTTCACACTCTCATGAATGATTTCTAGCCAGTCCATCAACTGGAAAGAATCCTGAAGTCCTTGGGTCACAGATGACAACAATCAGAGCAGTGATTTAGTCTAAATTCTAGATTACAGTATACAAAGCCTTTGAAAAACAAGTCAACACACTGCAGGCTCCTCCTTGCTCCCTCATATGCACAAGACACACCCCACTAGATGGTGATGAAGGACCAGGCAACTTCTTTAAAGCAATGAAAAACACCCAGAGGCTTGAAGCCTTCTATTTCTCTCACACAATCCCCCAGCACATCTGTTCAGAACAGTGGATCTGTGGCTTGCCTTACCACACACAGAAGCAGCAGATACCAGAAAGACATTAGAAGAGGCAAACACAGGAGTTTCCACAAAAGAAAATGAAGCAGCCCTAAGTTCCTGTCACAGGAGCACAGCGCAAGCTTCTCTTGACTGCTCTTCTTGTGCTGATGGTCAAAAACACAGACAGAATGTAAGAGAGAGAGATAAGACAACTGCTTGATATAAGCTGTTGAGTGAGAAAAATGTTCTTACCATTATAGAATCATAAAATCATTAGGGATTGGAAAGGACCTTGAAAGATCATCTAGTCCAATCCTCCTGCCACAGCAGGATCACATCGACCAAGTTGCACAGGAACACAACCAGGCCAGTCTTGAACGTCTCCAGAGAAGGAGACTCCACAACCCCCTGGGCATCCTGTTCCAATGCTTTATTACCCTCAGTGTGAAGAAGTTCCTTCTGATATTTATAGGGAAACTCCTGTGTTCCAGCTTGCACCCATTGCCCCTTGTCCTATCACTAGGTGACCTTGAGAAGAGTCTGGCTCCATCCTCCTGACACCCACCTCTCACATATTTATAAACATTAATGAGATACCAAAAAAAGCATTCTCAGAATGTCTGTCCACCTTCGATGTCACTTCTACTATGAAGGTGCTACTATTAGTAGTAGCATGTTCTGTCATCTGAAAAGTTTTGATCTTCTTTCAAAGACCAGTATCAATTCCTACACTGCTAAACCTTATCTTTTTGCCATGATATCTTGTTCTGACTTCATCAGTCTCTCACTACCAGGAAACAGGCCTTAAACAAACAACAATTGTCTTTCCTAGTTTTTGAAGGGCAAGATGAAGAGGCTGTCACCTTTACCAATACTAAAGGAATAAAAAAGAAATATGGTTACTTAATTGTCAGAAAAACACAGTACCTACAACTTCTACCACAACCTAATTCTAGCTCTTACTATAGAATGACCTTAACTCAGAGGACTCGGTTAGTGTTACCCATCAGAAAAGACATCAAAGAGAAAGATGAAATGTCAGAATATTGATGCTGAAGTTTTAGTACTTGAGAGGCAAAGTGATTAATGTACAGCTCAAACTGTCAAAATCTAAATTCTACCAAGACAAGAAGACAAAAGGGGGATTAATTAGTTTTGTTAAAAAATTAATTAGCTTGGGAGCACCAGCCACAGTAAGAAACAAATGAGACT
Organism: Upupa epops; assembly: GCA_013397515.1. Lineage (NCBI taxonomy): Eukaryota > Metazoa > Chordata > Aves > Bucerotiformes > Upupidae > Upupa > Upupa epops. The sequence goes on from VZRI01003295.1 coordinate 104,003, forward strand.
CTTGCCCTGTTCAACACTAAGATAGCTGTCTTCACCTGTTTGTTGTCAATGCTATTTTTAGACTGAACTGTCAGAGTACTGTTTTCTCTGCTTCAAATGTGTGGAATGGACAGGGACAGGACACTCCATGATGATGAAACAGCTGTATACAGTGGGACTCTAGTCACCAGCAACACTTCAGGAAGATAGCACAATTCTTCAAAGGGATAGTTGCTCTCCTCATTCCGCAAGAAACTTTTCTGCAGTAATAACTTTGGTGTATTATGAAGTCTGAAAAGTATACACTGACTTCAGACAGCTCTTCAGTTCTCTGGGAATAATCCTGACAAAATCATCTGAAACTGTTAAGTACTCTGAAAAGAACAACACTGCAACGATGTTATTGGCCTACTAAACTTATTTTCTGACTACAAATCAATGCCATTACTTCTACTTTAGATTTCTACAGGCAAAATATTATCCTCCTCTGCTGTCAGTGCTTTTATTTAACATTATTCATGAATTATGAGTAAATCTCACATATTAATGATGTGGTATTCCATTTCACATGTTTTCAACCATGAAAAAACTCATGCACTTACACAGTGCAGTATGACGATCTCCCATTCAACAGTCCTCAGATGTGTATAGAGCTTCCTCACAGACACTACTGAGTTACATTTTGCAAGTCATATCAAAAAAGCCAGAGGTCATTTCACTGAGCTGCTACTCCCAGTAGTTGTGTTTCTTAATAGAACATCTTGCTTAAAGAAATTTAGCACCATTACTGCTGTCCTTTTCACGTCCGAGCAGAGTGTTGTCTCACTCAGCAGGAGTTTTGGAAATCAGAATATATAGAAACCAGTAAGACCACTCTTCAAGGTGTTACACCAACCTGCAGCAAATAACAGACACTTGTAAGAAATAAGTCTAAGATCATGAGGCATGCAGATGAACATAGAAAACCATCTTCTTTTTCTTACCAGTTCAATTAACATGCAACATCTGAACTGCAGACCAGACAAGATAAAATTCACAAAGAACAGAGTGACTCAGATTTATGTCAATTATAGACAGTATGGGGACATTAATTTTTTTTCACATAGAATATTGTTATACGATAGCTAGAAAAATTGTCTAACAAGTATTCAAAAGGTTAAAAAGAAACAAGCCAGTAAATACCAGAAATTCATAGTAATCTGGTAAGCATGATACTGTCTTCATTACATTGATAAACAGCAACTGATCACAAATTCAATTTGTCTTATTTGATTTGCATCTGCTACTAATAATTTTTGGTACTGTGTGTTCCCTGGGACAAAAAAACCTAAGAGGCTTCTTATCAGGACCACAAGATGTGTCACATATGATTTTTTATCACCTCCCTTTCTTGATTCTTAAACAGGTTACCACTTTGTGTGTCATATGTGATAATCCTCTTCAATAAGGCAGTATGTTGCCCATTCTGAGTGTCATGTGTTAAGTGTGAGGGGCTGACTCTGCACAAGACAGACAACTTGGGGACCAATCATATTCCTTGCCTTGGCATGTAAGAGGGTGCTTTTGCTGGTGGGCTCACAGTTTCTCTGCTGGCAGGCTTGCTTTCTCTTTGCTGGCTGCCTGGCTGCTGCACCTGTCTAGACGTCACAGCTCCTGTGCTCAGGCAATTTCATGAAACACTTGTCTTCCTGTTCCTTTCCCCTATAACTCTTGTCTTCATTGTCTCTTCTTTCTTTTTTTCCACATTTTGTTTTGTCATGGCCATTGCTAGGGGTCACTGCTTGTGAGGGCAAGCTAGGATCCTTTGTTTCATGTTCACTGGCTGCTCCAAACACACGGCCAAGAGGCACTGTTAGATTTTTTTAATTCTTTTTAACTGCTCTTGTCATTCTTGTTAATACAACTTGTTTTCAATTCTCTTACTATATGTTTGTCCCAGGTTTTTTATGTCTGAACACCCTGGGAAAAGTAAACCAGGGCACCGTTATTCCCATGAAGCAGAACAAAATCCATAGTCATATTGCCTTCACCAAATCATTTGCAAAAGGAATTCTTAATGTTCACTATCATTCCCTTCTGGCCATCTTTATATTTTCCTAAGGACTCATCCCTCTCCTGTGTACTGACAAGCAATGAGAACAAGTACAATTTCAAAAAACAAGGTGAGTGGAATTAGGAGGAGTAAATAGCGTGCTCAGTGGGAAATAATTAAAAGCCATGAAGCAGAAAGAAGGCTGGAGATGCCTAAAAAGAGCTGTAATTAAAACCTAATGTGAGTGAGACGTTGAAGTCATTGACATTAATGACAAAACTCCCACTGAATTCAATAGGGACAGGATTTTACTCTGTAAGTGCTCAACAAGAAGGCCAGTTCAGCTTCAGAGACATTGATTGGAGGTCTGAGGATAAAAAAGAAACCTTGATAAAAATGGGAATTGATGATTTATATAGACAATTATATGCACAGTTGTGAAATATCCACTAGAGAAATGGAAAGCAAGAATGAAAACCAAATAAGCTAATCGCTGAGAAAAGGGAAGAAGATACTCGTTTTAAAGTATAACTAGGGAAAAAAATAAAGACTATTACAAAGGAGGCAGAATCAACACAAATCCTGAACAAGGAACCACTTTATCCCAACTAATAACTAGAAAGAAAGTGATGAAGCAGTTAAAAAGCAGTGATAACTTTGTAGAGCATAGTGATTGATAAAAAGCATATTGGGAATACTTGGAAAATCTGAATTGATTCAGATAACACATAGTCTATTTAACTGTGAAACAGAAATTAATTAAGAAAGAAAAAAAAAAAAGAATCTGCCATTCAATGTAACTAATCTCCAGAGCCCTGTTAACTAAGGAACCTGTTATTCAGAAACAGTCAAGCCAGTTTCAACAGTTTTAACACCATGTTGTCAAAAACTGATAACATAATTTCAGTTTGTCTAGATTCAGTAAGTCTAGAAACTTAAAATCGCATTAGGTATCACCACTGTGCTGTAATATACTACCTAAAGTAATACTTGCACAGGGAGTCTAGCAAGGCAACAAATTTTGAATTAATGGTCCTTAATTTGACAAAATTAATGATGTTTCCCATCAGGTATGCTGCATGTGAATAGCAAACAAAAAAAAAAAACTCCAAAACCCAAAAATATGCAGATTATATGCAGAATATTTATCTAAGTATTTGGAATTCAACTGTTGCAAGAAAAGAATTCTATTAATCTGGTTGGTAAATTCGAAAACCTGACATCCACATTCAGCACGCAATGGACAGAAAGGAAGTAGCAGCAGCAAAGCAGCCCATGAAGTAATGACACTTTCCACATCTGAGGAACACTTACAAAGTCACTCGTTACCACACCAACCTTCCTAGCAGAACACCCTTAATGCTGAGTACTAATTTACAAAAAATTATGAGGTGGAATTGTGAGAACGTAACTTGTAAAAAGGATGTGAAAAACCCTGAAAAAACTCTGAAAATTAAGTATTTTTAACAACAGCAGCATGAAGACAATCTCCTAAAACACCATGAAACCTCTCATTATCTGATCCTGCACGACAGCAACTAAAAATATGCTCTTAATTACTTACTTAATTTCTCTGTGTGAGGTAATAAAAGGTCACAGAGCCAACTGAGAAAGCCTGAGATTTCTGTCACTCCAGACAGTCCTTGTGAGAGCTTCCAGCTCTGATGAGACTTCAACTTAATCAGAGAAAGGGCAAAGGATAGAGCTTCTGAAGCACAGTGCATGCTGTCTCCTCATCTTTTACACAGTTAGGCTACCCAAGAGGTAGAAGGTCTTACGCAGACTATCCTAGACATGGTTATATTTAAAATATAACTACAGTCCTCTTAAGGGGCTAGTTACCCTAGTGCTGTGAGCAAAGACAATTCCATCTGCTCTCACCTGTAGAGTATCCTCATGAGACACTCCTTGTATTTCTGCACTGCAATGCAAAGACTTATTAAGGAAATATTCTCCCGAGACATGAGTCCCTATCCAGCCTACACAGTTTGTTCCTACAGCTACTCCAACACTTCCTAGAGAACTGACGCATAATCTCATGCACATACTACATGGAGCTCTATTTTTCTGTCTTCTTCACATCTGCTCACAACAAGCAATTAGGGCAGTCTTAAACGTACAAAAGAGCACACATTATTTATGTGTATTCTTGACGGCAATTCCACAAAGACGTAGGAAAAAGACACCTCAACCAGTAAGTGTCCTATGTACTTTGTCCTACATCTTGTACCCACTGATTCACATTCAAATTTCCTGTCATTTTTAGCACAGTACAGTTATTTTTACGTTCCAGGTCAGGTCAATCTAGACACACAGTTGACACTCTTATCTGCAAATTTTGGAAGGAAAAGGTGTCTTCAATCACTATGAAGAGCTATGAAAATTTTGACAGAATTTAAATCAACGAGAAAATTACCTTAATAATTTTGCACTTTTTTACAGTGGAGAAATAATTAGTTTCTTTTTAAGAAAGAAGTCACTTGTCCTTCTACAGAAATTATAACCAAAGTTAAGACTGGAATACTGCTTATGTTTCTCTTGTTTTGCCCATGACTTGTATCCCATACAGTGTGTAACATTGTGCACTACTGCTAAGAACTGTTTAAAATCAGACATAAATCACTCCTGTTTCACAAATCACCTTTAGGGAAGTATTTAAGGATTTTTTACATTACCATGACTCCATAACTGAAAAGCAAGCATGAAAAATATTTAAGCAGGAAATTCAATGCTTTAAGTGAATATTGCCACAGTAAAAATAGATTCCTTGAGAGAATTAACTAATCATTAGTAACTTGAATTGACAAAAGCAGCACTAATCAAGTTCTGACTTAATAATTCTTATTAAAATGGGTGGAAGGGCAGAGCAAACTAATGAAGCAAGAATAATTTCTGCAAAAATAGTAATGAATCTACAGCACATTAATCAAATTCCGCTTTTATTTCAGCATTTCCTTTCCAGGTCAAGAAAAATTCAGGCCACCTAGGACAGGCCAAGACAATGCTTCTAACTACTAGCAGCACCCATGTCACATAAGAAAATGCTAGAAAAGGAGATCAGTTTTATGTTAGAAGATGGGGTCCAGAATCTGAAAGGTGCTGAACAGAAAGAATGATCCAATCATAAAAATAAATGTGCAAGTTATGTTCAACACAATTCCTTTTAAAAACTATATTGTTAGATGCTCTGCTATCAGGTCTTTCATTCTACACTAAATTAAGTCTAATTTGTAAAATAACATTTCTATCCAGAAAAGTTATGGTACTTCAATTTAACCTTCAAAACTGGCAGCAATGTCTGAGGACTCCAGTGGGGACAGAATCAACCTCTGTATACAGAATTTCCCAGGTTGAAATATGAGTGTATTATAAAGCACATGCACTCTAAGCCTTTAGTTCCAGAGAAGGATCAGAACCATTAGACATGCGTAAGCCAATGAAACAGTAGAGGCCTCAAAGACCTTACAAAAGCGTCACACTTACAATGCATGGCTCTACAACACAGCACACATGTTCAGAAGCTCCAAATAAGATGTTTTCTATGTCCAGATCCACAGATGAGACAACTGTGAAGTACTGATGTACAGCAGCTAGAGCAGGGCCACCAGGGCTTGCATTTTCAGGCATCCCTGAAGTATTCAAAATGTGCCAAGATTTCTGGAGAACACAGCCAAGAAAATCCAGACACATGTAAGTACTCGTCCTTTGTGAGAATGTGTCTGAAACAAACTTCCCAAATATCCAGAACTCCCAGTGTTTTTTCAGAGGTGATAATGGGTGAAACACTGTTACTTATGTAATACACATGCACACACTGAGAGTTCAAATTAACTTCATGAACCTCCTAGCCAGCTTCAATTTAAAGCGTTCACCTAAAAACTTCATTTAGCCTCTGCAGCTGCTTCAATCAGTGGGAATCTTTGGCTGGGTTTTAGCTCTGGTCAGCTGAGAAAACAACCAAAAGAAGTCTGTAAAAGCTTCTTTTCTTATTTTTTTGTCTTTACAGTGAATAAAGGCAGCTGCATATATATTCCCTGAAACAAATCTTATTTGACACAGTTTTTCTGCCTGACTTTCCGCAAGGCAGATTTTTTTTTTGCCAGGGATAAAAGCCAAGATCGTTACAGGACTGTGAGAAAAATCAATGTCATAAAAAAGAAATGGTTATTTTATGTATGCACTGTACGCTCACACATTGTACGAGACCTGATCGTCTGATCGTGCAAATGAGGAAACAAATCAGTTACACTTTCCGAGTATGCCTTGTACCACTACTGCTATGTATGTGGATTCTGGAGGTAACACTGAGAGAAAGCAGCAACACAATGAGAATTTGTTAATTTTTCTTCTCAGCATCATGTCCAATAACTCAGCTTATGTGAGCCTACAGCTAATGTAAAAGATCAGTGTAATGCCAGTTATGCTAATGGTGTTCCTTTTAGGCTTTAAAGGATCAGGGTGTTTCCTCTCTGTGTTCTGTTTATTTTCATTTGTTTTATCTTTCATATTTTTTTTTAAATTATATATTTTCTTCTTCAAAGCAAATCAGACCTTCCTCCAATGGTATCATATTTAGATTTTCACACTAAAATACCAAGGCCTTCTACTTTCAATGTTTTTCATCTTTGTCACCAAATTCCATTTTAATTTGACTATGTATTATGTTCTGTTACAGCATTTCTCTGCAGAGAAACTGAAATAAACATAAAAAATTGCCATAATTTCCCAGCATCTTGAGAAACAAAGTATGCCTACACTGTGCAATCCCACTTTAGACCAAAACTATTGCAACATCTCAGATTTCTTCTTAGCACTTTACAACATGTATCAAAATCTCTGGTTGCATTTGACATGGCAGATTTGACTTAATTATGTACAAACATCACTCCTTGTTTGAAGATTCTCCACTCAGACAGTTCTGGATGCATTATGCATTTCCCTTGTATAATTTCAGTACTGTGTAAGCTTTCATAGGGAAAGCTCTCTGTTGCAGAACAGCTTGCCTCAGTTCTTAACCATTTTCCTTTTACCCAGCTTTTGTTTTCAAGCCAGCAGAAGAGCAGCACTCTGTAAAATCATTTCTGCAATTGCCAACTCGTAGAAGCACTCTGCATGGCCTCTTGTGACAGTGAGAAGGAAACACACATCATTGCTTCGTGGACATGGGATTCTGCTCTGCCTTCCTCCCCAGTGGTCACTGATGCTGCCTTCAGACCAGGCTATAGGCGGAAAGGACACATGTGGATGCCACTAAATCTGCCAGAGCAACTTACCAAGTACCCTAATGGTGTTTTGCTCTAGCTGCCTATGGGAGCAAGTATTACTTGGCTAGCAAAGACCATACCTAAAACTAAAAATAAAGAGGAAGGCTCTGGCAGTTGCAATGTTTTTCTCTTTTAACTGGCACATTGCCAAAGAGAGGTCTAAATATTTGTCTCCTACTCTCTCCCTCTATGTAAAAATAACATGCACAGGATCACTCAGATAAAGAACTGCATGAAAGGGGCTAACAATGAAGAGTAGCATGGGAAGACAAAACATTCATTAAGGATTAAAAATAAGAAGGGTGGTTTTATGCACTGCCAAACAGCTTTTATTTAAACAGCCTTTTGCATCTTGTCCCCACTCTATACAGCCACACAAGGTTGACACTAGAATAAATCTCTACTCTATAAAAATTTACTGACAACACAGACTGCAAGAGAAGAGCTTGTTTACCATCATACTCTAGCTCTTCCCTTTCTACACAATTTGTCAGTTTAGTGCTGTATAAATCAGTTTAACATTTCCCAGGACTTCTCCATACACCTAACATCTTTGGAAACCCAAAGACCACTGGCTCTTCAAGGAAAGCTGGACAATCCCTTCCTTGCTGGCATACAGGATCCTCCCCAGACACCTCATGAACTAGAGCAGATAGATGAGCTCATCCAAAATGTGAGCTAGTGGAAAAAGGGGGGAGGTTCATGGAAAAAAGGCCACACCACCACCTGAAAGCATTGAAGGAGAGTTATGCTGTGCAGCAGGGCCTGCAATGGAGGAAGAGCACTTCACTCCTTCTCAACCCTTGAGCACCAGAGGAATTCCACCATTTTTCCAGCTCCCACAACCCAGAAGCTCTCATGCCAATTAGACTATAGCCACAATGAGTGCTCCTCTGACTTCTATTGACACCAAGGAGATAATCCTTCAAACAAGCAAGTAAAACAGTTGTCATCTCATGCCTGGAAGTTTCAGCTTCTAGTCTAAAGCTACCCTGCTGTTTGTCTTCCTTTTTTTGCTGGCATGAGGAATATAGTCTGTGATAAAGGCTAGTGAAGCCATAGGAAAGATGGCCAAGCCAAATACTGCATTTTTTTATGAACAAACAGGCTGCACAAACACAGCCCCAGATCGTTTAGGTTCCATTAATCCCATCTTGGTCCAGGATGGATTACATGACTCCTAGAGTCCTTGACAAAACCTCCCTCTCTAATGCTGTTCTTTGTTAAAGAGCTATCAACCAAATTCTCCCCTTTGCTCTCCACCATATAACACACTACCTTCAAAACTAGGTTAGAAATAAAAGTTAAGCCCTGTGAGTGCAGGAAATATTTCAAGTGAGTGTGTTTTTATGACAAAAGAATCTCGCAAATGAAACATCAGGATAATGAAAATGAACACGTCGTGGAAAACACACCACATGATGAACTAATGCTTACATGAGCAACAGCAATTAATTCATCACAGACTTGGTGATATGTCCACCTCCACAGTCCCTGGAGTCCTATTTATGTGATCCTGTGACACCAGAGAGTGACAGACTGAAGATTTAACTGGGCAACAGAGAAATAATCAGGTTAGACAATGTCTATCTGATGCCCACACAAACTGGCAACATACTTAAAAAAACAATGTACCCTCAGGCTCCGCTTTCCCCTCCCACTGAGGACTGACAGAAACAGCTCTGCCCAAGACATACACCTAAAGTGAGTTATGAGGTGGTGCATGGTGGGGGAAGACAAACATGAAGAAGGAGCCCAAACTGTGATAGGCCTTCCTTGTGATGGTTGTGCTGGAGACGTGAAGCCCCATTTGCAGTCAGGTCCCCTCAATGCCCTTACATCTCCTCAGGAAGGGATGGGAAGAAATATCTACCCATATATGCCACTCCCACATGTCTCCCTAGAAAAGGATGTTCTAGGCCATGCCAAAAATACCAGCGTGGTGTGTTTCCACACCACTGCCTCACTGGCTTGATGGTTTGATTGCTGTTAGAGATGTTCTGACAAGATGAAAAAGAAGCCATGAAAAAAATGTCAGTTGCATTTTATCTGGAGAATCATTTGACAAAACTTTGATGGAACTGTGTGAAGCTTTCCGTGGTGTGGGACTAGGACATCCATTGAACTGGAAGGAGGCCAAAGGGCAGAAATCAGAAGGGCTGAAAAACATTAAAGTGGAGATATCTTCGAGCAAGGAAATTTTAACAGTTTATACCCACCCTTGTTCTCAGGTGTCTAAGATGCCTTCCAAGAAACTAAGAATAATTATTGTCTTCCCTCTGATGTTGGACTTCTCATTCATCAAACTATCTATCAAAATAGAGAGAAACTAATTTGTGGGTTTTGTATTTCTGGCTCTGGTATGAAGAGCTGCATCAACAAAACAAGCATGAGATTGCCAATCAAACATTGATACCTCCACAGAAAGTTAGAGATGTTTAGCTCTCTTCCATATTAGCTTCTCTCTCCTATCCTGCTAATTACTCCCAAATTCCCACTTTCTGGCAGAAGAGATTTTGCTTGATGAGGAACAGTGCCAAGGATGATGCAGCCTAAGACCTCTTCCCTGGCATAGGCCAAGCAGAAGAACTGGAGAGCACTTCACTGGGACACCAAAGCCACCCCATTGAGAATTTTGCAAGGACTGAATGTCCAGTGCCCCACACCTGGACCAGCCACCTGCTGGGAAGGTAAACAGGCTTCAAATGAGGCACCAGAAGGGCCTCCAAGCCTCTTGAATAAGCTCATGCACTCCACAGAATTCAAGAAATGTTGAACACCTTCCAGCACTTTTGTTAGTTAGGAAGTGACTCACATGATATGTGGAACTGTGACCACAAAATTATACCTGCTTTTTACAATGATGGATATGGAAAATATAGTGGATAAAGTATTTGAAAGATTATACAATTTTAAAATTTTGGTCAAAATTTGCACAGAAGCAGGCCAACAAGACTACAGAAAAAAAGATGCCACAAAAGGCAGAGACATGTCCTTTAATGCCTTATTTTCTCCTGCCTTTTATTGTTTTTGTTTTTCTCCCAAACAACAGAGTTACAGGGGAAGATTTGAAAGTCTGTAATTGTTATTAGAAGGAGGAGCCACAACATATGTGGAAACCAGAACTGAAAGAGAAAAAAGCTTTCTATTATCTAACCCTAGTCTTGCCAAAAGCACATGTAGATAAATGCAGACTGACAAACCAAACTAACAGGCTATCACCTAAAAGAAAGATTTAACAGATCATCACAAAAACAGATTAGAGCTTATTACAGAAAAATCCTTTAAAGCCTTTAGCCAAGTATCCAGTTGTACTAAAAAAAGCAAACAATAAGTTAGGTGGTATTGCTAAAGAAATATAAATCAATGCTGTTGATGTTATCACTATCAAAACACAGTACCTAAAGTTGCAAAGGGAACACACGGTACATGTTAAGTGCACAGACACTAGAATGCAACTTCTTTTTTGGCAGGTTGGGAAAAAGCTGTGAAAAACCACCAGCAAATGCAAGATTTGAAACAAACTAGAAGTCAGAGGCAGTATCTGATGTCCCTGCACTAGTCAATCTTATTATTTAGATGAAGGCTTATTTGAATCATTACTAATAGTTGTAATTTCAATTTGGGACACGCACAGCTTAGTACTGTTTTTAGACAGTGGTATATCAGAAACCTGGTGTTAAGGATCCTCAACAACCCTTTATGCAAGTGTCATAATTACTTCTGTAGGACAGGCTGGCTACAAATGAGTCTTCCCTTCCACAATACAGTATCTTTTGTAATGACAGCTGTCCTTCTTAATCATTTTCTCCAGAATTTGATAGTAACTCTTGGAAAATCCAGAAAATACATTATACATTTCTTCAGTTAAAGTGTGCTCTGCTGCCTTAATTAATAAGTCACTAAGCCATCAAGTCATTAAAATTGCTGGATTTTTCTCTTAATGGCTTTATTTAACTCCCCTGAGTTTAATACCATATTTCTTCTGCTCAGTCCTCCATTGGGATAAGAACTACCATGGCTTATGCTGCTGGGAACACAGCCTTTTGAATCATGTTTGGATTGGAAGGGACCTTAGAGATCACCTCAGTTCCAACCCAACTGCCATGGGCAGGGACACCTCTTACTAGACCAGGTTGCCTGGGGATCCATCCAGTCTGTCCTTGAACACTTCCAGTGTCTAGTGTCTCAACATCCTCATAGTGAGAAATTTCTTCCAAAAACCCAATACAAATCTACCTTCTTTGATTTGAAACCATTCCCCCTTGTCCTATCACTACAGTCTCTTACAAATGTCCCTCTCCTGCTTTTCTGTAGGCCCCCTTCAGTTACTGTATGCAGCCCCCATGGAGTCTTCTGTTCCCCAAGCTGAACAGCCCTAATTCCCTCTGCCTGTCTTCATAGAAGAGTTACTCCAGCATTCTCATTATCCTCATGACAATGATACACAAATTGGATATGTCTGTCAGACTGTACTGGATCTCCTTCTCAAGATCAGACCTGTCTATCACACAGAGAGGAAGACTACAGTGTCCTGTCTTCATACCTGGCACAACACAGAAAAGTGTCTGGGGCTGGCCCCCCTGACCCACCAGCAGATGCTCACTGCATGCAAAAGAGCGCCTTCAAGGCAACAGCACATGTTAGAGAAGGAAGAAGCTCAAGCGTATACTGTTAATGGCTGCTTCTGAGCCTGCTGCCATCCACCCAGGAACACACTCAGAAAAGCCAGGCTTTGGTTTTGCAAAGTTCACCTCTAAACCATATCTTCAAGCCCAACAGAATCAAAGAGCATCACTGAGAAACAAGCATTAAGACCTCCACCTTCTCATTAAACTCTGAGTTCTGTGTGTACGTCTCCCCTAAGATTAGTGTGAACTGCTGGTAGCTGGGGAGGATGCCAGGAGGATGACTGAAGAATATTCAGATGACTGCCACTTTTCTGTATGGAAAACAGTTTCTAAATGGATTAACTAAATGAACTCTGGGTCAAGAAAGAAGGGGTTGGTCTATGAATGCAGCAGTGTTAACCAGTGCCACAGCATCAACATGAGAACGACACAAACATCAGTCACAGCACTGAGGTTTCTCAACTCATCTATCTGCCTCTGCCTCCAGCAGGAAATCAGCAGATTTTCAAACAAAGCCTGGCATGAAAAAGCAATTTAAACTCCAAACCAGATAAAGTATAAAATACTTTCAATATTTTTAAGAAAACAAAACTGTAAGGCTATGTCCAAGTCATTGTTAAGAAAATACAAGATGTTTCTCTAGATTTTATGTAGGGTTTTCAAATGAAGGCAGCAGTCTGGTCTGCTGCATTCAGATCTGCCTCCCTATCCCCATTTAAGTGAATAATGTGTTTTATACCAAAATGAAACAAGTTAATGCAGACTTTCTTATTATTTCACAGAACAAAGAATCCTAACAACCCAAACAATTAACAGCTCTTAATTCCTGTTATCTTTTCCTGTAACAAATAGGATGCATAATTTGGCCAAATGGTATAATAGTCAAGCATTCATCTCACCTGAATTTTTAAGAGGTTAAAATTCACTGACAGAGCATTGATCTCACCTGAATTTTTAAGAGGTTAAAATTCACTGACAGATGAGTAGTACACAATTATCACTGCCTCACACAGGTTCAAAGTCATGTTCTTATTCATACAGGTGTCTTCCCTTCCCACGCACCTTTCCTGGAAAAGTATTATTTGTCAGACAGGCATGCACTTAATGACAACCAAATCCTTAGTGGATGACAGTATGTAAAATACTGAGCAAAACACTTAGGGCAATTGAAAATATTCCCCAATTTCCAGTACATACGCACTGAGGTGACCAGCAAAGACATGCATTATTCAAACAAGCCTACAAGTTATTACATAAAAAGAAACCTTAAAATAATAAGTTATGGATCAGTTAACTGCTAAACCACATTCCTGGGGCCATCTGCATTTCACTCCGAAGCAGCCATTGGCACCCTCCCACGTGACAACCATTAAAGGGTCTCTTCCTTTTAGCATCCCCTCACTAAAGCAAACACTTAATCTCATATAACAATACCATCTAGTGGTAAAATATATTCATTACACTTTGAATCTCGTGTTTTCCCTACAGGACCATCACACAGCAACAGCAGTGCTGGCAGAAAACATCTCCTTAGGCTACCAGAACACATTTCAGTCCAGCACCTGAGCAATTCCATAATTCTTTATATCATCTGAACACATCCTTAGCTTAAAGCATATGAATGGCTCCACACAGATTAGATGAGCTTGTACCCCTCCAAAAGGATATTAATACATTGATGTCATCACCTAAGGAGTAAAGACACAAAAATCAGACTGTGAGTCATCGCAAAGCAGAGCACTACCTGTTACAACTGTACTTATCATACGTCTGGAACAACAGTATGCCCACAGCTCCTGTATGCAATGAAATAACATAACAAATACAATTTTCTCCTGTCCAGTGTAAATACAAAAAAAGTGTTTATTCATCCCTACATAAAGACAGAAGTTGTATTTAGATGATAACCTGAACCAATCTCCTTTGCAAGACTCCACTTAGCCATGATACATAAAAAGAGTGAAAATCAAACATAAAGGCAAATGGTTACATTGAGCTGAAGTTCCTTTAGGAGAGCATGAGTGGATTGAGAGCACAGAATAAAGGCTGGAGTGAGTCAGCAAGGCAGAAAGATGACAAATGGGAAACAGCAAGAACTTGTTCTACAAAACAATAAATACTGGTTACACTGATGATGCAGAGCTAAAAAGCCATTTGACATGAAATAAAATTATTTGAAGTTAGAATTCTGTACTAATGAAATTGGATGATTTGCTCTACTTCAAGTAGAGCAAATCTACTAGTGGGCTTTGAGAGGACATTAGTACATTGTAAAAAACATATTAACAGAGAGTGCATATTTGTGAAGGGCAAATTAAGTCAATCGTCAAGCTATAGGAACAATTTAGCACATAAAACAGTGCCATGTACAAGTCTGGTTTGTCATCAGCTTGGCCTTTTGAATTTTGCTTTCTCAAAAAAGAACTAGCTTTACCTAAAGGATGAAATACCTCTACACTGATGGAAAAGAAAACATTAAGCACACACCCTACCAACTTATATAAATACCCATTTGTGGCAAGCTACAAATTGCTGCTTAGAAGGAAACAGGAGGTTCTACAAAAACTAATTGCTTGAAATATGTTCTTATAAAACCAAGTAAACAGTTTTTCACAAAGCACGATGGTCTAGAAGCATTTTTTCAGACTTTTATCCGAGCTGTTGCTTTTCTGCCATCTACACAGTCATGCAAGAATCCTGAAAACTATTTAAATGCTTGCCTTTCTTACACTTGAAACCCTTTAATTATCTAACACAAGACTAATAATGTAACTATCACTCTGTGAAAAACTGATATTCTTCAGAACCTCCTATAAACAGCCACTTCACTTAATGAAAAGATCAGCAAAAAAAGGGAATTTTCTAAACATTAAGCATCTATTAGCCAGCAACAACAACTTCCTATTAAAAAATGGCAAATTAGCAACAGCAGTGAATCTATCAATTGTTTAGAGTGCTACTACGAGTAAAAAGGCTAACCAGGGAATATGGTGACAACCTGTTATGAATAGAAAATTATGAATAATATTACGTTTTAAGAGATTCTGAACAGAAATGCCATTAGCATCACACAGTTTCTCACCAATGTCTGCAATCCCTCAAATATACAATTACATTATCATGAACTTCAATTATTATTTTTAGATGTTAGTTATCACTTTTAATACATTTTGGTTTTTAAATCTATTCATAAAGTTCTTTATATGCATAACTAAAATTAATTTGAAACTTGGCCTTAACAGAATCAATATTTGGTTGGTCTCTGTAACTTATTCAAGTTTTTTACATGGAGAAAACATTATTTTCACTGCTGAATTTGAGGGAAGAATTGATGCATTCTATGATTCTATTCCCCAAGGTTTCAAAAATTGAGACAGCCATGACCTGAAGACTGAATACTTGCTGGCACAAGATTCCTGAAGCAGCATAGCTGGCCTGCTCAGCCTACCTGCACTGTGCTCATCATAGCAACAATCCATACCCAAGTCACTAGAAAGTTTCAGCATATCAGTAGTAACTGTGAGCTAACATAATTTTATTCAATTAAATTAAAATCTAAGACAAGGTCTCAGAATTAATCTATGCCACCAAGTGAAACTCCTTTTCATTTTCCATTTTCAGAGATAATTTACATTTATGGACAAATGATTTCTCATTGATTCTTTGATGTTACTTGCAATTAAATGAATACCTTACAACATAAACTTCAGTGCACACAACATCAGACTACCGTAATTGTTATATCATAAAAAAAACTTCTTGCATGTTATAGAAGCACTACAGGTAGGATTCAACCATGGCAAGTAGCTTTCCATCATTCCTACTTTCATAAAAATAAAAACTGCAAGGGGCTAATCACTGCCGAGCATACAAAAAGCAAGTATTGAACACAAAAACATTTATTATCTCCACATCTGCAGAGATTTATTACAGAATTATGGAGAAAATTTTCGGAAAGGGGATTCCTCAATATTTTCCTGTCTTTAAAACTGATAAATTCTGAAACAATTTTAGTAGATTAAGGAAGTGGTTGAAAATGTTCAGTCATAGAGCTTTCAAGATTCCCTGTCATCTGCTGAAAGGGCATCATGGCACAATGCAAAATTTTTGAAAGTGTCAGGGAGATCTTCCTGATACAGATACTGAGTGAGCCAAGCAGTGTAAGGCTCTCCAGTATCTGCTACTCATTTACAAGGTAGAGCCAGCTAGACACTATAAGTTAGGGACAATTGTGGCAGTAGTGGCCATTAAAAGTACTGGACAGTAATAAATGGAGTACTGAAGAGGACCTATCCCACATATTTTTATCAGTGCCCTGGAGGAGGCAATGGAATCCAGATTCATCTAGGCTGCAGAAGACACCTAAAGGTTAGGGGCCATCTCATGTACTGAAGAGCTGCTTTACAAAGACCCAAGTGGGCTGGAGAAATGGGATGAAGAGAACTTTCAGAAATTCAGCAAGGAGAAAAGACAATTCTGCTTCCCCAGGGAAGGAAGCACCCCTGCTACAGCCAACGATGAGAATGGGTAAGCTGGGAAGCAGCTCTATAGGAGCAGCCCTGGTGGATAGCTGAGCATGAGCCAGACCCCTGTCCTGGCAGCAAAGAAATACAGAAACCTCTCTGTCTGTATTACCGGGAACACTGCCAGCAGATCAAAGGAAGTGATCACCCTTAATTCTACACTCAGCAGTCACTAGATTTCATCTAACTGTGTTTAATAGAAGAAAGACACGGACAAAATGGAGGATGCTCAGCAGAGCCCCCCTTCCCACTTCCCCCCTCAAATAAATCACGGCTGAAGCTCCTGCCCTACCAGGACAGAATCTGCTTAGCCTGGAAAAGCTCTGAGGGTAACTAAGAGCAGCTTGTCTGTGGCTGCAGAGTGGTTAACAAGAAGATGAAGTCAATCCCTTCATGGTATGCAGACAAGAGACAATGGGCATAACCTGAAGTGGGAAGTTCAGAATGGATTTATGGAAAAACATAACTCTGGACACAGTCAGGTAGTGGAGCAAGTTGCCCAGAGAAAATGTGCAGTCTCCCCTCTCAGATGTTTTCAACACAAGACTATATAAAGCTCTGCATAACTCATTTTGACTTCAGGCCTTCCTCTGCTTTGCACAGGAGTGGGCTTCTGAAGCCCCTTTCCCTGAATTAGCCTGTGACTCTATGGCCCTAAGACTAAATGATACCTACCTCTCGTATCTTCCTACAGGATACAGAATATAAGCTAATTAAATAACAGAAGCAAATAACTTCCATTAGTCTGAAAGCAGAGTGATGTCTATCCATGCTAAAATTAGAATTAATAAATAAAAATAAGGATATGCTGCCAGTGTTAAAATACTTCCATTTTGGCATTTTATTCATTACCAGATATTCCTAATGAAGTTTTGTTGCTATTTTGGAAACAGTCATGCAGATAATGGATTACTCCCCTTTCAGCTGCACAGTAATGATAAACCTCAAAAACATCTGGATATTCCACAGTTGAGAACTCACTTACTAGAGAGAAACTGATGCCTTTTTCAACCAACTCTTAACTGTTTTCTGAACTACAAGAGAAGATTGCACATCAACATTTGCACTACCAAGGTGCATGGTCTGTTCTCTTCCAAGAATAGACCAAAGCTACTATTGAATTTTTTTCTTGTAATCATAACGATTAGTCACTGCGGATTTTAGTTCATTAGTCATCTTGGTTTTGTACTTATTATGACATTTATTAGCAACAAAAAAATGAAAGAATTCTTGCAACACATGTTAAAATTATATGCTCCACTACACATCTTACATATGAGCAATTAAGAAACTACTTCTATATAAACTACAGTAAGCTATATAGCAATCTTCATTAAATCTTCATTAATTCCTGTAAAACAATTTTTTACTCATTCTGGAAACTGAATTTTTTTTCCCATTATCTGTATCACTCTGTGTTTTTAACAAATATTAGACCACAGTTACTGTCATAATCACAACCTACAAATAAATTGAACCAGGTAAAAACTGTACTTCAACTGAACACAACAGCATATTTGCTCTGCTACTTTTGTCTCTTTGCATCTAAGCAAACAGGCCTCAGAGGTTTTTCTCTCTGTAATATTTATCCCCATGACAAATACATGGAATAAAATTATGTTTGGGCACAAAATATTTAAGTACACACATAATCCAATTTGCAGTACTTTTATGTATTCTGGAACTGTATTACAAAACCCATCTTTCTGCATTTCCCTTGTGGCTGTACACTGTTCAAATGTGAGATCCTCTCATGTTCCTGGATAGGTGATATATAGAAGTAAGCTGTTGGTGCTTCAGATTAAGTACGCAGGACTGCTATCATGATCTCATTGAGAGGGCCCCTACAGTAGATTATTCACCAAGTTCTCCTTAATTTACTGGTGAGAGCCATTAACTTCATCACAGGATGTGAGGGATCTTTTACTTCAGTGCTCTCTTCTCTGAAACTCTCACCTAATCTTTTTTCTTAGTGGAAAAGTATCCAATTTCTCTCTCCAGTTCTACCATATGCCCTAGAAACATCCCTGTTAAAAGTCATTTCGGCAATTCAGAAGACAAGAGACGCACTGCCATGAAGATGAACAGGGATGAAGTCACTGTCTTTTTTGTGGGATGGATGCAGAATCCAAGCGAAAATATCAGTAATGTTGTTAAGAACACAAAATATTAATTTCCTTGTCCCATCAAAAGAAGATGGACTGCTACTGTATTCCTTCCTGCTCAAAACATTCACTTGAAATAAACCTGTCAGTTTACCTGTATGTGGCAAACTTCGGCTTTTTACATCACTAAAAAAAAATCTGGGATTTTATCCTTGTATTGTCTTATTGAGGTAGCAAGTGAAAAAGAACCCAAAAACCCCAGAGATCCAGTCTAATATCAAGTTCTAACAAGAAAGATCTGAAATGTGAAGCTGCCACCTTAACTTCTATTTTGTGCATACAACACCACAAAGGGGGAATTTTTAATTGCATATATTTTTAAAAACCTTAACCACAAAGCTCAAAAAAAGACAAGGTTTCTTTAGTTGATTCTAAAACAGAATTACAGAAAAAGACTCAGTCCACAGTTACTTTGTTTAGTGTTTCTCTGTGAAAGTTTGACTGTTTGGTTCATGTTTCAGACAAATGAAGTGAGGGTCATTCCCTTATAAAAAGAGACGTGAATACTATTTTAGAGTGGCACAAAGCTGACAAAAAAAATCATCTTCAAAACTTATGGCATTCTCGTCTGCTTCCTTTAACAAAAAGATTCCATTTTCCATCTAATGTGGATGCTCTGAACTACCCTCTGGATATGCTCTATGATCTTAACTGAATGTGGGAAAAGCCATGGAAGGATGAAGAAAGCTGTCTGAAGCAAAGAACAGTAATACATTTTTTAAATACAGTGATGATTTGGGGATTTCTGAAGTACTCAGTGACAATTTGTCACCTGCTACACTGACATACTGTCTCAGACTGGTTCTGTATATGGAGGTATACACCTCTGAATTGTTGTTTCTCTCAAGAGAGCATTTTAGAAACAGAGCATGTAAAAAGGGTCTCAGTATGCAGGAGCTTAGATCTTCCATAACCTTCTCAGCAGAAAGCTTTGTTGTACGCCAGTTGACTCTGACAGCTTTACCATTACACAGCATCTTAGGAAAATTATTATATTTACTGGGAAACAGGAATGGAACACAATTACAAAATAACAAAAGTTCCTCTGACCATATAATAAATAGACAAATGCCAGCACAACAACATGCACCATGTCAGCTTGGGCTTCCTGAGCCTGCACACAGCCTGAAACTGTGATGTGGTGACAAGGACTAAGTCATTGCTCACTGCTTCCTTTGCAGTGTCACACAGACACAGAGCCTGTAATAATTTCACATGAGCTACTCTGGCAAAGGGATGCAGAAAGAACACCACACATGTGTAAAGTTGGAGCCTCAGCACAGAAGTAAAGAGAGAAAGATGGAGAAAAGAAAACAAAAGGCAGAAATATTAATGGTCTGATAAGAAGCAGAGTCTAATTAACAATACATACAAATAAAATTAGGGACAAATGCTTTATTCTCCCTGTGATCTCCGCACAAATCCCCCTGATGTTACAAGGAACTGTGAAGGTTGGCTTAATCCATACTCTGACAAAATATAAAATAAATGCAGAATCTTGCCTTTTTCCTCTTCATGAATTTCCATGCCAGATCAAAGAAGTGGGAATTTGAGACCAGTGCAGTCCTGATGCAGCTGGCAGAGTTGTTTATTTGAGAGGCTAAATTCAACCTTCGCTTGGTCGAATAACTTAATTGTGCTTACTGGGAGCCTGCTTTTTAAAAGGTTCAATTCTTTCTGCTGCCAAGAATCAAAGTTTGCTTTCAGCAACTTGAAATTATCTCAAGGGAAGGCTTTTGTGAGACAAACCATTCCAAAAGTACCCTTAATTGCTTTCCACACTCCTGTGAAACAGGAGATTATGCAGCAAATCCACATTCAAAACCAGAAAAAATAAGGAGACAGAAAAATGAAAAAAATTACCAGAGAGATAAAAATAATAATCTTAACCACATACATTAAATAACAAAATGTAATTTCAGATGTTAAATAATTGTGCTCCCCATGGAAAGCTATAATCAGGTTACATTAGTGACATAACATAGACTATGCAGATCTATTCAAACCAACTATACAGGCCAGTATTGGAAAAATATTTTTCTGGTGTATACAGATGCATATTATATTTATTTGTAAACTGTCCCATAAATTAAACAGAGCCATCTGAAGACTAAGTAATTTTTCCTTCTTCTTGGTTTGCTTTTATTAGTATGTCAGAAGTTTCAGGAAGGATGAGGTTATCTTTCATGCTGGAATAACAATGCTGACACAACAATATCTAAGCTTTCATTGAAAAACATTAGCCTGCAGATAGTTTTCATCTATTGTGGTGAACTACAAACATATTTCTTCAGGTTTTGGTGGCAATGCCTCAGTAGGAAGGTAGACAAAAGGAGTAGTTGCATACAGCTTCTGTAATCAACACCTTTATACTCCCCAAAATGTCTAAGATTGTGTCAGAAAAATTCAGAGAATTTCTCAAGTTTAGAGAACAAGGGACCAGAAAGCTTTGAAGACAGATTAGTTAAAAACAGAATGTGTATAAGTATTATGAATTGTTTAATACAGACATGGGTGCAGATGGGTCAGAGTATATCAGTCTAAATTCATGTAAGATGTGACAGGTTTTGTTTCTTCAGTGATTCTTCTGTCAGCTCGAATAATTTGCAGAGGAATATATCTCCTTTTACTCCCCACTCCACCCCCCACACACAGAGGCATCTCATTCTCTCATTCAGTAAATATAAGTAACTGAGTGGAAGGCTTTTCTATATCTGTTCACAAACCTGCTCACACATATGTTTCAAAATAATTGTATGGGAAGATCTAAGCATTTAGGAAACTTGTATAGTTATAAAATAAGTGTAATTTCTAAGTGTAATTTCTAAGTGTTCTGTGATCATTTGCCCTGTAGAGAAAATAAAGAAGCAATCCCTAATCAGTGGTAGATCAGCCTAAAGCCAAGGTAAGTTGATATACTAGGAAATTTAGGAGTCTGCCATAAAATCATACAGGCTCAAAGCAGTTTTAGGTGAGACACTTGTTAAAACAGGCAGATGACAGGAACATGCAATACAGGTTAGCCCATGCACACCATATGAAATACTCCCGCCTACAACCATGTTTAAAATTAGCATGCACTCACCAAAAATAGTAAGTTTTTCAGTACATTATGCTATTTCATATTAAGGTGGAATGAGTTATGCTGAAGTGATGCACATAGAAGAGCAAAAGTTCTTCAATTTCTACCACTCCTATGTAATTGATAGGTATCTACAGGACTCTTAAGATGCCATGGTAAAGCATGTCTGCTTGGAAGTGATTTAAAAATACTGGATCAAGTCCTCAATCAGAAAGCTGATTTTATTCTATTTGATCTAATTAAATAACTCCATATTAAATTTCTTAGAGATTAGAACTATATACAAAGAAGCTGGACGTTTTCAAATTTGGTTGATACAGCATAGTTAGACAACTATGAAGCCTTAGACACAGCACTGCCAAACATACTGATGAAAATGTGTTACACAAAATCAATTAAGCACATCTTAAACAGATTGGAAACTGACTGAGAGACCTCAAAAAATAATTCCTCTCGCGTGGGGTTGTTTCTAGAAGAATACCACCAAATACATTTTTGATAACAGATAAAAAATATTACTATCTAAAATTATTGTTCATGATATTTCATGAAATTTTACTCCAAAATATTTTTACGAAAAATTTGGATTCTACAAAGTGACTTAGGGGTTTAGTAACTTGAGCATGCTTAAATTATTAGCACTTTGAACAGAAAACTGTGTAGTGAGGCTGATTTTTTTTTCCCATCATACTTACTGTACAAGAAACTATTCTGAAAAATTTCGGAGGTAAAACAATTAACAAACTAATTATAGGTTCAAAACATCCTACAGTGCCACAAGTTATAGTTACTATTGGATGGGATATTGATGGAAATGCAGTACTGTGCACTGCATTATAGTCATCTGAAACACCTGACTTAAAAGTACAGTTCTTATAGTTTTGGTATCATGGTATTCAAACATTTTAGAATTCAGGTAACTTCAAAAGAAAAGTGTCACTTCAAAGTAAAAATCAAGTAATTTCATTTCTATAACATTATGACATTCAGCATATTCCTAAAAATAAATACATGGATGTTTGCCTTAAAAACTATGAACAGTTTCATGTTTTCAAAAATCTCTTTTAGTCCCAAATCAAGTCTGTTTATCAAATTGCATCCCGTTTCATTTTTCAGCCTCTCCTTACATCACTGAACCTGTAAATCAGATGACAATATATTTCAAACTATGTAAAATACAAAAGTTACACTGTGTAAATTATAGTCTCCAAATTTTGGTGCTACATTATTTCACACTGTTGCTCAATCATTCCCTTTTTGAAGGATGTAAAAGATGTAGAAGAGGTGAGGCAAATGTTATACTCAACAGTATTTTTCTGTTCTGCAGTAATACAGAGAGAAAGTCAAAACTAAGTGTAATGACTCATAAAGGACTAGCAAAATGTCACAATAGCACACATGTGAAGGTATCTATAGGGGAACCATTGGTAACTTTATGTTTGACAAACAAAAACCTTGACAGAAAAATCTCAGCCTAATGTAGCTCCAAAGATAACTCACAATTGGCTGGCTGAGATGGGAAGAAGTCATTCCACACCAGTAATATTGTCGTAGTATGCATAAATAAGAAATTAACACAGGTACATCTGCAGGCTTTGGCCACTCTTGTGATACTGACTTCCCAAGTCCACTGGAAGATTTCCATAAGAGCTGCATGGCAAAATCCCAAAACCAGCAATAAAAATCTCAAGCATATATTTAAAGCATTTAAGGACTGCTTACTTTTGACTCTTATTAGGTATAATGAAATCTTAGGCCTCTATTTAGACAAACTATATGTAACACATAGAATGTAAGAGTTTCTCAAAAAATAATAACAAAAAAGAGTAAAACTTAATCCTAAATATCCAGTTTTAAAAAAGGTTTCTGCCTTGTATTTCTCAACTGGGACATTTCTCTAGAACGGGAGGTTCCACCACTGTTGTTGATACTTTCCGATTTGAGTTTGTTTTGATCAATGCAAAGTCTTGAAGAAATTGTAAATAATGGGAATCACATTTACAGTGAAGAAACAGAAAGGGTTGTTAGTTTAAATGGGCATCTTATATTGCGTTTAAAATCCATCATTAAGTAGAAATGCCTGGTATGGTTCTTTAAAAATTATCCAAAATTAGCTTTCATTACTAGAAAAAATCTGCAATTGAAACATCAATAAAGAGGTGTAACTCTTTTTATCCTAGCTGGTGGCAGAGTCATGTGTGGCCTCTGTATCACTGCTCACATTCACATTTAATCAGAGAAGCAAGAAGACTATTTATTTTTCAAAAATTCTCCCAAATAGCAACTCACAGGTTCCCCTATTAGAAAGTTTCTACAGAGTCAAATCTTGGAGTGAAATGTTGTGAGAAGTGAATTTTGTCTGAGCAACCCACAATTATAGCAGAAGTCATCTGTACAAGGTAAAAAACTAAAGGCATTTTGCCATCCTGTCTACTCAAGAAAATGCATCTTTCACCATTCACCTGTTTTCTGAGGACTTTTACATCACTATATAATCCACAGAAAACTGACACTAGAGAGTTCTTCCTCTTAACCAGAGAGCAATCTACTCTTCACTTGCTTCTTACTCTTGAAACCCTGTCTGCATGCTGATGAGAGTAACTGCACAGGGTCAGACTGAAAGCACATCTCCTCCAGTAAAGAATTTCTAGTGCTCATAAACAGCAGAAGCCTTGTAAGAAGTTTGCACAGAGCTTTCAACAATCAATTTCCACAGAACATAATCCAAAACTCCAGCAATTTGCTCTGTTATTCCTCATGCAGAGAAGGCATTATTGTTTTTAATCAGAACCTAGTGAGTTCTCTTTATGGAAGTGACCATTTCTGAAGCCACGTAAACTGCAGCAAGCAGCTCTGCAGCTAACCACAAATTATCAAAGAACATCCTCCACCTCCCTACAAGGGCCAGTCTGATTTTATACTTATTTGTCTTGCATCCTGCATGGACTTTGGGATCTCTTCTATTCTCTTCCAACATAGGGCACTTAAAAATTTCCCGATTCCTAGCTAATAGGTCCTGCATACAAGACACCTGATTTATTACAAAGCTTGATCCCTCCAAATATGAATTACATATGCCATCTGTCAGTCATATTCATCTTCAGAGCAAGAACATGTTAGGGCTTTTCATGATAGACCACTACGGCTCTCACCTTTGTAATTAATATTTTTGATCTCTAGCATTGTCATGTGAAGAAACAGTAGGTCGCAGTAACACCTTATTTGCATTTGCAGTCTGCACCTCTTGTCTTACTGGTTTCTCAGGTAGTGAAGATGCAAGCTCAGGTAAAGAAGATCAATAGAATCACCTTGAATCATAATACCAAATTGATTATGATAAGCACACCCATAAAAAAATTAGTCTGGGAAGCTTGCAGTAATGCATTTTCTGCAACCCACACTGCTAATCACATAGGAGTCATGACACAGTTTTCAATTACTGGAGTCTGAGTGAGATCCCCAGCTAAGAGAGCATGCTCTGCCGAGTGCCTAAAGAAAACCATAACCTCCAAAACACATCACCTTGGATCTGTCGTGAGCCTGAAGGAATAATTAACTAGAGATGGTCACAACACTGCAGACTGATGGCAGGAACTAGCCAGGGAATTAAGAAGTCCTTCAACAATGCCTTTTCGACAATTTTACACAAGTCTTCCATTCCAGAATAATCACATAAAGTGACCATGAACCTAAGCACCTTTCACATCCAAAAGGACACTTAGTCACCAGAACTATTCTCTTAAAAAGCTCATGCTGAAGTCTCAAACAGATTTCTGACTTTGGAGGAAAACTAAAAGGAAAAGAGGTATATTCAGAATAACAACAAATTCCAAAAGCTTGAAAATTGAACAGAGTTGATCCTCTCTGGTTAAAAGTTGAAATATCTTTCACTTCTAACTTTCATTGGGAATCTCAGACAATTTTTACCACAAGAAGAATCTGGATTCTACGTAACATGGGCAATTTTCACCCATTGTCTTCTTCTATTTGAAAAATACTCTCAAGAACATATCCTTACATGGGGGAAACATAAGATCTCATAAGAATCCCTGAATATACATCATTCCTCCATCCAAATACATTCTAGTGAACGCTGGGTAAGATAATCTAAATGCTCATCAAAACTGTCATAGCCACCACTGTAATATATTGTTGGGTTTACTGTTCATTTACTAAAATGTTTTTTCTCATTATCACAGAATAGAATCATATAATCATTCAGGCTGGAAAAACTCTTGAGATCATTTTGTCCAACCATTAATGCTACTCTACAAAGTTCACCTCTAAACCATTTCACCCAACACCACATGTAAACCACATTTAAACACCTTCCTGGACAGCCTATTCTAGGGTCTGACTAGTATTTCTGTGAAAAAACTCCTAATGTCTAGTCCAAACCTACCCTGTTTCAGTTTGCAGCTGTTCCATCTTGTTTTCACTAATTACCTGTGAGAAGAGACTCACATAGTTGTAGAGAGTGATCAGGTCTTCTCTCAGCCTCTTCTTCAAACTAAACCCAGATCCTTTAATTGTTCTTCATAAGATTTATTCTCCAGGAACTTCACTAAATTTCTTGCCCTCCTCTGCACTCGCTCCAGCCCCTCAATATCTCTCTTGTAGCAAGGGGGCTCAAAACTGAACACAGTACTCAAGGTCTGGCCTCACCAGTGCCAAATACAGTGGGACAATCATCTCCTTACTCCTGCTGATCACACTATTTCTGATACAAACCAGGACAGCATTGAGTACTCAGAGAAACACTGTCACATGAAATTTTGTCAAGATTCTTGCTAACTTTATGTTGTATTTTAATCCAGGAAGAGTTTTTGAAATGGTAGTAGGGGCCAGTGTGACACTTGGAAGAAGTTATGCAAAAAGACCCACCCCAGATCTGGGCAGGACCAGTAATTATCTGGCTCAGTCAGTAATTGTCCCTGCAAATAAATATATTCAGGAGGGGAAACAAGTATTTGCAGGCTTTTTGGGATTCTAGGTCTGAGACACAAGTTGTCAGAAAGCAAAAGGCAGACAGCTTTGCCAAGACTACTGTTATCCCCCTGACATTACATAGTAAGTTTCCCAGCCTTTCTCAGAGGCTGAACAGCCATGCAAAATTGTGCTTACTCACTGGCACAGACAAAGTGTTCTAAAAAAGGTCTCAGCACCTGGTTTGGTGCAAACTGAACCTCTCCTGCTAAAGCAGCAACAATTCCCCTGCAATAAGGAAGTGTAGCAAGTATGCATTGTCGAACGTCTTTACCAAAAGCTGGCAGAGACATCATTTGCTGCATCCTCTTAGCAGTGCTATTAACTGGCTTCTCCACATACCTTCCAAGTGATTCCATGTTCCAAGCCTGACTTCAGTCTCCCTTACATGTTAAACAGTACCCTTCTCACAATTAAACATTTATTATAAACTGTGTGAAAACTTCCGAGAGGCTACGCTGATGGAAAGCAGCCTAACTTATTTGCTGAGTTTCCAGGAGAAAACCTACTTGTATAATCACAATATGCACTAGGACAGATCATGATTCAAAAATAAAAGGCTGCAACGTCTTACGTAGAACTGGGGGTTGAGTGAAGAAAGGTCAGTGATCTGGAGGTCATAAATATTCTGGCTATACTCACTCCATATGCTCTGAAGTTGAACTATAAATAGCCTTCATATTGCTACTCATTTCAAGAAAGTTGAGTAACCCAGCTTTCATTTTGTAGTATGAGGGTAAAAGTCTAATGATGTCACAGAAGGGCAAAGGAAAAGAGTTTCTGAAGCCATGTAGACATCTGCTGAAATGGTCCTAGCTGTGAATTTCCATAGAGAGAACCAGCTGGCTTTAACACAGACAAAAAAATGAGAAAGTAAAAGTTCAGCCAGAACAAGGTCAGCTCTGTGTGAGTAGTAAGTAGAACACTAAACACTGACGTGAGTGGTCTATGGGAAGAAGGCAACAGCCACACAGACTGCATCCAGTTCCCAGCAAATTCTACAGCCAGCTATGACTTCAGACTAATTTTCTTTTACATGTTAATGCACGTCTTACATACTTAAGATGTTCAGGAGTAAAAACATTACAAACAAAGGTTTAGTCATCTGCCACTCCTTTCCAGACTATTTACTAATAAATTTCAGTGACTGTGAAATATGCTTCCAAGCAAAAAACTACTGAAGTACTGAATCCTGTAGTCTTCTTGCTCCCTGTATTCCTCCATGACTCCTTTTAACCTTCTTATATTCCTTCCAGCTGCTGGCACTGCCTATTCAAACCATTACCCTAGTCCTGGGCATCTTATATCCCAGGCAGCAGATAGCTGAATTTGGACAC
This sequence comes from Upupa epops, assembly GCA_013397515.1. Lineage (NCBI taxonomy): Eukaryota > Metazoa > Chordata > Aves > Bucerotiformes > Upupidae > Upupa > Upupa epops. Next base: position 132,002 of record VZRI01003295.1, read on the forward strand.
AATCACCAGCACTTACCATGCCAGAGCTGCTTCTGTCATACTGACCTTGTAACAGTCCTCAGTGAGTTCTTAATGTGACAATGAAAAGAACTCTCTCATATGTTTGGCTTCACACAAACATGTCATCCATCATTCTGGAAATTACTTTTCCCACACCCCAAATTACAATTTTGGATAGGTGCTGAATTGTTAATAAATATCCCAAGAGCATTCAGAAGAGAAGCTGACTCTTTTTTCTCCTTCTGTAAAAATCAAAGCAGGCAAGAAATATAATCAGCATTAAATTATTATGGGTCATTCATATTTGCATGCCAGTTTTTCTTTTGACAGTTACATCTAAAAGTGCTTAAAATATCCAAAGAAAGAAAAAAGCTATGTATTACTTCTTCATCAAGGTCATTACCAAAAGAATTTAAATCACCTCCCTGGAATTACAGCCAATTTATCCAATTTATTTTGAAAATGGAAACATAACAATTTTTTTTATGAAAAGTCTTCTCTTCTGGGCAATCAAAGAAAGATTATGAAATTTACAATTTGATCCATCTTTCACAGGCACAGTTCTGAAAACATCTATGCTCTGGGACACATATCCAAACATACAACACTTTCTTTGAGATGTCTCTAGATGAGCTAAGCTCATCGATTTGATTTTGTGGATTTGAAGTTTTTGAAAGGCAGCCAAAATATTCATTTTTTATTTCCTTCCAGAACTTGAGGTACTTCTTGTTTCTAAAATACATAAATATACTTGCATTGTAAACAACATTATGCTGAGGTGTATGAAGTGGTAAAGGTCAAAAAAAAAAGGAAGACATCCTTAACATTTTGTTTTCTATTTCAAGTTAACTATCAAGGACAGATTTTATTCTAAAATTAGGTCTTAAGCTCTGAACTGAAAAAGGATGTGGGTTTTGGTTTGTTGTTTTTTGGTTTTAATGTTGTCACCTCTATCTGGCACTCCTTTCAAGATGCACAGGTTCAATTGCTTGGCCTCTCTGTTTACTACCAAAAAATTTCTGATAAGGATGACCTTTCTCCATGGAGCTCTCCTCTCACAAACACTGCCTCTCCAAAAGCCCTTTGAAGGACACATCATAAGTGAAGTGAGTAATTTTACCCAAAGATTCTGAAAGCACTTGCTTGTCTTCAGACATAGCACAAGAGTTGCATACTGCACTGGAGTACTCATTAGTGTTAGGTGTCTGTTAAGAGTGACAAGACCTTTTTCCAAGAGTCTGCTATCCTCAAGCAGCATCCAAATGGAGGATGCTGTCTTCCATAGAGTGTTATATTCTTCTAACTGGTCCCATTTCAAAGAAAAAGTTTTACTGCTAACATCTGACTTTACTGTATTGTTTCTGGAGAAATTTCAGTCCTTCAAACTGAAGAATTTATAAACAATACCTTCACCCCAGACCAGTAAGCCTGATTTATCAATCTTCCTAGGAAATGAAAGGCTCCAATTTCAGTAGGCAATCACTAAGGCTGCTCTACTCTACCTGGTGTGAGGCAGCCATATATAAAAAACCATACATATCCCCAAACTGAGGATATTAAAGTTCCTCTACACAGATTCATCAACAACATAACAATATTATGAAATCAAACAGAATGTGTGAGGTAGGATGAGCAAAGGGAGATGTTTTTTCATTTAAAATTAAAACAGGTCAATGCAAATAGTCCAGGTCATCACAGATAACTGCATAGCTATTCAAGTTCTCATTTTCCACAGTTTTGAAAATTGCTCTCCAAACCATCATGTGGAAATACGTAATTTTCAATAATTACAAGCACAGTCATAAAAGCAGTCCTCTGTAGAATTTAAAAGGATTCAACACATATCAAGGATCAACATACAATAGTCCTGGACTACTGGAAAATATACAAGTTTGTTCAAATGAAATTTTTATGCCTGCAGCCCAAGTTTTGTCATATTTATGGATCAAACAAAAGCACCTGCAAAAATCTCTGATTTAGTCTTCAGGACAACATGTCCTCATGGTCTGTCTAGATCAGAAAAAGTTATTCAAATTCTGACCTAATGTCATCATTGCTTCAAGGTTGTTTCACTAGAGATTGAAATTGCTAATGTCACAATGAAAAATACATTGAATATCAATTATTGCACTGAAGCGCCACATATTTTTATCTTAAGGCTGTAACAGCTCTCCCAAACATCTAAAGTCCACAGTGATTCTAGCCTTGTAGCTGACATGACAGCATCACCTGGTTAACAAAGCTTTCTAATTGAAGTACAAAGGCAAAGGTCCTCCTTGTCATCTGTACTGTATAATAGCTACAATCACTGAACTAAATAACCTGAACAAGAAATGCCAACTCATCCTCTGTGCAATGAGGATGCAGTTCTTACAACATCATCTAAGTGAGAGAGACCCAAAGATGCTCTCAATCACATATGGCTGGAAATTAAAAATTTCAGTTGAATGTTAGAGAATGAAAGGGGGAAAAACATTCAACACAGGATGCAATACCTGTAGTCAGCAAACTATTTACTCCTTTCTCTTGGGAGTGTTTTGCAAAAGTCTTCAGAAATATGCATTACAATTGCAGGTGTCATTGCAGGAATGTTATGCAAAAACATTTAGGGGAAGATTTTTTGGAGATGGAGGTTACTTTTTTTGAGTAGACCACTTGAATCAACACCTTACTAAGGTTCACGTCCTTTTTCCAGAATTTCCTGACCACCCTTGAAGCAAGCTTGTAACACCAAATATTTTTCTTAATTTCAATAAGGCAATACCCATTTCTTTAGTGTTAGAGAAGGGTTTCTGAGTCAGGACTCCTCAAGACAGATAGATTTACGTGCAGTTTAAGTTGTATTTAATTAGGGAACTTGATTATATTTTAATTAGTGGGTTGGGGTGGAGTTCTTTTCAGCTTAAGGGTTGGATTGTATGCTCATAATTGTTTTGCATGCACAAATGACAGTAAGTTATGCAGGCTGCCTCTGACTTTACACATGCAATCTCAATTCGTGTTTATAGAAAGTTTCCACTTGGAGTTGCAGAATTGCAAATCATAAGTGAGGTCAATGAAAGCTAAAAGGACTTCATATCCCTAACATAAAAGTACCATGAGCATGCATCAGCTAAATATTCAGAGTTGTCCAAAAAATGCCTTGACTGAAGGAGCTGGGAAGATTGAACAGCCCAAGAGGTCAGGTGGACACTATGAAAAATCAAGTAAATTCCACAGAAAGCAGACTTACAGCATATGTTTTGAGTGGAAGTAGCATGAAAACCAATATTCTAGTGAGCATTTTCCCAATGCTCTCTTCTATGCTACTATGGAAAAGAAACTGTATTACAAACTAAACAATGCTAATATACTCATTTGGAAAGGTTTGTGAGGAAATGGATGGTAAAACAATTCAGAAAGCTGTCTGAAATTTTGTTATCTCCCTTATTTTTTCTTACAAAAATGGAGGATGAATATAAATACATCTATATAGCAATCTAAATAAAACCTGCTCAAAGTCACAAAGGCACTGCTTCAAATGTAATGCAAACAGTTAATCCAATTTAATATTGCAATTTGCTTAATATGGAGAAAGACCTCCATAATTCTTGGCAGCTATTCATTTGCAAACACACTATATATGTATTATGATTAATATGGGTCTTACAAAATAAATTTACATAGCCCCCATGGTGTAAATACTAAAAAAATAGGTAAATCACTTTTATGTTCTGTTCTTTCTCAAAGTCCATGTTTGTTTCCAGCAGATACACAAGCATGTCTACAGCATGTGAGCCGCTGCTTAGAGGCTGTGCTATGTAACCACCTTCATGTACTTCTATCCCATCTAAGGTGTTCTAGGTTAAGAAAAATAGGGTTTGGTATTATCTCTCCTTTCATTCACAAAATAATACAGGTTTGTTGTACTGTGCTGTGTGTTGTCCCTCTCCACAGGGGACCCAACCTGAAGCCAAAGACCACTACAGAATGCTTTGCCCATTTCTTTTTCTCAGAATGTGTGTACTGGCATTGCAACCGAGTTTTTCGTTTGAGTCACCTGCTTGGGCTTTTTCTGCTTTTGGCACTTAGATTGAATAAACTCTTTTGTTTCCCCAAACTGTTTTCTCTTGCATGATGGATTCTATCCAAGACCTGGTCTATCCAAGGTCTTAAGACCTGGCTGCCTTTACATTTTCTTGGGATGTTCCTAAACCAGGACATAAAGTTTATGAAGAAGAAACTGAAATGGATTCAGAAGAAACATTACACTTTGCACTTTCCTGGACAGCTGTTTGTACTTTTTTTTGTAAAATTCATGTTTGTTTATTCAGTAAAGAATTAAAGAATTATTGGTAACCATTACATGTCTTGCTTTAAAGAAGGTCTCACACAGCTCATGGGCATTCTAGCAATATGGAGACTTATGGCTTGCTCAAAACTTGGTCAATATGTAATGGTCACCTTGAATTAGGGCTGAACAAAGTTTATCCTGCATTCTTTTTTACCTAAACAGCATTCACCATCAGTTTAGCTGAACAAATTGCTGATGCACATTCTAAGATAGACAGGCCCTAGGGTTTTAAAATGTATCCGTCGACCTAAGTATATTAATCTACCCTTAACATTTAAAGACAGTTTAGGCCATTAGCTTTGAAACTTCAGATAATTATTGTGAATTACCACAAATAATGTGCTAGCAATTTTAAGTATTTTTTATTGTATTAATTTCATTGTATGAATTGTAAACATATTTTTTTGCTGTTGTAAGAGATAGCAGCTAATTATACAGGAAGGATAATGTTTACTCACTGAGTGAAATATAATCCTAAAATTCTTTTAGTTGTTTACAATTTTCCCTCTATAAAATATTTTATGTCTGTATTATAAGTATCATGAGAAACCTCTTTAGTTATTTGCCACATTTCTTGCAATTAAAACTACTTTTTAAAAAATGGTATTTAGGATCTTTCCAACCATAATTAACATTTTCATATGTTTTGCAATTAATTAGAAACTTAGAAAACTATCTTACTCAATACTCTTTAAATGTTTCTTCTCTAAGTAGTCATCTATTGATGTTTTGTTAATATAAGTGTCCTGCAACAACAGTTTCTCAAATACAAGTATTGGAAGAATCAAGGCAGATTCTTCATAGTCTAGAAATAGCCAAGAGCATTAAAGACCCTCAAGAAATTAAAACACATTAAAATTTCTTTTTGCAGATTAAGAGAAGTAAAGAGGAAAACTCTAGGAAGAATAAAAGATGGGGAATATGGGAATATGGGATGAGGGGAGTTGATAAGAGTTGATTTGTTTCCAGTTCTGTAGATTGAGTCTATCTGGTTCCTATGAGCACTATGGGAGTCTGGGATTGATGTCAGTAGTCCAAAGTGCCAAAAATAAAGACACTTAATAAATCACTGTGAAGTCACCCATGGGACAAACAAAACCACAAGGGAAATCTTTATTAGATTCCCATCGTTTCTTTTGATAAAACAGTAGTAAATCTTAGAAATTATATAATTCTCACTCCTCATCATCCAAGGATCATGGACAACTGCCACAGCCAGGACAACATTCCAAATTACATCTAATGGCAGGCAGGCTGTAAAGACTAGGGACTTGAAGATTCTCTTGTGGAAGCCAGTCTTACAAGCAAACCAAAAATAAAGGACAAAAATCAATCTTCTGGTTTATCTTTGTTCAGTACCATACTCTGGACTGGTTACGCTAAGTGCCACCATGGCAAAATTAATTAATATAGAATATTCTGGACTATGTATTTCATTTATTGCTCTGTAACTCCATTAGTAGATTTCTACACACATTCACATTTGTTTATTCATGTGGAAACTCTTTCTCTAATTTCCCTTTAGTACATCATTGTTTAATAAATCCTTGTTTTTAAGTTAACTATCCTTGTAGATGGTGCTCTCAGCAACAAATCTGAACTGAGAAACAGAATTTAATTAATGTCATGCTCTTTATGATTTACAAGGAAAGCTGAAATCATCCTTTCTTGACCTACTCTTAGAACTATCAGAAGCATTAAATTTTGCTTACACAATTTAACTAACATGTTTGTAATTGTCTTAATCTGTCCTCAGATGAAGATCCAGCCTTTCAACTGGGACAGAAGTATTTTTTCACACAGTACAATTTTGCATTTAACTACATCACTAAATGATGGACAAAGAAAAGACAAAAATAAAAGTTTTAGCAGAAATTGCCTCCAAGGTTAATTAATTTCTTAATGGTTGTATAAGATGCTATTACACTTTCTGTTATCAGTAACATAGGTATCAACATGTTCAATATTAAAACATGTAAATTTAGGCATTGCAAATACAAGTATTCTGTTGACTAAACATCAAATGACATGTCATAGATCTAATACAGTGCTATAGAAACACCATCCATCTTAGATACTTAGACACTTTTAAAATGCTCACTACAAATAGTTAAAATACACCATTAAGGCAAGTTATTTCAACTTGACCAATTTGCTGTGCCTTGAAGTACAATTTAGCTCATCCAAAACAGGTAGCTGTTTTAGAGCAAACAGAATTACTCTACAAGGCTATTGGTAAGAACCCGGACTCAGGTGCCTGAAAATAGAATCATCTGAGATGCCCAAGGGAAAAGACTAGAAACATCAGATTCTGCATCCATCAGAAGTAGCACTTGGAGGCCAGATAAGATACTCCAGTGTGTTTTAAATTATGTTACACACCTGAACCCTACCCTGGGCCTCTCTTGACTCTGAAGCTCAAGCAACTACTTCACATGTAGATAGTTACAACTGCACATTTGTTTCACATGTCAATCTCCAACTGAATCATGCCTCTACTGTCTTTTTTTGTAGAGTATGACCTAAATACTAACACCAAAAAATAAGCAGCACTTCTTTAAAGTTCAGAAAGCAACAACAAGGTGTTTTAGCATTGGCACATTACTGAAATCCTGTTAAGGGGTTTATATTATCATTTAAACAGGGCATTGTAAATTTGATTGTACCTTTGCAAATGTTTATTATGTAACAACAAAATTAATCACAACTAAAGATGTATTTATTACTCCTGTGTAGCTTGTGTTTTGTGGGGGAAAGAAGAGGGAGATGTCTAAAAAGGTGTTCTTTTCAGAGTCTGTATGCTGGCTCATGAATTTTATTTGATGATGCAACATTATTACTCTTTTTCAAGCACCATGGGATTTAGTACTTTTTCAAGCAGAGGCTTCAAGATTAAAAATAGTAACTTCAAAAAATGAAATTACTACTATACGTTTGAACAGGAAATATAGTACTATGAGACGTATGAAACCAGTGGTACACCTGGTTCTACCATTCCAAATAATAAAATTTAATTGCTGAGAAAAAGATTTTCAGGCTGATCAAGCAACACAAAATGATGCTATAACACAATTACAGCTGTTCTCCAGCTTCTGAACTTCCTAATATCAATTAAAAGGTAAATTCCAACTACAACTTTTATTAGTGTTGAAAATACTGGAAGGTGGATCCACCTTCACCTTCTTAATAAAATCAGCCACCCAATGATCTTTTATTATATGAGCTTCATGGAGTGAATTTCAGAATATCTGTAATGGTTATGTGAAGACTCCACTCTCTTTTCTGTGACAGATCTAGGCCATCTGAGCAGGTTTGAACTTTTTTCATCACCACCAAGACTGAAACTCAAAAGGAAGTATGTAATACTCTAAAAGCTTTATACTACTGAAGGCTGGCAGAGAAACTGAATGTATGGAATTAACCACAAAGGGTATGATTCTGTTTTAATAGCCAACACTAATGAGAGGCCTGCTAGCATTTGCAAATTTATCTGCATCTCTGTCCTGTTTGTGATGTCTGTTGCTCAAGTCCTTTAAATGTTTTCAAAAAACTACTGTGTTACACAGATCTTTGAGAAACTACAGATGCCAAACCAACTTGGGCTACCAGACGGAAGAGATAAGCTGAAGTGCATGATGAAAAAGACATCCCTTGTTTTAAAATCTATTTTATAGTTTGCTATGCTTGATTCTTAGTACTAAAAAGTAATTTTGTATTTGAAAATTTTCTGTCTGTTCTATTCAGCAAAAAATTAACAAGGAAGCCCAGTGTTGAAGATAAATGTCCACTCTGGAAGAGCAAAATGATAGCTATGCTCAAAGAGAGATAAAGGGATAGGAGTTTAAAAGCATTCAGAATCACAGAATTACTGAGGCTGGAAAAAGACCTCTGATATCATCAAGCCCAGCCTATGACCTAACATCACCACAATAAGCTAGACCATGGCACTAAGAGCCACATCCAGGCTTTTCTTGGAGTCAACACCTCCTGGGATGGTGACTCCACCACTTCCCTGGGCAGTCCATTCTGATGTCTAACTACACTTCCCATGAGCAAGTGCTTCCTAACATGTAACCTAAACCTCTCCTGGTGCAGCTTCAGGCCATGTCCTCTCATCTTATCACTAGATGGCTAGAAGAGGCTGACCCCCACCTGACTACAACTTCCCTTCAGGTAGCTATAGAGTATGACAAGATCCCCCCTGAGTCTGCTCTTCTCCAGGCTAAACAACCCCAGCCTCTCTTTATAAAACTTTTTCTCCAGTCCTTTCACCAGCCTCATTGACTTCCTCTGGACCCACTTCAGAACCTTAAGCAAGGGACCCAAGAAATGCCCACAGTACTTGAGGTGATGCCTCAACAGTGTGCACAACAGGGAGAGAATTACATCCCTAGTTCTGCTGGCCCCACTATTACTGATGTAGGAGGAAATGCCCTCAAACAGTTAATAAAGGGAAAAAAGTAGACCTAGTTCAGGAATCATAACAAGCACTTTGGAAATTTAACTGGTAAATTAATACTTTCATAAAAATTAAATTAATAAGCTTGTAAAATTAAACCCAAAGAGTTTTTTCTCTCTTCTTAACACCAGTGCTAAAATAATTGGCTTCACTGTTCATTGCAGTGAGGGACACTGAACTTACAAATATATTTTTTTTTTTGTAGAAGAATGGATTTATAAGGATATAGAAGTTCCTCATAATATGTAATTACTAATCAAAGACATTATTTCATTGAATCACAATTTAAAAAAAAAAAACAAACCTGCAACAAATTATTGGAAAAATAGATTCAGTTTCATTTATCAAATAGAGTGTTTCTTGGACAGAAGCCTAAGTTAAAGATTGTTTACATTAAAAAATGAAGAACATGCACAAACTCTTCAGCATTCTCCTCTTGCCCAGTTATGGTTCTGTCCTCTTCAGGGCTAGAAACTATTTACAGTAGTTAAGAATGAAAAGGCCTTACAAACCAGAGTTCCACAGAAAGTCATAGGCAGGTATCTTTCTCCATTGTATGATTCAACACTGCTAGAAAACATAATGAAATGTCCTCCGCAAATGTGAAAAGAGCACAAAACAAAAATAGCACAGAAGGCAATGGCCAGGTACAGATTCTTTCCTCCAAAACGGGAACAACTGTTCAATGCCTGAACAAATTAGTATTATGTAAGTCCTCCTGTAACAGTGTTACATGAACCATTGGCTACTACTAACCAACAGAAAGGGTATGACAAAGCACTTGTCAAAGTATGAAGCAGTATTATTCACATGTCCTCATTTACTTCTTTTGTTAGAGTTTAGTCCCATTTGTTCTCTGGCTCCAGCCATTACTGAAGTTCTTTAACAGAGCAACACCTGTTCTTCTTCACAAAAGAGAAATAGCAGATAAAAACTAAAATGTCTTTTATCAAGACCACAGTTACTGGTGAACCTCAGAAACAGCAAATAAAAACCAAAACACAGAAATTGTTTGTTCGTTATGCCATTATATTTTCCAGTGGGCTACAATCACAGACATGGACAATTAATTAAGTTCAAGAACTTTCCTGACATGAGGGGAAAGGAGAAACTAAAAAGATAAAAGATTCTCAAATAATAATTCCTATTAGAAAAAATCACATTATGGGAGCGAACATGTCATTATGTATAGAGCTTAAACATCACCTCTAACACCTCCAAAACCACCCACATCTAGTACCTGAAAACATTACGACAGGCCTGACTCATCCTTTGTCAAAGACCAACTGAGAAACTGTTAAATTAGCCAAAAACAACTTTAACAGTGGTAAACAGAGAAAGACATACTTTTAAATTTTTACAGTCTGTCATTATTATCTCCACAGCCCACTGCTGAACCACAAATGTACTATCTATACAGCAAAATTATGCACATTTATCTCACAGTTTCTGTTGACAATGTAGACTGATAAATGTAGACCACCTAACTGTGAGATAGTAATTCATTTATAATCAGTTCATTACTTTTTTTAAATTCTTATACTTACTTACCTTATATGCAAGTAGAAGTACTAGCTGTAAATAAAAAGAAAATTAAATACACCTGTGGAGAGACATTAACTTAAAGTCACCATAGCTTGGATAGTAATTGGAAATATGTTCTTTCCAGGTGCTAGATAAAAGTTACACGTATCTTCTAGTAAAGATCAGAATACACACGTAAATTAAAAGAACCAGATAAATTGCCTCTCCAGGAAGAATGTCATGAGTTACCAACAACCGCGTGAGTTAAGACACTGAAAGAAAGACAGAGAGACTGAAATATGCAACTCAGAATAGCTGGGGACATAGCACTAAATCATAGCCTCTTACTTTTTCCGGTAAATTAGTAAGGCTTAGATAGGGCTGCATTTACACCGAGGGTTTTTTTATCTCTTTCTTTAATGGGTAGGAAGTTTGGGGAAATAAAAAATATTTTGCTTGAAAAATCTGTCTTTGAATCACCTTTGTCATTCACTAGTGAGAAATATTTTATTTCAGCTGACAGAACTAGGCCTGTTATGTTACTATGCCAAGAAACCAGAAAAGATTGCAATTGAAATGAAGCAGTGCTAAACCGAAAAGTTCTAGCTTCAAGAGAAATGAGGGGAGAAGTGAAGCTATCTGCTTAACTGCTTACTCATCTTTATACTTAGTTATTTTCTCAAAAGGCGGTGCATGCACATAAGGCACAGGAAAACTGTGATCTCACAGTATCCAATAGAGCAGAATATATGCATCACTCCCCCAGCTATGAAGGTGATGAGGATTCTAAAACCCCTTAAGACATTTTTCAATCGTATGTAGACTGCACTCATTTTAAATTAGCATTTACTGATTCAGAGAAAGGAAATTTTCCCTCAGGAACATTTTCAATATTTTTTCCCACAAATGATCTGTGAGAACTAGGAGGGTGCCCAGTGTAGAGCAAGATGATTAAGGGAGTGGAATATCTCCCTTTATGAGGAAAGGCTGAGGGAGCTGGGTCTCTTTAGCCTGGAAAAAAGGAGACTGAGGCATTACCTCATTAATGTTTATAAATATATGTTCACAGGTTTGCAGGTTGGAAGGGACCTCAGAGATCATCTAGTCCAACCTCTTAAAGCAGGATTCAGTTGAAACAAGCTGGCCCAGAACCCTATCAAGCTGAGCCTTGAAACTGTCTAAAGTTGAGCAATCTACCACTTCCCTTGGAAGACAATTCCACTGACAGCTCTCAGCATGAAAAACTCTCCCTTCGAATCCAGTCAGAATCTCTGCTGGAGCAACTTGTAACCACTGCCCCTTGCCTTTTCTACATGACTTCTTGTGAAAAGGGAGTCTCCATCCTTTTGGTAGCTTCCCTTGATGGACTGTAACGTTGCAGTAAGGTTCCCCCTAAGCCTTCTCTTCTCAAGGCTGAACAGACCCAGTTCCTTCTGCCTTTGTTCATATGGGAGGTCTTCCAGTCCCCTGATCATCCTGTTCACCCTACTCTGGACCCTTTCCAATCTACCTGCATCTTTTTTGTATAGTGGAGACCAAAAGTGAACACAGTGCTCAAGGTGTGGTCTCACCAGCGCTGAGTAGAGTGGCAAGAGAACCCCCTTCTCTACTGGTGATGCCCTTGTTAATGCAGCCCAGCATCTTTGCTGCAGCAGCACTTTGTTTGCTCATGTGTAGCTTGCTACCCACCAATACCCCCAGGTTCCTCTCTACAGGGCTACTCGCAAGCCAGGTGGATCTCTGTCTGAGCTGTTCAGTTTGACACATTAAAAAGTCTGGTTTTAACACACCCACAGAGTACTAATCACAAAGAAAACCCTGACCCCCTTAGGAAACTAGTGTGGACAGTTAGACACATTATAAAAAAATACCTATTTTAAATCGTAATAGAAAAAACTGTTAACTGCAAATTCTTTCTTAGTCTCCTAGATCATGTTTCTGCAGCCATCTGGACAAGTGTCAGGAGGATGGAGCCAGGCTCTTCTCAGTGTCATCCAATGACAGGACAAGGGGCAAGGGTGTCATCTGGAACATAGGAGGTTCCACATAAATACAAGAAGAAACTTCTTCACAGTAAAGATGACAGAGCACTGGAACAGGCTGCCCTGGGAGATTGTGGAGTCTTCATCTCTGGAGAAGTTTAAAACCTGCCTGGTCATGTTCCTGTACAACTTGATTTAGGTGATCCTTCTCTGGCAGGGGGATTGGACTAGATGATTTTTGAGGTAACTTCCAAGCCCTAACATTCTGTGATTCTGTGTGACCTTAAAGATCATCTATTCCCAACGCCTAGAGCCATGGGCAGGGACACTTCTCAATAGACCAGGCTATTCAAAGCCCTGGTCTTGTGCACTTCCAGGGAGGAGGCATCTACAGTGTTGTAACTAAATCATCTGTAATTTTTGAAACTGTTTAGTAGACGTATTATTCTAGGGAATATAATATTAACATTACCCAAAGAATACATGAAAATAACATTCCAATATGTCTGCATCTATACAAGACATACAGAATATTATTTGGTTTTGTGTTTAAGTTTACTCAAAACATTCTCCTGTGGTGGTGAAAGGGCTTAAATTAATTTTATTTAGTCAAAGCAAAACCCAGCTATTGATCTGTTCATGTATCTATTTTCAATTTTGTTTTGTTAAAATAGCATATGCAGTAGTCTTGTCTACATTATTGATGATGATACAGTGGCTGTTGGACTCATATAATGGTCTCAAGGAGTTTTCAAATATAAATATCTTCTAATGAGATAATCCCTAGAGCATGGCTATGGAAGAAAGCTATCTAAATAATGTCACTTCTGTTGCAGAACTAGTTTCAAATTAATTGTTTGTTTCTAAAGCTATAATTATCAGGAGGAATGCATTTAGTCAGAAAAGATGAACTTTAAAAGTGCGTAATGTTTAACAGCTCATTAAATATAAAATATATTGGAAATTTGGGAATCAGAATGACTTGCAGCTAACTGTGAGATGATGGGTCATGGCACACAAAAAGAGACTTTTTTGGCAGGAATGCAATCTGGTAACACTGACTGCAGTCTGCATTTACTTGACATTCAGAAAGATCATATGACACCAATGCAGATGAGGTGAGCAGTAAAGAAAAAAGAAGGGCAAAGAGAGCTAGAGGAGAAAAAGTTAGGTTATGAGTGGCTGGGAGGATGAGAAGGAAGAGGAGAATATGGCTGTCATTATTGAGAGTTCAAATTTTAAGTGGGAATAGAAATGAGGTGCTGAGATTTAGCATGTTCATACAGTGATAGTGATAGCTGTGTCAGCACTTCTGTTACAGATGGGTTTTACATAGAAGTCATATGGATGAATAATTAGCAATTTTCTAACTTCTCTTCCAACACAACAATGTAGTAAATGTTACACACCCATTACTCTTATGACTTTAAAAGCATACTTCATTTTTTAAAAGCCTCAAAACAAAAAAATTAAGCTCAACCCAGCTGAGCTAAGTCTAAACGTTCTCCTACTACATTTTCATATAAGCAGTGGGCCAAACAATTATATAAGAGGAAAATAAACCTAAAAAAAAGGGCAAAAAAAAAGCAAACAAGAATTTCCTAAATTGTAAGCCAGTACCTAGCTTCTTGGTCACTTCTGTCTTTGAGCATTGCATAATACCAGTCCAAAGCCTTGATGATGAAGGTTTGGACAGTTTGGTCGTAATGTATTTTAAGTATTTCCTTAATTCCAATTCAAGGGATATCTCCTCATGATTCTAGATAAAACTGCAAAAAAAGTGGGATTATATAATGAGAAGTGTCAGGTAGCACTAAGTGTATGGGCTGATACTATCGTATCTGAATTTATAGCATGTTATGTTAGCATACAAATACAGTATTTCTCCTGTCTTGATTCCAGTAAGCTTATACATCAGAACTTATCTCACTGTATTTGCTTCTGTTACCAGAACTCAAGATAAAACTTCCCACCCTATTTAAGTATATTTTATTTGTTACATTATATAAACAGAAAACTTTCAAAGCTAAATTAGCACAGCACAGTCCAAAGAAGGTTTCAAGTGATTGTGCTGAAACAGATCTCTTTTTTTGCAATTAAGCTTTAAACATTACTTCCTTTGTGCAGGGATACTATGTTTTACTTTAATGCCACACCAATTACATCACATTTGAAAACTTAGATGACTGTAATTGTAGTTTCTAATATAATATACATTTTTCTGTAACATCTTTCTGGAAACTACCTGGTTTTAGATAGCATCTTGCTAATTTAAGGGGACTGAATGTTTATAAAAGATTTAGGACTGACAAGCCATAGAAACAAAGCTCAAATCTTAAATTTGTACCCACAATACAGACACATAGTCATCTTAACAGCACCCCACCCACATGCCTTCAACACAAATCACTCTAAGCAGTTAGCAACATTTATTTGGACTCATAACAGAGAAGTCTTCAAGCACTTTAATTAATTTGGCAGTCCCATTGAAGCCATACTTTACAGATAAAATGCCTTGTGTTAGCAGAGCTTGGGTTTTGCTTCCCTGTGTACAAAGCAGGTGCATATCCTGTTTGCTAGTGGTGACTTTTGTGAATTGGACATTCTACAGTAAGAACTGGAGACTAGCAACCCATTGTTGATAAACCATGAGGTGAGCTCCAGGTGGTACTGATTCTCATCCCTTACTGGAAAATATCCACATTTCAAACAGTTTCCTATATGAATTTGGCTCCTCAGAGCCATTGAGACATCCTGTGCTACTTTGCAGCGCTATTAAGTGAATGACAAACTCCAAAGGCAAAACAGGTATCTTACGTGGGACCAAACACCAGTCTCAACTGAAGAGGGATAGAGAGCACATAATCTCAATAAAGTGCTCACAGTTAAAATATGCAGTACTGCAATACCACCTCCTTGCATTTCAAGAAGGAAATTGCTTTATTGGATCAAATTAGTCCAGTATCTCATCCTCAAGTAATAGATATTATTACAATAGATGCAAGACATTTTCTGCACACTGAGAGGCAGGCATACAACCAAAAGTTAAACCTTCGTTACCTATTTCAAAAGAATGTTATACTTACCAAGCCATTTCTTCATGTCTTGCTATTTATACAAGCGAATTGGTTACCTGAGAACTTCGGCAATCTAAAGCACCTTATGTGGCCTTAGTTCCAGCTTGTGACTTAAGTGTAGAAGATCACTAAACACTCAAGAGTCTAAAAAAACCCTCTGTGCGCGTTCACCTGTGAGCTACTCTATACTATGCTCTCCCCTTGGCATTGTTAAAGGGATGCTTGTGGTAGAAGCAGCTGCCAAGAGACCTGTGTTCAAGTTTCATATTACAAGATCAGCAAGATGTGAAGTGAGGCTACTAGAAAATGTAAGCTATTAACATAGAACAAATTACGATATTTGATAGGCTTTAACAAGGACAAAAAAAACCCCACACTGCCTACTTTTTATATATACTATTATATAAGTGATTCTTCCATACCACAAAAGATACAGGAGCTAATGCTGTAAGAGCTTACTGACTAAGGATTAAATACAAATAAAGCACTTCCTAGTGCTACTTCAAGCAATAGCTAAAGGCACAATGCATTCTACAAATCAGTGTTCTGACATTCAAACAGGAGAAAAAGTGAAGAAAGGCTTTATTTAATGACTTTATCCCATCTTATATAAGTATGTAGTGTCCCGGCATAATCAGTACTGTAAACCACAATGACTTTCTCTGCTCTATGCCAAAGGTGTTTTCCAAAACACACTGCATGAAAGACACTAGAACTGTTTATCTTACAAATGTGACTCTTCTGCACTCACTGTATGAAGAAGTACATTAGGTGTACTTCATTACTATTTCATCTCCTTTTTTGGTAAATAAGTGACTACACATGGGTAACAAGAGTGACTGGCAAGGATGTATAAAGAGTCAAAGCAATATTATTATCTTACCAAGTTCTACCAAGAGCAAAAGGTGACAGCTCCGTAGCTGGTGGCAGGAAAAATTAATGACATTACTGTTGATGTTTCCACACCCATTCTTATGTCCAGTGAGTTCTACAAATCTGGATTAAGTTAAAAGGAACGTGTTGAAGCATGTACTAGTAGATTACAAAATCAAATCACTGGGACAAACTTCCTGTTGAAAAACCTCAAGAAACAGGCCTCTGTTTCTAAAAAGCATTTCAAAAGTGAAGGTGTGAAGTCACAATAGATTCTGTGAAGCTCTGTATATTCTGTAAATGTTTTCCCATCCTGAGGAAAAAAAATCAAAACATGAAAAATCCTTTTAAAGTGCCCACATAAATTCATTGATCTAACAATAACAGAGCAAATCTCCAGCTGGTTTAAAATGCTAGAATTTCAACTATTCTAATGGAGGAATTAAAGTCTCCATCAGTTGTAGACGCTCCTCTTAACACAGGAAAATGGTCATGAACAGGGACAGGTCAGTATTCAGCTCTGCTGGCAAAGGACCGTTCTGCTACATTCAACCAAAGACAACTTTTGCCTCAATGACTTTAAAGCTAGGCATTTCAAAAGGTAAATGGAAAATGCATTTTCAAATGAAAACCTATTGCTACTTGCATCATCTGGAGCTGTAGCAGAAAACTATGAGAAAAAAATGTTTAAACAAGATGTTTAAATATAGATTATGAGACTGAACATTAATTAGATTTGTAGGGTCTTCCCTTGCTTTAGCCTCTGTATTATCATGCACTCTGTGTTTACTTTCATTTGTTTTCTTTGTTTGATGACATTTGACTAATAAATACATTGATGAATTGCATCAGTAAATGCCATCCATAAATCACAAAAAAAGGGACATACTCAGTGTTTCTGCTAAAGGACTTCTTCTTGCTTGAACTTTCAGTACTTATAGGAAATAATTTTGCTTTTCCAGATAAACTTCCTGATTTTTATTTTAATTTTCAGTGAACAAACAGCTGCAGAATAACGTGACTTAATGAAACATTTCCAGTAAAATCCCACAGAAGTCAAAATGTGAGGGGGGGGCACAGAACTGCTTCCTCACTGATAGTTGTCTGATTCCGAATAATTTCTCAAGATGGTGATCTGTGCAGATGAGTAATGTGATTTCCTGTTTTCCAAAGTCAGTGATCTCCTTTAGTGTGATAATGACTTTGCATTGTTCTATTACTTACTATAAATAAGTAAAACTTACAATATAATGAATACAACATGTTTCTACTATACTATTTAGGCTTCACACAGGTTGGTAAGTAGCAATACTATGAGCAATAAATTCAAGGGTGAAGATGCTCAGATCTGGAACATCCCAGGGTATGTTTTGCTCACCAAAAACATACAGGCTACATCTGTAAAGATGTCCTTTATCAGATCTGTGATACAATTTCACCACACCACCCCCACCCCAATGAAATTATAAAACTTCTTGGCTGCTCGGTGTTTCAGTGCTAGCACAATTCAATGGAAAGTATTATTTGCTTCATGTAAATCTAGATGGGTTTCAATGAATCATCACTTCACAACCTGCCAGTAAAGCAATCTCCAATATCCATCCGTACACACATCTATTTACTTCCATTCAGAACAAGTTTTTCATGTGTTCCCCACTAGAATTATCAAGTGAATTACAAGCACTACACGTAAAGCTGCGATCTCTCAGATCATAAAAGCAGACAGGTAAAAAAGTTAACCCATATGTCCAGTAAAATAAAAGGCATTGTCAGATTAATCATCATTCTCTGATTGAAGCAGCATGACAGGAATCAAGATTTTATCTCAGTCACCCACTACCAGCAGTGTATTTTAAATTCATACCACATTTTTGAAAGCCCCCTTATGTTCAAACAACATGTGGAACCAGTGAATAGTAATACTGATTTGCTATCAACCAAATGAGCAAAGCTTTCTCCTGGAATTACGGCACTTCAGTAGTTTACATTTGTAAGAACAGCAGTACTATAGTTTTTAAAATTGGGACTTTATGAACCAAAAACCACATAGTCTTGATTATTGCCTCAGTTGTTTGAAAAAAATGTTAATAATGAAATGTATATTAATTACTTTACTACTAATAATTATACACTCACAATACAATTTAGGCATCAAGATGGAATGACTGCAAAATTACAGTGAAATAGTATAATGAAAGATACAACCTTTGCCACTCCTGATAAAAATGCCTCAATATGCTCTTTCCCAGCTTTGGCTAAGCTATATTCCTAGAATCATTGAACTACTATTTTTCTAGTGTTTACACCACACAAAGAATCTTAATGTATCAAATTCACTTCACTTAGATCAGTACACAATGTAGCTTTAAAGTGTCAAATATATAGCAGACTGAATGCTAATGTCTGAAACTAGTTGGTAAGACAGAGAAACCAGATAACAATTATCATTTAGTCAATAGCAATTTAAATGTATCCACTGCTGTGCAAAGACCCTAAGACCCTGAATGCTTTACAGGGCTTTCAGGAATGGGGTTGAGTATGTTTATTATTTAAATTGACAGTTCTGCAGGAGTCAAAGTACAGTTCTTTAAAGACTGTCTACTGGGGGATAGAGGGGAGGAGAACTGAGGTACTTAGTGCTCTAAAAAAAAAAAAAAGTACCTTGATAATCTCCATCAAAAACTGCAGAGAGACAGCTGTAAATAGACAGGGAATTTAAAACGCTTTCAGCAATGATTTTAACTCCTGGTACATAACAGTCACGCAGAGCAACTCCTAACAAAGTGCAAGCTATTGCTTTTTATTCTTCGCGTAGATAACCCAGTGTCCGATCCAACAGCTCCACAGACACAAAGCACGTTATTTTAAAACTTTCTCTTGCAAAGCTATAAACGGCGAGCACTAAAGAGGACAGCTCCTCTCACCGTGGCATACATAACCTGCAACCCTTTTAGAGGTAGATGAGTTCGCTAAAATGCAAAAAAAGCAACGTGTGAAGCAAGAGACATTTCATTCTCGACACAGAACTTGGGGAACGTTACGCACAGAAAGAAGCCATGAATGGTCTCTTTGCTGCTCTTGTCTTCAGAGGATTCATACAAGGACTTCTCGCTCTTTTAGCCACTCTCTAAAGCGTCCGGGCTCCAGAGCAGAGTAAATCCCCACGTGCCCGCGGGCGCTGCGACTTAGCGGCCACCCTTCCTACATCGAAAGTTGGGCTGAAAAAGGAATAGGTTCCCCCTGGGGCCCCACGACTCTGCTAAAATGCTTAAGTGTCCCTTCGAATAAAATCACAGAAAATTGAAAGGAAAAACGCAAAAAGCCTTGCGGATCGCCCGGCGCTGCGCTGGATCGGGCTGCCCCAGGCTCCCGGCGGGGCCGCGGACAGGCGGGAAAACACAACCCCTTCAGCCCCGGCTTTCGGCAACTTTTGGGCAGCAGCCGCCCCGCACACCCCGCGACGGCCTTCGCTGCCACCGCTCCCTGCCCTCCGAGTGATCCACACCAGATGCCCCACCAGCACCTGCCCGAACAGGCGCACGGACACACACCTACCTGCAGCCCGGCTTCCAGCTGGGAGCGGCTGGCAATCGGCCGCCTCCCGTCGCGGGGGAGCTCCGGCCTCACCGCCCGGGCATCGCCGCCACCAGCGCCCGGGGGCATGGAGCGGCGCCCGCCCGTCTCAGCTTCCCTCAGTTCGTCTCCCTTTGACTCGGTTCCCCTCAGCTTCCCGGGCTGGGGTCAGCAGCCGTCCGCGGGGTCCGGGTGTGCCCCCTCCTCTCCGGGAATACACCAGCAAGAAACCGACTAAGAGATGCCAGAGGCAGGGTGAAGCAAGTGAAACGGGAAGGAAGCCTTAAAGTGTTTATAGTGCACGATCTCAGAGTATTAAAAAGAATTAAATAACAGATGAGTGAGTGCAGATTAGCGATAGGAAAAGCGACGAGTAACGAAGTCCCGCAGCTCGATGCGGTCCCGATCCGGCCCCGGCGGCAGCGGGAGGAGAAGCCGGCGCGTCCCGCAGCGCTCCCGCCGGCACAGCCCCTCCGATTGGTTCGACTTCCCCCGCCTGCCGCCTCCTCCTCCCTCTTGGGAAAAGTAATTGGAAAGAGAGAGCTTCACCTTCACCACCAACAGCAGCCAACCGGCCCCACACCACACCGCCCCGGACGGTGGAGGGGCTTCGAGAGGACGAACGGACGGACGAGCCGCCCTCCTTCTCCTCGATGTGTTCCCAGCCCCTCGCTGTGTTGCGCTCCGCCCAGTCCCCTCTTACGAGGCTGCAGGGCCCCACGGCTCTCGCTAGCTTCTGAGCGAGGAGCGGGAACAACCCGCATATGGGGGCTGGACCGCCTCCCGCCTGCCCCCGCGGCTTCCCCCACCCCACTCCTTTCCCCCTCCCGCTCCTTTTCCCCTTCCCGAGCGGCTGGTGTGAAGTTCCCGCACAGGCGCATGAAGACTCCCACCGCAGCTCTCCTGGGGTTTTCGTTCCCCTGCGGCAGGAAGCGGAGCAGGGCCGGTGAGAGAGGGAGCGGCTCCCCCGGGGAAGCGGGGCTGGAGCCGCGACGTCCAGAGCTAGGGCAGGGGCAGGAGGAAGTCGACGACGGCCATAAGCCGGGCTGTGTCTCCCTCCAGAGGGAGAAGGGAGTCACGCACGGCAGCATGAAAGCTGGGAAAGCCTAGGCAGAGCCCCTGTCACCACTATTGATTAATAGAGGGACACGGTGATGGGTGAGGATGAGTAGAAGCACGACCTGTGCGTTTATTTTGATGTGATGTGTGCTGTTCGCTGTTCAAAAGGGGATTACAGCTGAAAGGAAGAGACCAAGCCAAGGAAGGTGAGAAGCACACACATCTAGAGACGTGCAATCGTTTAGGTTAGAAAATAGCTGTAAGATCATAAAGTCCAAGATTTGTTGGAGTAATACCAAAAAGAGTCAAATTTTCAGTTTTCTCCTTGAATTCTCATATGCTTCTAGGTTAAATGGGAAGGAATGCATGCAGCAGTAACAAGAACTACTATACTTAACCATCCCTTGTCTGTTTTTATCCATGCCTGCTTAATGTAACTGCAAGTTTTCTGAAAAGCAGCTTTTGTTGAGTCAACTGTTATCACATGTTCTATGATGGTCAACCCTAAGAAACAGAAGAGGGAAGTGAAATGCTTCCCCAATTGTTACTGTTCATGATAGAGATTTTTCATATAAGTAGGGGTCTGTAGAAGGTCTGAAATACTTAATTTTTTTCCAAAACAAATACAGACCTAAAAGTCCATGCAGTGAAAAAAAAAAAAAAAAAAGAAAAAAGAAAAAAGAAAGTAAAATTAAGGCTTAAGGTTGACTTCCCTGCACACAGCAATGCAGCCATATGACAGAATATGAAATACAGGGTGAAATACAAAGGGACAGCTGTGGGAAAGGCATGTTAAAAGTAGCCTGGCATGTGTTTGTCTCAGCTGCTGTTGCGGCAGGCACTGCAATGCACACACACACCTGGCTGCAGACTACAGTCAAAAGGCTGCTGGTTGTAAAGACAAATGTGAACTTGTTCATTTCTGGCTGATACAGTAACATAATGACTTCCCTACTCAGTAACTGTGTTTCTGTATTTGCCAAAAGTAGTGCAGAGGGAACTGAAACAACAAAGACCACATTGCTACCAGCAGCATAATTTCAGTACGCTGGGGTGGACCCAAACTAATAAGTCTCCAGAGCGACTGAGTGCTGCTTCCCCACCAATGCAAAATTACCGGGGATCCTGGATACTTACTGGAATAAGTAACTTTTCCTGTTGCATGGGTCAGTGTAGGATCACAAAGTTTGTTACCACATTAAAAGCAGTTAAAACACACCAAAAATGCAACTAATGCAGGTAAAATGCAACTACATCAGCTGTTTCACTTTAAACATCTTGTAACAATAGGAGCATCTTTCTTGTGAGGACAGCCTGAGGAAGCTGTTCAGCCTTGAGAATAGAAATCTACAGGAAGACCTTATTGCAGCCTTCCAGGACCTTAATGTGGCCTACAAGAAAAATGGAGTGGAACAGTTTACAGGAACTTGTAGTGATAGGATGAGGGTTATGGTTACAAATTGAAAGAGGATAGGTTTAGACTAGATGTAAGGGGGAAGTTCTTAATTGTAAGGGTGGGTGAGAACCTGGAACAAGTTGGACAACAAGGACACACACTGGATGTGTTCAAGACCACGTGATGGGGATTTGAGCAATCCACTCTAGTGGGAGGTGTCCCTGCCCATGTCAGGGGGATTGGAACTAAATTATCTTTAAGATCCAGCCCAACAATTTTGTGATGATTCTCTTTGCACATCTCGGAAGATGTCATCATTATTTACAGCATGCTGCTGCTGCACATAAGCTCTTGTTCAAGATCACTTTGTACAACATCTGTAACTCTCAACAAACCTACAGTACTCACTGCAGTGTGCCACACTGAAGAAAGACAAGAAGCTTCTATTACATGCCTCCAACACCCCCAGGAAGAACTGAAATGATCCATTGCACCCATACAGTGCAACGGGGTTTATAGATGCATACATGGTAAGCCTGACTCACCAGCAAAGGTACATTTGTACATGCTGCCGATGCACAATGTGATAAATTTACCATTTTCTGGATTTAACAGATTGGCAGTCTTTGTCCTGACTTTTCCTGATTGGAAAATCCCCAGCTAAATATTGCAGCCTTAAAACACAACACAGTTATGAAACACAACTATTATATTCATGTTCTCTCTTTCTACCTTTGGCTTGTTCCATTTTTACATTAGCACCACTCCTTACTTTCCTCATTTTGAAAGTTTTCCACATTCTAAAAGAAAAGCATAAAACATGAAAGGGGTCATTGGCACACACAACAGGTACAGTGCTTGAAACAACTTCAGCTTGTTCAAGGTGAACAGCACAGCTTAAAAATCAGGAAAACCCAAACTGGTTTCTAAGTAGTTACTTAAGTGTGTATCCAGTATGCGTGGGTTTTAAACATTGATTTTACCCAGAAGCATGCATGTTCTGAGCTGCTAAATAGTAAAAAAAGAAAAATTATGTTTTAGTAGCCACCTCTGAATTTTGTCCCTAGAAAACGACAGTTTCATCAATGTCTGCCAATAGTTTTCCTCCTTTATCTTTCCCAAGAGACCTCTCCCATCACCTGCCCTACTTCTAACCTAAACTAACTAAAAGTGCCAGCTGCAGTACTTTTAAAGTTTGGGTTTTTTTTTAACTGTGAAGTTTTGTTTTAAAGAGTTGCCCGTCTTTAGTTACATTCTTGGTTTCTCATTGTGTTCACAAAGATCAGGTTTTTACTTGGGTCTTCAATCAATCCTAACATTGAACTTCAGGTAGTAATATGTGCAGGGACACAGGCTCTCTTCAGGAATACCTGAATGTAAGAAGTCCTATAGTGACATGCAGTAGCATTCTACAGCATTTCTCTGTCGCTATCCTTTAAAGATGCAGAAGAGGAGGCATGGATTCCAAAAGCCAGCCACACTTACAAATTCATGTTTTTATCACAGGCAAGACTCTGGTCCACCAAATTCAAAGTTCTTTAAAATCTCTAGTACTTTCCTAGTATTCACATACAAAAACAAAGGTAATTGACTCCTGAAAAACTGATAGAAAATGAAAAGGCAATGAAGCAAAGTTATTCTGGGGTTCTTCAATAAGTCTCCCACAGGCATTTATTAAAATCATGCTGGTTATTGGATTTTGAAGGAAATGGGGTTTTGAACTAGCATACTGGAATCACCACTGACCTTTCAAAGCTTCAACATAAAATAGAAAAACTGACTGCAAAAAGCAACAGCAGGTGATTGCAAAAAATAATGGAAGTAAACATTCTTTCTTTTCTACAACTCAAAAGTGGGACAGTTAAACGCTATGACAGTTTTTTAACATTTAAAATAATTTTCCTAAGATATGAATTGCAATTGCTTGCTTATGCATTCTACATAAATGCTGCTCATAGAATAGTGATACTTTCTGGGGTATAAGACAGATACATATCTATGTTCATTGTCATTTTGGGAACAAGACTTTATTGCTTTTATTAAGAGGAGAGAAAACCATGATTGAGAGAAAAAACAAGAGATCTCTGGATGATCCAAACCCCAGTCATGGATGGCCTGACTTCAAAGTTAGATCAGTTTGCTTAGGTCTATATCTTGTGGTTTCAGAAGTATTCTACCTATTGGCTTCTCTGGCCTTTTTCCAGCACTTGACCACCTTCATAGTGAAGGATTTTCTTCCTTACATCCAAAATAAATTCCTCAGAATTTGTCTTTCTGCCTTTTATGCCATTTCCTCTCATTCCTTTGCTGTGTGCTTCCAAGAAGCCCCTGGCTACATCTTACCTGTAACCATCCATAAGTAGTTAATAGTAGTTAAACCATCCATAAGCAGTTAGATCTCTCCATTATTTCTTCAAAGGGGATGAACAAACACAGCTTTCAGTGTGAGTTATTGCCACTACCATCCAGACTGTTGGTGAAGACTATAAGCAGTATGAGCTCCAGTACTGGACACTGTGGAATGCCACTAGTGACCAGACACTGCTCTTTTTTGAACCCTCACAATTCAACCAATTCACACTTTTTATTTTATAAAATACCAAGTCATCCCATATCTTCCCAGTTGGACTACAAAAATGTTATGGTAGATCTTGTCAAAAGCCTAACTAGAGCCAACAAATGCTCTCCCCTTCTCCACGTAACCAGTCATTTCATTGTAGAAGGCAATTAGACGCATCAGGCAGAAATTGCCTTTAGTAGATCATATAAAATATTAGGTTGCAAGGTCATCTAGTACAACCGCCTCCTACCATGAGCAGGGGCATCTTTAAATAGATCTGGTTGCTCAAAGTTCCATCCAACCTGATCTTGGATGTTTCCAGGGATGTTCCTCCCTGAACAACCTGTTCAACTATTTCACCACCCTCATTGTAAAAAATATTTTCCTTATATCTAGTACTTAGATCTATGTCTTCCTTAAATCTGTCCACCATATTGACTATTCCAATTCACCTTTGTATCCTTCATATGTGTGGAAATTACTCCCGGAATAATTTTCTCCATAATCTTCCTGCAGACTCACCTGTGGTTATCCACATTTTCTCCTTCTTGCCTTCTTGAAAATGAGCATATTTACCATTTTCCAGTTATTTGGGACCATCTGCTGCCACCATGAGCATCTGCAGATGATAGAGAGTGGTCTCACAAGTATATCATCCCACTCTCTTAAGACATGTGAATGCACCTTTTCCTACAGACTCCTGTATGTCTACTTTGCTTCTCTATTGATCTTCTTATTAGGGGTACTACTTCAATCCTCCAAACTTGCCAACAAAGAAAAGTTAAACGAAGATGATGAAACCCTAAAATGAATGTTGTTTATCTGACCTAGCCCCCAAAATATCCGCAAATATATCTTTCTTCTTAGCTATTTCATCAAAAAGAGCAAAATCCCCCAAGTTGTGAGAACTGTAGCTATTCTGAAATATAAAGATGCTTCTTCCTAATACTTCATAAAGCACCTAAGCTCCGTAAAGGGGAAAGATTTAAAAACCTTCACTCCTCATTTCTCATTCGGTACTTCTTGACAAGTCATTACTGTGATTTTTAGGTCTTTTATATATCATCATAAGGCACCTTACTTTCTCTGTGTAGAGACCCTAGCCTGCCAGACATAGCTTCTGAGTCTTGCTCTGGGTAAATCATGTACCCAAAAGTTAGGTGTTGCAGTATTTCATGCTGTGGCTCCTAATTTTATTTTTGAATCTAGGCTCTGATCCTAGTGAGAAGCAGACACACACACACAGAGAGAGAGAGAGAGAGAACTTGGTGATTTTAGATCAAAAGCCCTGAATTTAACATTTGGTCTACTCACCTTATAGAAATAGTCTAAAATTTTTTTTAATATGTTTTAACCAAGTTTCATTGGCTTTATATATATTAAATAAGCAACAGGTCTATGCTTTATTACATCAAAAGGAAAAGTCCAAGGACCAAATATTTGGGGATGACTACAGGTTCCTATTGCACAACAAAGGTGTAAACTACAAGAATACTGAGTGTAGTGCTGGTTCATTTGAGGTACAGTAAGTATTATACATGAGCTTGAGAGAAGCCTCAAACTATATCCAAGACAAATATTTACTTTTTTTTTCTTCTTTTCTTTCTTTTTTTAAACGAAATCCCAACCTATTCCTTGACAACACATCTGTGAAACTCAGAGCAGGAAATAGAAACAATCATTAAATCATGTATCCAGAGAAACAAATTGAGAGGGGGAGAAAGAAGTGTGGAGGAGAGAAAGTGTTTACGTATACCTGGCTTAATTTTGCTTTGTTGTATTTGAGAACTCAGTCATGCGTGTTTTTGTCTTAATAAGATACAATATTCTATTTTCCTGTGTATCAAACACCATCAGCTATTGCAGTCATGCTACAAAGAACTCCAAAATAAATAAATGTTTCATCCTTGGTTAAATGCATGTTAATATTGTTTCAATTTTACATTAAAGGTTGCATTACATGCAAAACAGGGGAAAAAAAAAAAAAAGATGTCCTTACCTAATAAGATTTTCATCTAATTTTAACATAAATAGAATTGTTTTTATAAAATGTATTGAATTGGGGTTTAGTGCTTTTCCATCAAACAGGTATTTAGATGTTTTGTGGGTGTGGGTACAGTTGGACTTGGTGATCTAGTAGGTCCTTTCCAACCATGTTTATTCTGTGAATCTGTGATTTTAACAATTAATTATGTTTACATAATGAAATTATATTACAGAAAAGTACACCTTTTGAAAACAGCAGGTTAGGCAGACCAAGAGTAACAAAAAAGTAAGGATCAAGTTTATTTCACAAAATGCATCATATTATTTTTTACTGAAACCTCTTTACTGAGGGCAAAGTGTTGGCAGTCTTGAGAATTAATCTACAAGAAGGATTACACTTCACTATAGAGAATCATGGTGCCATTTATTATCTCACGATATAGCATTTTCTAATCTGTGTAGTGTCATTTTAAAAACAGGCATCACAAATTCTGGAAAAAAGGTGTCAAAAATTATTAGCTCAATAACTCAATTCCTTTATGGTGGGAGATAAATTAGGGGATTGTCAGATGTGTTGTTTGCTACCAAGAAAAAAGTCACTGTGAACTAACCGGCATTATTTTTTCTAGAGAATACTATGCTTGTTTCACAGTTACATTACACTTCCAAACAATATAATCTGAATTTCAGAAAGTAAGTTACAATAATTTCAGCAAGTAAGGTACAGTGCATTAAATAGGAATACACTGTTCTGTCCCCCAGTATTTCCTTCTGATTTTAAATCTGCCTTACTCTGAATTTTAACCATGTATTATAAAAA
This sequence comes from Upupa epops, assembly GCA_013397515.1. NCBI lineage: Eukaryota > Metazoa > Chordata > Aves > Bucerotiformes > Upupidae > Upupa > Upupa epops. The sequence goes on from VZRI01003295.1 coordinate 159,644, forward strand.
GGAAAGAAAAAATAAAAGTTAATTACCTTCAAGAATGCAGTTATAGGCTCATGTATGTGCATTAAAAGCATTAAATTATGCCCCACATATTGTTATGGACTTTTCATTTGATGGCAAAAAGGTCTATTTTCATATCATCTTTCTGCTTATTGAGTACAAGTAAAAGCAGAGCTTGCCAAGAGCCAAGAGCAGAAATACTATTACTTAGAATATTATCTACTTTATTTATTCCAAACCAACCTGAGACAAGAACAGACCATGATCATTTTTCAGTGTTCTGAATTGCAGTTTTCAATATATTTTCAAAAAGAAGAGCAAAAGGAAACATTTTTCTTTTTTCAGTGAAAAGAAAACCGAAAAATATTTCATCTTGGCTGAGGATAAGGCAAGAAGCTATTCATTTAGCATGTAAAAATGCTTCTGGTTAATGCAGAACCAAAAAAATCCATTCCATATATGTTGAAAGTTAGATTTTCTATTTAGAGTAGAGTAATAACCTTTCAATGAGATTACAAATGTGAATCTAAGGGTTACAAAGTTAGTAGTCTGAATATAAATAATTTCTTCTTGTATAAGTACAAAAGAAAACTATATGTAGCTACAGAGGATTACTGCCAGTTAGATCTCAGGATCTGCAGGGCTAGGCAGCTGGGCTGACCGAACTCTGCCTTCCTTCTCAAGGTTTTCCTCCATCAGTCACATGGTAGGAATTGCTAAATAATGTGTGCCTTTGAGTTTTTCTGCTTTTGTGGCTCTCATCTGACTCCTTTGAAGCAAGTAGTCAGTAGTCCTTTAGATTAACCTTGTATTATTCAGAGTTTGGACTGCATGATGGCAGAACACTGTGATGCCCTGGTCTTGCTCAGAAGAGTTCACGTGAGCCTGTCTCCAGTGTCACAACAAAGTCTATCCCCATCTGACTGAGGTGAAATAAATATCTGGTTACCCATACTAAACAGCCACACGTGAATGAATAGAAATGTCGCCACCTGACACCATACACCACACACCCCCTGCCTGGTACCTGACATCCTGCCAAAACCTTTCCCCTGTGAAATCCCCCCCTGAAGGGGGACTGATTGCCTCAAGCTTGGCCAATCTGAAGAACTTCACCAACTGCCAAATTGTCTCACATATCAAGTCAGTTTCAATTTCCTTTCCTTCTCACTCATGAGGTATGTTATATCATGGTAATCATAACATAAATATCTTTGCTTGATTTTGCACAGGGATAAAACCCAGCCCAAACATAATATAAGGGCAGTAAGTAATTACTGAGAGAGCCCTAGATCCCTGGGGATGTATCCTCTGAGGTCATGAGAATCATTTGGATATTTTCGTTACCAATTTTAAGCACTTATATTCTTCTAAAAATACAGTTTAGGACCAATTGGCACTTTCAGCCCCAAGAATCACTATTTACAATGAGCAAAGTGAACATTTTTACTTGTAGTTGGGAAGAACACATCCAGCCTCACAGTATCAAGAAGTTGTGCTGGGATTTAGTAACTGCTCAGAGATTCAGACACGGTGCTCAGAGGATGGCATGGAAAAGTTTGCTTTTCTGAGCTGTTCAGAAGTATCTCAGACTTTTCAGCTTTTCACGGAAAGTATAGCCTGGGATGCAGAGAGATGCTGCTGCTAGATTGATAAACCTGCTTCATAAATCTTTTTTGTTTTCCTCCCACTTTGAGTGTCATGACATATCTGCTGCTTCCTGACAGACAGCAGAATTACCTCTTTATCCACAAGTGTCTTCACACTTAACTTAACTTTAACAGCGTTTTCACTGGTATTAAGCACCTACATATGTCAGATAAACCGGTAGAGATGTGGGTGGGGAGGATTTCTGAAAAATTCAGAGCAAGCAGTGTAATGGAGAGATTTTGCCACCAGATGTCAGAAGGCAGAAGACAGACAGAGTAATTACCAAATCTTGAAAAAGGACGTTTCTGTTCTTTTATGGCTTCCCCTTCCTTCTCCCCTCCTCTCTTATCACATGCATGTATATGTACACAGGAAAAAAAAATCACCTGGGAGACACGGGGTTGTGTTTATTTATTTTCCTTATAGCCTTACAAAGATAAAAGGTAGGAGATCTAATACCCTGTTAAGCTTCAGATGACATATTAAAGAAACAGTTGTCTAAAATTTTAAGTTGTTAAGCAAGATGCATAATAACATTTTGTGTGAGCTCTGGAACTAATGAAGTTTCATTTCCTATCCATGAATGGCACCTCATGTTTGATTGAAGTTTTTCCTATGCTTGTTTTTCCTGTAAGGTGACAACAAGAGACAGCTTTTCAGGGAGATGCACTTGTAGCTTGTCTGCCTTCTTCCCAAACATTTTTCCTTACTCCAATTTAATAGCTTTAAGACTACTACCTACCCCTCAAACTTTGTTGAAATCAGATGGGGGTCCAAAATGCACAAAGTTTCCTTCTATATGAAATGCGGG
>VZRI01003296.1:0-169420 GCA_013397515.1 Upupa epops
ACAGTGTCACCCATGCTAGCTGCCTCTTGTTCCGCACCCACAATCTCTCAGCTCTCTCTTCATCCGCCCCTGGACAGAACTAAATACATTCCAGTTGCTCTCTCACATAACAGCAGCTCCCACTTCACCTTGCTGATCTGTCTGTCCTGAAAAGGACGTAGCAATGCATGACCACATTCCAGTCATGCGAGCTGTCCCACCAGGTCTTTGTAATTGCCACCAGATCATAATCACCTGACTGGACACAGATTTCTAACTCCTCCTGCCTATTCCCCATGCTGCATGCATTGGTGTACAGACATTTTAGGGAGCAAGCTGAGTGCTCCAATTTCATGCCAGGACAGTGAGTATACCCACTCTTGCCAAAGTGGGGGTTGGATACTTTTTAAAGTATCCCAAGGTCTTATTACCTTAACTTGCTGACCCTACAAGGGTAAAGGTTCTATTTAGAGAGTCATTATACCATCTTCTCTTTAACGTAGTTACTTCACCCATGTTCTAAGCAAGAAGTGTCAAAGCCACCATCATTTCCATGCAAGTTTGATGGTTTCTCGTAGCTTTCTGCTGAACTTCCTACAGCATTTTCCATTACTAGTGTTTCAATAAATTGGCTTAGCACCTTTAACTTCTACCAAGTTGTTTTAAAAATACCAGTGGTCGTGTTAGGAAGTTCTTGTTTCATATCAAATAAAAGCAACATAAACTGCTAGTGTCTGTCAAATGGCATAGTTCTCTTGAATTTCAATGCAAGCAAAATTGGATTAAAAAGTCAAATAGAAATGGTGATTGTAAGTGACAGTTACCTGGCAGATGTGATTGGATAGTTGCTTCTTCTGTAATGCCTCACATGTTCCCTTGTTGTCCTTGGGTAGTTTGTAGTGTATATGTAGATGAAAAAGGACTTGGCAGGTTTGGAAGAGAATACATACATGGAGTCCATCAGTTATTATGGAAATCTGGAACTTTTCTTACTAACTATTTGAGCTTATTTGTCTCATGGCCACCAAGTCATGGCCACATTTCACTTCTTGATGTTTTTCAGTCTCCTTCCAAGTTTCTGTTTGTTATATTGCAGTTTTTCCTTGTTTCCTTTCTCTTCCTTCCTCCCAGGCCCAACCTCTGCTTCCTAGACACTGTACGTATAGGCTGAAATACTTTTGTCTGTATTTGTGCTCTGTCTCCCTGCACCTATACATGCACCTATAGAGAAAGTATGAAGTCCTAAGATAAAAAAGATCCCTTGGAACAATCAGGAGGTTTGTGTAAAACCACAGTGGCTACTGAGGTATTGCATTATTCTTTGATACCTAATGGGACTCAGTATTTACTTACTTTGCTGGCCAGTGGAGCTTCCTGGTCAACGGTCACAAGTTTACTAGATACCATGAGTGCCCAGAGAAACTTGTCTGGTACCATAGTGTTTAATGTTAGGTGGCTCCTGTCACAAAGTTTCATGAAAACTTGTGTTCCACAGCACTTACATTTTGGAAGGAAAAAAAAGCAGTTTGTCAATAAGGGTTCCATTTCTCCCTGCTGGGGTTGATGCTGAATTTTGTCTTGTAATGGTGTTCCCCATCAGAGATGTGATTGAAGTGCAACGTTTTGATTGACTCAAACCAGATTTTTTTTCAACGTATGTTTGCAAAAATTACTGCTCTCATTCAGATGGAAATGCAATCTCAGAATATCTCAGTATCTGTGGAAAGAAGCTTCTGTCATTCATGTTCCTTAAACTTGTACTACTGAAGGCACACAGAGATGCCAGTGAGTGAATCTGAATATTTTTAATGTTTTCTGGAAGAGTATATAAAATGTTTAACTGTGGGCTTCTCCTGGTAAAACTTGGAGGAGAAATGACTGGTGTAAGTAAAAAAAGGGAATGTTGCTAACTGTCGTTAGCTAAGTGACATTAAAATTGCATGTCCATGTAGTTTTATGTCTAGTGTGGAAGCAACAGTGCATTGTCATTGCTTGCATCAAAAGTTACCTAATAACACAATGTAGTGGTTATGCAGCAACTAATTGTAGGTTTTCACCTGATTTTCCCACCATCTGATATAGTTGTTCCTGATAGGAACATGCTACCAAGTTATTTAATCACATCCTTTGGTTTAGCTGTACATGTATGAGATACAGCATACAAAACTTATTATTTCCTCACTGCATGAAGGCTGTGTATTCTGCATTTTGCTTCACCAGCCTTTTCTAACACTGCTCTATTATTTCTTTCTCACCCATCCCACCACTTGGCTTGCACTGACAGTGCCAAAAAACATCCACAGAACTTTGCTCTGTGTTCTTTAAACACAGGATAATGAAGCTGTTGCAAATCTGCAGCCAAATATGTCTTCATTAAAATTCTTTGTTCTTTATACAGTCTTTGTGAAAAACAAGGCAGATCATTGTTGAAATATTCTTAATCGTGCTATCAAGTAGTTAAGAACTACTCCCAAAAAGCTGGGTTGAACCTTCATATCTACTTTTTTCTCAATCTCTTCCTTCATTGTTGTTGCTTTTTATCTGAATTCATTAGCTGCACTTGCTCAGAGAGATAGTAGAACAGAAAAGAAACTAAAAGCTTTAACGCCATGATACCATTTTTCCCCAGTAGAGCACTGGAGATTTGCATTCTCCCTGTGCTCCCCAGCATTTTCTTTCTGAAGAAGAACAGAAGCTCTCTCAGTACTTGGTTTTAACATTCCAAGTATGTTTTGTGTGAGTGTGTGTATTTTCATAGCCTGATTCATGTGTAGGTGTGGGAGAATTACAACTATTACTTGTGCAGGAGAGCTGCTACAGCCTGGTGCTTGCATTTGTTGTGATGGTATCAAGATTGGTCTTCCAGATTGATCTTTTAAGGGTTAATAATGAGCTGAATGTAAGTTAAATCCTTGCACATGTGCTGGTAGAATCTGGCTTCTTTAACCATTCAGCATTACACTCACAGACATCTGTATTTGTCAGCAGAGCAATTCTGTAAAACTTTAGCAAGTGACAGTGCAGAAATACAACCACCTGTTCCTCAAAAACCTAGCTTTTAGAAGCAGAAGTAATTTTTTAAAGTGAAGTCAGATTTTGCATTTTACAAAGTCTCTTAAACGTTGTCCTCCTAGAGTAACTGGAATTAGCAATAACCATGTCACAGAGCAGGAATTGGTTTACTCAGTCCTGTAACTCTATCCATAGGCAAATACTTCTTAACTGATGTAGAAGATAGTGTTCCACACCCTTTTGAATTTGAGGCATACACAAACACTGCTTGAGTATGAATATTCAAGGAGTACATATCCTGCTTGTTGGTTTTAATGTATTGTTTTTCCATTGCTATTTAGTGTTTAGTAGTAGTAGTAAATGTAGGATAAAGTCACAGAAGGATCTGAGTGAGATTTCTTGTAATAGATATGTGTTAAGCATTTTACAGGCCGTAGGCTGCACTAGAGGAGGTTCAGGTTGGATGTTAGGAAGAATTTCTCTACTGACAGGGTTGTCAGGCATTGAAACAGCCTGCCCAGGGAGGTGATTGAGTTGATGTCTCTGGAAGTGTTTAAGAGAAGTGTAGATGATGCGTTACGGGACAGGGTTTAGTGGTGCTGATAGAGATGGGAAAAGGTTGGACTTAATGATCTTCAAGATCTCTTCGAGCTGAAACTGCTCTAATGTTCTATGGTAGATACCATCACAGAAGTCAGAGCTGAAGGACATTGTGTTGTCATTAGCTCTGCGTGGGTTAGGGCTCAAATTCCTCTTTACTTAGAGCCAAACTGAACACCTAGTGTTACAAAGACTGCTGGAAATCAGCATTGCACACATAAAGACCCCATGGGCATAAGAAACATCCAGTCATCATGTGTAAAACAGTAGTTGCCTCTAATATGAAGCTCAGTTGGGGGTTTGGTTTGGTTTGGGTCTGATTTCTAAACATTCAGTGAAGGAAAATGACTAGAAGCATGATAAGAACATGAATTACCTTGACATATGTTTAATTCCCTCATGAATACAGGAGTACACTGAAGCCAAAGCAGCATTAAGCAGCAATATTTCATCCTTTGATCATAGAGAAGAAAGCAAAATGGCTGTTGTGCCAGCAAGGAAGCTTTGTTAAGAGAATAGCTTTGTTACAGCTGTTCTGGAAGCCTTTTGGCTATCCCACTCTGCTGTACCTTCCATTTTAACAGTTGTATTTTATTTCTCTCTAGCTCGTAAGCAGGAGATTATCAAGGTTACTGAGCAGTTGATTGAAGCTATCAACAACGGGGACTTTGAAGCTTACACGTAAGTTTTCTCCTTTCAGAGTGAGAAGAGTCAATGTGTTGTGAGCTGTCTAGGAGTGTGTGTGTGCTTGTATTTATATATTGTCTGAGTTCAATCTCAGAAGCCCCCAAGGAGCAAACACAGAAAAATTTTTAGCAGAAAAAATTTAATTTTAATGCTTCATTTTTAATGCTTTTAGAGATTGGTATTAGCTAGAGTCCCCTTTGCACTTCAGAGCATGAAAGATCCCATGGAATTTAGGATCCATCAGGCTCTGCTGAGCACTGTGCATGAACTTGCTGTGGGAAAGCAGACTGATTTCTCTCTTAGCTTTTCTCTGCAAAGACACAATTCCATCACTGCTTCTCTTCTCTTAAAAAAATTGTCAAAACTAGATGAAAGCCTTTCTAAGTATTTCTTTTAGTCTCCTGTGTTTCCCCAGGTGAAGAGGTACAGACCTCAGCATTCAGCAGTGACACTGCTCAACCTGCATAAAGACTTATCACTGCTAAATTCTAGTGTGGTGTAATCATAATAAAACCTCTGTGGACAAATGACAGGTGGAAACTTACTCCAAATTCTCATCCAAATTTGGGCAGTTAAAAATGTCTCACTTAAACAATGACGTGAGACATAAAAAATGTCCTTTGGGTTGCACAGAAATAGTTTTCAGAGTCACAAGTAAAAATTCCTGATTATACTACTTGTGAAATTAGTGATTTTAGGGAAAACCAGAACTCCATTACTTCTTCCCATTTCAGTGCTGTTCTTCCAGTTACAGGTAAGTAACATGTCCCATGGGAGGGAAGGCAACATTTAACAAGTATTCAATCCACAGTTGTATTACAGAGATAGATAATTGCACGTGCTTCTTACAGAATTTCCTCTTTTCCACAGAAAAATATGTGATCCAGGCCTTACGTCTTTTGAACCCGAAGCTTTGGGTAATCTAGTAGAAGGGATGGACTTTCACAGGTTTTACTTTGAAAATGGTAAATGTTCCTTTGCCATTGCCATAGATCTTCATCTGTTCCTCGTAATTGTACTGCTGTGGTGTGATGTGCTTTTTTGGTTTAGGATTTAATTTGTTTTGGGCAATTAATATATGTGTTTTTCTGTCTGATTCTTGTGTGTTCATTCACACATACACATGTAAAAGCACGTATATATATATGTTGGTTTGGTATGTCTTATTTATTATATATTGATTATTTCTTATTTATTATATACTATGATCAGCTGTAAGAAAGATCTACAGAGTGAATTTAAGAAAGTTTTGGATGACCATGTCATAGTATATCAGAGAAAACTGGTCTCAAAAGGAAATAAAACATTGTAAACTACATTATCTGAGAAATATCTCGAAATAAATAAATAAAATCCCATGAAATGGGATCATCATTTGGCAAAATTCTCTTCACTCTCTAAAACAGCATTTTCCATACTTTTCCTTGTGTCCTTTCCTTTCATCACTGCTTCTTCTGACTTCCGTAGATAGAAGCACTTAATAAAATACATCACAAAAGTTAGAAGATGAATTCAAAAGCTAGAAGATAAATTCTTGTAACTGAAAATAATAAGTACAAAGGTTCTTAGACATTAGGAACTGAAATGTTGCGAAACTCAAGATGATGTGTCCACTTTCTTTAATGCATGTATACGCACAGATTAAATAATACGCAATAATTTGATATGTTCCCTTACGGGAAAGGGGGAAATGTAGGTTGCTTGTTTCTACAGTCATGATTATCAGTAAACGCTAATTATTACTTTGTGTCTGCTAAGCCTGAGGTTGTTGTTCAGTAAAATGGTCTAAGATGAGTTATTTTGGCTTACCTAGCAACATTTTCATTTATCCTCTGTGTGTATGTTCTTGCTTCCTAGCTTTATCCAAAAGTAATAAGCCAATCCACACCATTATTCTCAATCCTCATGTCCACCTGGTGGGTGATGATGCTGCTTGCATAGCCTACATACGGCTTACACAGTACATGGATGGAAGTGGGATGCCAAAGACTATGCAGTCAGAGGAAACACGTGTCTGGCACCGTCGCGATGGGAAGTGGCAGAATGTTCATTTTCACCGTTCAGGGTCACCAACAGTACCTATCAAGTAAGAAACAATTCAGACCACGAGCTTAAACTATGTAGGTCAGACCAGATAGTCTAAATAGCTGCTTTTGGCCTTAAAAAAAGTAAAACCAACTACAAAACCATCCTCTTGATAGTGTAATTTCTTGTGGTCCTTTATGCAGTGTGTATCATATTTGGTAATGAACATACAGTATTGGTGCAAATATTTTTGAAACAAGGCTGTTTTTGTTGTTGTTTTCAATTGCAATGCCCCTCTGATCCAACTCAGTCCCCTGAACCGACAGCTCAAAGAGCAGAAAAACCATTTTAATGTAGAGTAGGCTCAGTACAAGTCACACAAAATAGGACTGGAAAACCTGAAATAGCTAAAAAGCAGTAGGATACATGGAGTCGATATGGCTGACTGAAATATTCCAAGGAAAAACTGTCCCTGTTCTGAAAAACTGAAATTTGAGTAACATGTGTTGTGATTTCCAGCCACCTCTACTTACTCAGGCCTTGGTTGTTACATACACTGCAAGTTGATTTTGAGCCAGATTACATGTTTACTTTGTAAATTTAATCATAGATGCACCTGTCACCTTCTTAATCTCTTAACTGCTGAGTAGTCACTGTCTCATAGTTAGGACTTCTGCATGGGTGAGCCTCACATCTCTCGCATTCATTGAGGCATCTCTGCGTGTCCTCTTGTTTCCTCACAGTCATGCCATGACTCAGCGAGTGCAATCCCTTGTTCCTTGAGCCGGATTTCCAGCAGCATAAATTACATCAGGCTCATAGATTTAAGAACAAGATAAAGGGTCACAGCTTGTTCAAGAGGTTCCACTTCAGCCCTCTGCTTTTCTTCTGCTTCCCACTCTCACTAATGCTGCTGCATCCCTCAGATCCCAAATTGGTGACTGGTGGCCTAGCTTAGGCTGTTTCTCACTCGGGCAGCACTGGTCCAGGCTTTGGTTTGCTCCTGTTCATGTAGCATGTCATTACATTTGTGTGAGCTTGCTTCCCGTGGATAGCAGCTCCATTTCCAGACGCGGATGATGAGAGCTTAGGTTTCATCCTTGGGACTTCATCATGTCCCATGATTTTACTTCTTGCGACACTGTTCTCCCCTATAAAAAATACTTTATGAAGTAAGGAACATGGTAGACTGAAGCATTAAACTTCACTGGGATAAATTTGGTTTTAATTCTTTTATTTAGGATGAAAAGTACTTTGATTACCTAGTGATAACTGTTGTATCTTATTGAAAAATGTGAAATTGATGGGAGCAGAAGCCATGTCGTCCTTTGGTTTATAACATTCCAGCTGCACTAGCGGTGTCTGAACAGACAGTATTGAAAGAAGAGTTACATTTTCTTGAAATACACTGTTAGGTAGATTGATGATGTTTTCATAAAGGAGCATTTTGTCAAGGGATCTGCCCTGGGTATGTGCCAGAAAGCATAAGTGGAACATGTTCACCTGTCCCAGTGCCCCCTGGACAGCAGAAGGGCACATGTTGGACTAGAAGATTGTTTTATCTTTTCATTTGGAGGTTTTTCCCCTCTGTGTTTTGAGAAGGTGGGTGGGGCTTTCTGTGGGGTGGAAACTTAACCATATTTATAGCAAACAATCCTAAAGAGAAAAGGTAGTTTATGACATTTGGACACCAAACCCAGAGGGCTCATGCTCTCTAATAAATGTAGGGATTTCTAGGACTGCTAACGATAGAACCAGAGGAAGCTGAGGGGTGATTTATTTGGAGACTGCAGGGTTGTATCTGTGTCAGTGGGTGTTCTGGGTTCAGACAGAGGAGGTTTCAGAACAGCAAGAGGGTTTCAAAGCTGAAAAGGTCACAAAGGAGCAGGGTCTCAAAGCCTTAAAGCATGGCTACAGGTTAGGGATAGATCTCTGAGATTGCAGTGTAGCCCCTGTGTAGTGCTGACAGTATCACAGAAATCACTTATCTCATGCTCATCTTCAGTTCAGAGAGATTTGGGTGGCTGTGATCATATCACTGGTCTGAAATACCGTTGGTCTGTTGGTTAGGAACCTCACTTGACAACCTAAATTGCAGTCATATTCTTACTTCATTTTCCTTCCCCTATCCTGAGATGACTTCCCACCTTCTGGTTGTATAGGATAAATAAATAATGCCAAATTGACTGGCTTTTTTTTTTTACAGGGTCTCCATTGTCCTGGCTAGCCTAATAGCTCCTTGCCTTCTTTCTTGGTTTGACCTTTGTCTTTCTTTACATAGCTTGGCTTCTTCTGCAATACTGTGTAGGATTGTGGTCGGGGCTTTATTTAACTCAACAGTGGCTTTCTTTTCTCTGCTGAGAATGCCAGATCTGCTGGCAGGATTTTTGCACTTTGGTCACCCTCATCCCATCAGTAGATCATCTAAGACAGCCATGTGTTTGTCCTCAACTCTTCATTTCCAAACAAGGAGCATACAGAAATGTTTGCACAGCTTTGTTCTTCCTATTGTCACATGTTACATTTCTGGGTTTACCCAGCCCTCCAGGTTACTTGATTCTTCTTGCACAATGCTGTTGTTTTCCTTTCTATTTGTTTTCCTTTTATTTATAGTGCCTTCCACCTAAGTGTAAGTATACTAAGTGAGATCAGTCCTCCCGCTCATTCCCAGGTCACTGACAAAGACCAGCAAATCTCCTCCAGGGTGATCGTTCCCCTTTTCTGCCAAACACTGTCATTTTTCTTATAGATGTCTTACATGCTTTTTCATTAATCCATGTCTTCTCGAGTTTAACCAGTAGATCCCCATGTAGTGCAGTGCTAGAACTTACCTGTAATCTGTCCTGACCATCTCTTAGGCTGCCTTGAAGCTCTCCTTTGCTTTTCCCAGTCAGGGCAGCAGTTTGCCTATAACTCCATTTGGGAAAACTACAGAAAAAATGGAATTAAATTGTTCTAGATTGTCCTTCCTTTCTTTTCTTGTTTTTAAAAGTCATAGCCATGATTTAATTACTACCAGTAAGCAGTAGGGAATAGTGGCAGTTCCATAATAAAATTACTGTCTTACATGTACTGTCTGAAGAAGGATTTCAAATACAGTAAGCTTGTAAAAGCTGTTATCTGCTTTTGCAAACATAGTACTCTAGATAGTGTCAATTCTGTTGCTGTGAGCACAGGAGCTTATTCTTCAGGACTAGAGTAAGGAGCATGCATAAGTCTAAGAGCAGAGCTGAGCTCTCTGGTAGCTGTATGTGTATGAAAATGTTTCCTAAGGGCAAATAATCCATTTGGAAAAGAGTATGAGCACAAATGTAGATGCAGTTCAGAAATAAATATTGTCGCTTTTGTTGCGAGTCGGACAAGACAAACTCTAGATTCTGTCTTGTCCATCATTTCTCTGGGTGGTGTGACCAATGGCAGGAAATGTTTCTCTGTGTTCGATGTTCTTAAGAACTCGCACTGATGTTTTTGCACAGCACGTACATGAGAGAGCATAAGGGCTTTTGCACCTAAAACTGATTCTCAAGTGTAAGTTCAGACACAAGCCCCCAGGCTTATATTTCCTTACTCATGCTTTGGTAAATGAAATACCAACCAGCAGGAAGACTTAAGAGTTTGTTCTGTGTTTGTACAGCGACTAGCACAGCGGGATCCCAATCGTGACTTCGTTCCCTAGATGCTACGGTAATAATACAAATGATATTATAAACGGAGTTAGTTAACTTGCTTCCACATTCCTTTTCTTTCATAGTCTCTTTGCATACTGCTCTAGCATGTCTTGCATGTAAATGACATCTGATTCCTCCTTGTTACTGCGTTCAATTTTTGTATGATAATCTTATTGCGTGGCAGTGTCTGTAATGTACACGCTGAGGAAGTGAGTGAAACTCGGAGATTCACATCTGAATTCTGCCCTCCCTCCTTTAAGAGATCAGTTAAAGCACTTTGGCTTCCTGCCTCAATTTTCTCTTTTTTTTTATTATTTTATTTTAACAGCCTCTCTGGCATGTTGTAAAGATGGAAAATGTCTGTAAAGTGGTTTGAAAAATAAAAGAATGCTTTGCCTCAGCGTTTGGGGTTTCCTTTTCCCTTGGTTTTCTTCACAATATTGTGCTAAATGGTCTCCAGGAGATGATTTTTTCATAGCATTGGCTAACACTTTAGCATGTATTGTTGTCTGCTGGTGATGTCACTTCAGTAACGGCAATCTGTTGTTTTGTTTTTTTCTCCTTCCTCCTAGCTAAAAAATATCAGCGGTGCCGCTCTTGCATTTTCTGTACCCAACGCACCCGGTTGAGTTACCATCTTGGCCATGCTGTTCTCTTCATGCATGTCTCTTGAGTGCATGAAGTTGTGAAGGTTCTTCATGTAACACATTTGTGATGCATCTTGTTGCTGTATTTTCCATCCGTACACTGTTAACATTTCAGTGAAGGCGATGTTCCACGCAAATAGAGAATAACAAGGCATAAGAGACACCACAAAAGGTTTGATGGGCAGCAGTAGATCCTGAATACATCTGTCACTTTCTACATTGATGCCAAGGTTTTGACTTCAAAACTCTTCTGTTTATTAAAAAAAATATAAGAAAAAAAGTATATTTTACCCTTCTATTTTTTTTTTAATAAGAACTGGTTTTTGACTCCTTTTTTGTCCCAGGACTTTGCTCTGGTTCTGGTAAGAATGGTTAGGATTTCCACTGGCAGCTCCATTACCATGAAAGAGGTTTTTATTGCATCACGTAGATGGACAAAATCACTGACAACTGTGGAAGTGACAATATCTTGGATCTGTAGCAGCCAAAACCTTTGTAGTTTTTTAGTCAATGTAAACTGGAAAAATGTCATCCGTTGCTGGCGTGGTCACTGCAGAATTAACTGTCAGTGTTCTGGTGTGCCAGCAGCTCCTTTTTCGTTTGGGAATCTTTACCTTCCATTTCCTGTTGTTGGATTATAAACCCAGATTAACAATCATAAGGGACTAAGTGATGATGATGGAAGGGCAGTTTTTGAAGATTAAAATGGAAGAGCAGAGAAAAGAGAAGACTTGGATTACTTATAGCATACTTTATACATTTTTGAAGGAGGCTTAAAAAAATAAAACCTTTTGGTGAAGCTGTTGACCAGTCGTGTGGTTAATGTACTCCAGAAATATTAGGCCTTAAAAGCTTAGAATGAGGAGTTCACTGTACACTGCTGCTCTTGCTTCTCTAGAAATGTATTATGAATACACCCGATTTTAACTGTTTTACACAGATTTTTCTCTCCCTTATTCCCCATCAATCTGTTCTTGGTTTCTTAACACACACACACACCCCGCTGGCAGTGGCAATCTCTGCAGCATCACCAACTTGTGTGGCCTGCAAACGTCCATTCGCTGTGCAGGGAATGCTCACACCATTGGTTCACAACTTGCGCTTTGTAACAGAGACTAGTTTTGCTTCCCTTACGCTGCTACAAAAATAAATCCTTGCCAAGCATTTGAATTTATTCCCTTCCATTTCTAATAGAAAAAAATACAAGGATTGGTTATTTCTGGTTTTGTTATTATTTCACTTTGGTAATCACTCCATTCCCAGCAGGTCTGCAGTGTTCTGCAGTGCTGTACAGTGCATGACATCTCAGTCCATGTCCTTTATAGTGGTGAAAAACTCACAACTCAGCAGCCTCAAGTTTTTACAAAGGAAAAAGCTTCCTAACTTATATTGTTTCACCTTTCTGTGTCAATTACTAATCAAAAACAGTTCTTAAACATTTTGATGTTGTTAGTAGTGGATGTATGGTAGATGGAATTTAAGCTTCTCTGATAATTACTACATAATTTCAAACAATGTCTGTATATATATATATATATATATTTAAAATAAGCATCTACAATAAATGTGTTGAGCCATGTTAACCTGCCGATGGGATTTGTGAAATGAAAGTAATGGCCTCTTACCATTGTTTTTTCTGAGAAATTCCTTTTTATTTTTTTTTATTGTGAAGCAGCTATAAGTGGCAAAACTGTCTTTAAAATTAACAGATTAGGTGTAGGGTGGGCTTTTGTTGATTTTTTTTTTTATATACTTCTAACCTAGCATGTAGTGTCAACATATTGCTGTAGACCAAGTTTTGTCTTCCACACCCAAGACATGAGGAAAATTGTGATTTGTTCTCTCCGCTGCGACTGACTCAAGGCACTCCTGTCATTTTGGAACACTGCAGTTTACCATGGGGCACAGTGTACATATTTCTTGCCATAATGATAAATGATTGATATATTTAAGGATTAATAAATTTGTGATTTCCGCTGACACTGTGCTTGTGTTTTAATTTCCCCATCAGAAGAGGTTTCAGCATTGGAAAATTAAGTCAGAGGCAGGGATGCAGTTTCGTACAACCTAAATTTGCAGTTGAAAAATACAAGTGTTTGCTGTGGTGATCTATTGTGTAGTTGATTCCAACTGCCTTTCCTGAGGACCAGCTTGTACAGGCGGTTTGTGGGTGATGTTGCATATACCTTGCATTGTAGGACCTTATTTAGCCATGGTTTATGTGGTTGGCACACTTCTGGAACTGCCTTACATGTGTTTCATGTGCTCAGCCTGTAATACAAGATGCTGTAAGAGCAATTAGTGAGTGTTTAGATTATAAAAGGCATTAAAATCCTTTAAAAATTAGTGTTTTAAATAATCTCTGTGTGTGTCTGTGTCTGTGTTTATTAGTAGTGATTTTAGGTTCAAGAGCCACAACTGAGAACAGTTCTTTATACCAACAGAAAAGGTCCAAGACGGCAGAGGAGAGAATATAACTTTGAACTTTCATGGAAATGCAGAGCTGGGTCCTTTCTGTGGTTCTGTGCCAGGGGCAGCATAGTCACAATTCAGACCTGTAGCAGTGATCCACGATTACTGCCTGTCGAAGAGCCAGTGTGTTCTTGGGTTCATGACCATTTCAGTGCTTCCTCCTGGGCAACATTGTGCTGCATATTGTAAATAGTACAAAGGAAGTTAGGAGAGAGCTCAGAGGTTGGGAATGTTTCAGAGGAAGCAAAAGCAGTTTGGTCTGATGGGAGGTTTGATATTTTGTCCTGTATCTTCTACCAACTTTGTTTAACTCATTTTCTCCACTGAATGCTATTGCAGAAATTACTTTGACTTCTATTTTAACCATGTGCCTGCAGTGAGCTGCTTGCCAGCAGTGGAATTGCTACTGATTGCAGCTATGTCAAGAATAGATGGCAGTGTATAAAGCTCAGGGGCCAGGAGCGGGGTGACAAGAATGCATTTAAATGCAGGTAAATACTGAGTCAGAGATGTGGGTGAGGGCACAGGGGTTTTTGGGAGTTATCTTTTGGGTTCTAGGAGGTTCTTTTATTCTTCGTTGTTTTTTTAATTCTCACGGATGAGCTTTTATAGCACAAAAGTTTTAATGTGCTGCCTCCTGGTGGCTGTTTGTAGTGATGTTCTGTATGTAGGAGCACACAAGAGGCTGTTTGAGCGGAAGGGAACCCAATGCTTTCACTTTTTCAATGTGAGTAGGAACACAGAACATTTCAGAGGCTGGTAAAGACAATTTGCTGGGTCTTGAATACATATTCTTGGAGGAATCAGATTGATTCTCTTTTCAAAAAATGGGCTGCCCCCCCCTCCCGACAGCAACACTCCCTAAATTTGAACTTACTGAAAACTTGTTCTAAATAGGTGTTTGACTATAGCAGAGCACTGTTACTCATAGAAGGTGGTAGCATGCCTAGACTTCTGCTCGCAGACTTGGTTTGTGATCCTGTGCTTAGCACTGGGGCTGCTGGCAGACCATGGTGTTGGTACGTACGTCCACTTTTAACTCTGACACAGTGATTGCCATTTCCATGCCCTTGTTGCTATATTCTTTGGATTGGTAATTTTGAAATTGTCTTGTTAGACGCTGGAGAACTTCTGCAGATTAAAGAGTTCTGTTGAGAGCTGAACTAAATTATCTGTTAAAGACTTCAGTATACTCCACATACGTATTTCTTAGGAGCTGAAAGAATTAATGAGTTTCTAGCATCTGAGAGTGTCTCAATTCTAGGTTTGCATCTGGCCATCATGTGCAGGAACTTTCTTCATATATCCAGGTCTCAGCACTTTGACAACACAATTTAATGTTCCTGAGTAGTATTTGAGGCACCTGAAATCTTCAGCAATACTTGGAGAACTGCCACCAAGGCTGAAAAATGCAACAAAGATTAATTAGCACCAAGCTGAGGACAGGAAACATTCCAGGCCTCTTTACTAAAATATATGGGTGTGTTTGATGATTTCAATGCGTCAACAGATACAGATAACAAAAGCTCAAATGTCAATGCTTTGCTCATCTCTTCTCTATAATGCGTTTTGCACAATTAGGAGCTTGAGGGAGGCAGAGAGGCAGCACGGGGGAATATTTGCTCTTTACAGTTAAAGAAGGGATCTCTCAGTGGTTGTGTCTCAGTGTGCTCACACCTCTCTATAAGCCCCATTTCCCAGTTCAGATCAGATTTCCATGCATGACAAGCCAGAGCTGATTTACATCCTACAAGTCTGTTGGCAAAAAGGGGATGTAAGGGGGATGCTGGAAGAGCCAAGGTGTGTGAGGAGTATACACAGTCCTCATTAAAGGCTCTAGCAGCTCACACTACTCATCTCTGAGCAGGAGTAGCTGGCACAAAGATGTAAACATTCCAGATGGGAAAAGAAGGTTGAGCCTTCTCTTCTGTTAGATCCTTTCACCTCTCCACTGTAACACTGCTTCAGCTCCCTGCCTGGGTGCCCACTTCTTCCCTCTGCATCCCTACCTTCTTCCTCTCCCCAGACCCTCTCATCCTCCTGAAAGAAATCATAAGACCCATTCCAGTCAATAGCTGGACATCTGGGCAGTTTTACTGTGTGTAGCGTTGATTGGGAGGTTTATAGAAACATCAGCTAATTAATCCTTCTGATGTTCCCTGCAGTAGATGAGCATGGAGCATCGCCTACCTGCTTCTACAGCTAAAACCCTACAGCGTTAATTTGCTCAAGGCCACAAAGTTGGTGAAGGACAAGTTTGTAGGCACAAGGGTGCGTTTCATTCCCGGTGGCAGTGCTTACCATCTGACAAATTTACAAGGAGAGCTCAGAGAGCCTCACGCTCACTCGCTGCATGGCATGGAGCACATCATGGTTAGTGGTGATTCTTCATGTTCCAAGTCCTTGTCACAGAAACCTTTCTGCTTTCCAAGTTAATGGGGAAGAGGCAGCATCCCAAGGAAGTTCCCTCTGAAAAACACCACTCATGTCCCTCCTGGCAACTGGAATTAGGCAGAGATCTGCAGAATGCCACACCGCACCATTCCAAGGGCAATACTTGAATTGAGGGTGGCAGCAAGGAACTGCTGTTCTCAACAGAGCATGTGCTAGTGAGTTTGGAAAGTCACACTAGTTAATTACATTAGCTACAACCAACTTGCTGTAGCTGACAGCACTTCAAAGCCAGGACATCTGTAAAGCAGCAGCAGAGAATTTTCTTTGCACATCTTAAACGAAAAAATAAAGGCACATCTAGAAAAGACAAAATCCTGCCAAAAGACCCTCCCAGAAAGCTCCAAAAGTTATTGTTTTCTGCTACTGATCCTGACCTACAAAAGCAGGAAGAACTAGAGCTGATGTTTAGATACCAGGTGAGTCTTTGGGAGCTGGAGATCTGAGCTGGTGGTGATTGATGGAGAAGATGTAATTACAAGGTCTTCGTTAAAATGTAATGCTGCAGCCACACACAGCCTGCAGCAGAACAACACGTTGTCTGCGACATGATTTGGCAGAGGTTAGGGTTTTTCTCAGTTCTTTGATTATTTCAATGGAGTTTTTCAAGCTTCCCATTTCAAGGAGCTTCCTTACATCCCACTGAAATGAATGCACAGAAAATTCTCAGTTAAAGAAAACCTTTCACTGTGAAGATAATCAGTGAGTTCTGCAGTGAAGGTTCATCCTTGTGGTCAGTTCTCCTCATGTGGAAAAATCATTTCTCTGTGAAGCGGCAAGAAATAGGAAAGCAGATAACTACACCACTGGGTTTGCAGATAAGGGTTGAACAAGGCATAAAAGTTCTTTAACGACCAGCCCAAGGCAAGAGGTTATACCAGATGCTCTGCTACCCTAGGTCCGTCAGCACAAGACACAATTATTGCTCCTCAGGTCGGTGCTGATGCGTTACTGCTTTTCAGAAAAGGAGGCTAGGGGATATAGGTTAGACAATTTCTTACCAGCAGCCGTTTCCTTCCATTTGCTACAATTCCATCCTTCTTTCAGGAGGAGGAATTTAAGTTCACATGTGTCTCGGTTTGGGGAGACAGGTACCAAATTCTTTCAATTTAAAGGCCTTCAGGCAAAAGATTTGGGAAAAGGAACAACAATTCTTTATTAAGAACACTAAGAAAACCCAACAGTACACCCCAACAACCAGTCAAAAGAAAGTCCTAGGGATCCCGACAGAGCAAAACCTGCTGCAATTCAGTTTTTTCCCAGAGTGGGTTATGTGGCTCTCTTTTCCTCGGTGCGGGCGCAGACAGAGGCAGCGGCAGGCAGGAGGGAGCAAGGAGAGAGAGCTGGCAGTCACAGCAGCAACTCTGTTCGGTGCGGAAAACAGTAGAAACTCCGGGGGGGCGGGAGGCAGAAGGTCTCGGAGAGAAGCTGGATGCCGTAGAGCAGCAGGGGCAGCGGTGGAGAGAAAAAAATAACAGCACCAAAAAGCAGGCAAAGTGGCTTCAGCTGGGCACTGCAGGGTCCAGGGACAGGAAACTCCCGTAGAGGGCAAGCCCCACTTGTTTTCCTGAGTCTCAGTTTATGCAGGTGGGGATGGTCAGCTCCCCCCGCTGAGTGGAGCGTCTCACAATGGGATGATCATGAATCTTAAAGTTCCATCAGTAGAAGATACTTAAGAAATATTGCCCCACCTGGTTTTAACAATTGGGTCAGTAGAGGACATTCACTCCCCCACCCCAAGAAACATTGCCCTACCTGGTTTTAACAATTGGGTCAGTAAAGGCATTCACTCCCCCATCCCCCTGGAGTTACAAAAAACAAAACCATACAGCTTCTCAACTGCTTTCAACAGATGAAAATAGAATATAATCTTCTTGATTCCATAACCCAAGACAACATGACATGAAAGAAATCTTTGGTTTACAGCTTCCATCTCCTCTGGGGACAATGGCAGGAGCTGAAGAAAAAAATCAAGGTCTACTTTAAAGCTGTTACTCCTCAGAGAGAATTAAAGGCACAAGTGAAAAATAAAGGAATCCAAGTTTGGATTTACAATCCAGAGCTGATCTGTGGAAGGGGCTCAGAGTGCAGCTTGTGTGGCTGCAGTCAGGTCATCCTGTTGATCAGAACTGCTGATTTGCATAACATGTATTTTCTGCATTGTGTCAAGAGTCTGGCTCAATTAGCTGTACCACCACCTAAAACCAAACTTGCAGGAGGCATTTATCAATTCTGCAACAATTTATCGGAGCACCCGCTTTGTTGTGTTGTCAGCAGTGACAGCCATGATGATGATGATGATGATGAAGCATATGAGCACAACCTACAGGAACTTATATTTATATCTAAGGGAAACAAACACTTTGCCTTCCTGCTGCCGGCCAGTCGGTCTCCTCTCAGGAGTCAGCCTAGGTCAGGCAAGTGAAAAACAAGATGCTTTTGAGTCACTTTGCAGTGTTTGAGAAGTTTCTGGATAGGAATAGTTCTTAAAGCTGAGCTGTACCTTCTCCTAAGAGTTGGGTTTCAGGGCATGAAACAGCTGGTTATGGAGAGAGTAAATGGAAGCATGAAGTAGAGACATCTTGGGGTCACCGCTACCATTGTCTCTTTAGACAGTCATCCTCCCCTTTGCAGCCAAATAACAGAGTGTGAATTTAGAGGTGGATGGCAGTACAGTCACCATGTAGGACCTCTGTTGTCCTTTTGCACAACACATACCATCTCAGAACTGGGCTTAACCATTTGATAACCACAAGCAGAGAAAGGCTTCAGAAAACCAAACAACTGATAGAGATGTTTAGTTTTCATTTAGAAAAAGAAGATGATATTCAGAAACATATCATGAACCTAAAAGCATTGTTACTGTAAGTTGGTTGGTCAGACCATTTGTCCTGCTCACATGTCATAAAACAATCACATAACTGGTGAAATATGTCTTTTGGCCATTACTGTTTGTTTCTATTCCTAATTCAAGAATCAGTGAGAGACCAAGAGGTCCAACATCTTTGCGGAAGTTTGTGTTCCAGCATGTGGATAAATCCTACACTGGCAAACAACAACCTCCAGATGGCAGAAAGACAAGGCAGCATCAGACATCATAAGGAACAGATAAACACATGCTTAAAACTTGTAAGGGATTTAAAGGTCCCTTCGCTATTAGGCTGAGTCTGGATTTACTCCCATTTGCAGCTTTAACTGTCTCCTCCTACATAAGTATTTCCTCATCCTATAGGATCAGGCATTTTCCCATCTTCATAACATACTTACCTTTAAGTGTTTTCTCTGTGTGGAACTTTCCCTTCCACAGTGAAATTGATAGAATGGCTCAGGTTGGAAGGGTCCTTAAAGATCACCTAGTTCCAACCCCCCAGGCTATGAGCAGGGACACCACCACTAGACCAGGTTGCTCAAGGCCCCATCCAATCTGGCCTTGAACACTTCCAGGGAGGGGGCATTCACAACCTCCCTGGGCAACCTGTTTAGTGTCTCAGCACCCTCATCGTGAAGAATTTCTTCCTGACTTCCAGTCTAAACCTCCCCTCTTACAGCCTGAAACCAATACCCCTGGTCCTACCACTACAAGCCTTGTAAACAGCCCCTTCCCAGTTTTCCTGTAGACCCCTTCAGGTACCAGAAGGCCACTATAAGTTCTCTCCAGAATCTCCTCCAAGCTGAACAGCCCCAACTCTCTCAATCTGTCTCCATAAGAGAGGTGTTCCAGCCCTACAGTCATCCTCATGGCCCTCCTCTGGACACCTTCCAACAGTTCAATATCCTTCCTGTGTTGGGGGCTCCAGAACTGGATGCAGTACTCCAGATGGGGTCTCATGAGAGCAGAATAGAAAGGGAGGATCACCTCCCTCGACCTAGTGGTCACACTTCTCTTGATGCAGCCCAGGATGCAGTTGGCTTTCTGGGCCACAAGTGAACACTGCCAGCTCATGTTGAGTCTTTCATCAACCAACAGCCCCAAGCTCTTCTCCTCAAGACTGCTCTCCATCTGTTGACCACCCAGCCTGTATTTGTGCCTGAGATTGCCTCAACCCAGGTGCAGGACCTTGCACTTGGCCTTATTGAATCGAATGAGGTTGACACTGGCCCACCTCTCAAGCCTGTCCAGGTTCCTCTGGATGGCATCCCTTCCCTCCAGCGTGTCCACCACACCACACAGCTTGGTGTCATCAGCAAACTTGCCAAGAGGGCACTCAATGCTGCTGTCCATATTGCCGAAAAAGATGTTAGATACCACTGGTCCCAGTACTGACTCTTGAGAGACATCATTTGCTCTCCATTTAGACTTAGAGCCATTGACCACAACTCTCTGAGTATGACCATCCAGCCAATTCATTGTCCAGAGAGTGGTCCATTCATCAAGTCCATGTTTTTCCAGTTTGGTGACCAGAATGTTGTGCAGGACAGTGTCAAACACTTGACACCAGTCCAGGCAGATGACATTGGTTCTCTTTCCTTGTCCACTTGTGCTGTAATGCCATCATAAAAAGCCATCAGATTAGCTAGGCATAATTTCCTTTGGTGAAGCCCTGTTGGTTACCAAGCACCTCTTCATTTTCCATAGGCTTAGCAGGGTCTTTAGGAGGATCTGCTCCATGATCTTGCCAGTTCTGTCTATCCAGGAGATCCACTAGAGACCCTGGACATCACTCAATATTCAAATGATTTAACATCCAGAATCAGTGGCAGCTATCTAGTGCCTTTCAGGTGTTGAGTGAACACACAACCACCTTTTAAAATGCATTTCAGCCTCTCAGTTGCAGAGAGAAAAGGCTCTGAGAGTTTTTAAAAATCAAGTATGTTTGGCATCACACAGAATTATTAAGGCTGGAAAAGACCTCTGAGGTCATCCAATCCATGACCTAATATCTCCACATCAGTCAGACCAGAGCACTAGGGGCCACAACCAGTCTTTTCTTAAACACCTCCAGGGATGGGGACTCCACCATTGTCCCGGGCAGTCCATTCCGAGTCTGATCACCCTTTCGGTAAGGAAAGGTTTCCTAACTTCCAACCTAACCCTCCCCTGGCAGCTTCAGGCCCTGCCCTCTCATCCTATGTCTATTTGCCTGGGAGAAAAGCCTAACCCCCACCTGATTACAACCTCCATTCAGGTAGTTGTAGAGAGGGAGAAGGTCCCCCGAGTCTCCTCCAGGCTAAAGACCCCCAGCAACCTCATTCTGTCCTCATCAGACTTTCTTCAGTTCCTTTCCCAGCCTCATGCTGCCTCTGGACTCAATCCAGCACCTCCATCTAGTTCTTGAAGTGAGGAGCACAGAACTACCTCCGGTTTTGAAGGTCAGGCCTCACAAGCACACAAACCCGACTGCTGTGTGTTTTTTAGCAGTGACACTCTGATCATGAACTAAAAAGGGCAGAGAAATTAAGAGCAGAAATAGAGACCTATGGGCAGCAGTGTAATGCAATACAGAGAAGATAGAACTGAACTGGAAATAGCCAGCTGGCACTAATGGCTTGCTTCCTTCAGACTCAGATTGCCAGGCTGTCTGGCTTTTGGTGGGAGTGAGGAAAATCCTGCCTGCCTGCAGCTGTCGTGAAAAGCACTATTGGGTACAGCAGAGCCATTGGGCTGTGGCTAAGGAAGCTCTTCAAGATAATTAAGAATGGGTTTAGGAAATAACTCTCAAGTACTAGAGAAGGTGAAACCAAGTGGCAGGAAGCCAGGTGCCGTCCATGAACTCGCCACCTGCAATCATGATTGGGAGTTTAACCCCCACAGGGTTTTCATCACACAATAATTTTTAATTATTTTTAAACAACAACAAAAAGCCATATTGAAATAAAACCCGCACCAAACAAACCCATAAAACTCCTTTTTCCTGGATGGTCCCTCTTGTTTCCCACATGCTGGTGTGACCTTGTGGTCACACAAATCTGTAACTCAGGGACTTACCCCAAACCATCACAGAGAGATGCTGTGTGATGCAGCGGGGTCAGGGGTTTGCTAGCAGAAAGCTGTGTCACCATGCTTGCCGTTCATGCTCTCCCTGGGACACCAACCTGCTGCCTGAGGCAGGTTGGAGTGATGAGCCAGGAGTGATGAGCCACAGCTCCTGAAAACAAAGCACAAAGCTGGAGTAAATGAGTCCCCACAGCGACTCAGAGGCTCTAGCACTTCACACCTGTCTGGCTGGAGTGTTGCTACACCGTGAGCCTTCCTTAGCCACAACATCCTCACATCTGTCCTCATTTGGGTGGATTTTCTTTAGTACAGTCCTTCCCCTTAGCAAAGGCCAAGGTGTAGCTGCATTTCCTGCTACTACTCCTCCTCCTGTTCCACGGAGTCACAGCCTGCTGTGGTTCAGAAGAGCCCTCTACTCATGACTGAATCTACCCCTGCCCCTCCCCACCAGGAGCAGGAGCTTCTTGCCCAGGAGCAGCTGCCCAGAGCCCGGATGAGGGGGTTCCTCACAGGAGGGGCTGATTCGGCAGTGGCCTCAGACTCCCCATTGAGGAGCTGGGCTCCCGCTGAGAAGCTGGGAAGCTTTTTGAGGATTCTCCTTACAGCAGAGCAGAGAACTTGAGGGCTTTCTGGTGGGAAACATCTCTCTGCCCTCGTATGAGCAAGATGTTTTGCCTGCAGCCTGGGCTCTGGGCGGTGAGTAGAGGGGCCTGGGGGCAAAACGGGGAATCTCGTGGAGGTGCCGTGTGGCTCAGCAGCGGGAAGAGGCTGCAGGTGAAGATGGAGGATGAGCGGTTAGGAACTGCTCTTCAGCTGTGCCGGTTCCTCACCAGGAAGGTGGTGGCTGGGCCTTGCTGCAGGCTGTGCAGACGCAGAGAAAAGGCCTTGAGGACCGTGATGGGGGGGTGGTACCACACAGCAAAGAGACTGCTCTGGGCCACCACAGCCCTCAGCGTGGGTGAGTTTGTTGTCTCTTATGCTCCCTGTTTTGCTTCAAAGGCCCTTTCTGAAGGGGATCCACGGTAGCTGTTTGTTCCC
This sequence comes from Upupa epops, assembly GCA_013397515.1. Classification (NCBI taxonomy): domain Eukaryota; kingdom Metazoa; phylum Chordata; class Aves; order Bucerotiformes; family Upupidae; genus Upupa; species Upupa epops. The sequence continues at coordinate 22,515 of VZRI01003296.1, forward strand.
TGCAGCAGCTTCTACACTTGATACTCGACTCACCCAAACCTTTGCTTAAAGGTTGTGTTTTGCTTATTTAAATCCTTCCAGTGTTCAGGCCTTGGTGTGAGAGCAGCTGGCTTCAGTGCCTTTATTTCCAAAGCCCCGGCATCAGGTGGCTTTTCCTGAGAGGGCGCTGATGCTTGTACTTCCTGTGAAAATGTCCCTTACAAGCACAAATCCTTCATTGTTGGGGACACTTCCACTAGATAATGGGATAGAGCTACGATGTCTGAGGGCTTCGGGAGTCTTTTAGGGTTGTTTGCACCATAGCAGTACTAAATAAGTAGAGCAGTCAGGCTCTGTGACCCTGTGGAGGTGCTGGTGGAGTTAAGGCCTCACATGGGGATCTCGGCCGTAGTTTGTCATAAGCAAGTGGTGGTAAAATGGAGAGAGGAAAACACGATGCTGACTGACATGAAAAATAAGGGCCTGAAGCCTGAACTGAACCTGAGAGGCAGTTTGTGGTGTCTCTGTCCCAGAGTGGGGGATGTTTGTAGGAGTTTATCCTAGAGAAGAGGAGGCTGAGAGGGCTCCTTATTGCCCTCTACAGCTCTCAAAAATGAGGTTGTAGCAAGGCTGGTGCTGGTCCCTTCTCCCAAATTACTAATGATAGGACAAGGGGAAATGGCCTCCAGCTGTATTAGGGGAGGTTTAGATTGGATCTTGGGAAGAAGTTCTTTACCAAGAAAGTGGTTGGGCACTGGAACAGGCTGCCCATGGAGTCATCATCCCTGGAGGTGTTTTAAAAACAAGTACCTAGAGCACTTGAGGCCATAGTCTAGGGGATAGGGAGATGTTGGGAGGAGGGTTGGATGTGATGATCCTGGAGGTCCTTCCATCCATGATGATTCTATGAGTTAGGGAGCTTTGTGGTAGGAATGTGAAAAGGCTCCTGCTGTGTGCCTGTGGCTGGCAGGAACGATGGTTCATTCCCGCTCCAGTTTGATTTTTTCCCCACAAAACCTGCTTCTGGATACATCTTCTTTTTCTCATGGTATTTTAAGGTCCCCTCAAAGTCTTCTCTTCAGGTTGAACAGCCCCAGCTCTCTCAGCCTGTGCCCAGAGCAGAGATCCTAGTAACTAACTTCCATTTCCCAGCATGGTGTCACTGAGTACAGAAGGCTTGTCCCATACCACCCTCGAGTGTGGTGTTGGATTCAGTGGGCTTGTGGAGTACAGGCATGGCTCTACCTTTAAAATCTGCTCTGGGCTCAAACATCTCCAGTGTGACTAGTGACTAGAGAACAGATGTTGTGCTTTATGGGTTAGGAAATCTGTCTTTGTAAGGCTTTTGAACGTGAAAATAAAGCCTTCAAGCCACAGGTGTAAAATACTCGTGAGGTTTTGTGACAAGCATAGCAAAGCCAGACTTTGACCACTGCTGTCTCTGGGCTGAGCTCCTTGTGTGTTTGTGTGGAAACTCGCAGACTTCTGAGTTCTGCAAACTGGCATAAGTTGTGTTGAGTTGCTAAACCTGGAATATTTCACCTGAGAAACTGGGGTGTTAGTTTGTTGAGCTGTTCCCGTTATTCAAGGCTGAAGGTGTGTTGCGCTCTAGTGGCTGTTTAATAAAATGCTTGCGCGATGGCCACTGCTGCTCAGAACAGTGTGGCTGGAGGATTATGATGTTCGGCCTTAGAAAGGTTCCACGAGCTTTCCTATACAGCAGAGGCTGGTGTCTTCTTACCCTCTGGGAATTGCCTTGTGGTGAAACTGCTGGAGGAGGGTTTGGTCCTGGTGTGGCTAAGAGCAGCCCATCTCCTAGAGTGAGAGGGGCCTGGTGGGGCAGGGGTAAGGCAGAGGTAAAGTTCCTCCAGATGATCCTCATCTTCTCCTCCATGTTCGGTTTGACTGGGGACCAAGGGGCTGGGAGTTTTCTGTTTATAGTTGCTGATTTATCTGAGGTTTTGCAAATGTTTTTTGCAAAACATAGGCTGTCAGAAGGTGAGGAAAAGGCTGGGTCTCTTCCATGTAGGAAGAAACAGCCTCGGGGGCACCAGGGGAGGTTTAGACTGGGTATTAGGAAGAATTTCTTCTCCCAAAGAGTTGTCCAGGCCTGGACCAGGCTGCCCAAGGCAGGGGTGGAGTCCCTGTGTCTGGAGGTGTTGAAAAGCTGTTGGAGATGTGGGGTGAGAGACAGGAGTGAGTTAGGGACCTGGCAGTGCTGGGGGAATGGTTGAAATTCTGCACCCTTTTTTCTGACAGCTCGCTTTTGGCAGTTAAATCATTAAAACATAATTCTCCAATAAAATTCCCAGGTGGAAATTCTTTTTTAACATTTTTTATACACCCCCACTCTGAGCACATTTGAAGTTGATGAGTAATTTGATTAATATAGGGCATGTTAATCAAGAATCATAATTGAAAGGTCAAGAATATCTCTGCTGCTTTTCCCTCCTGTTTTACTGCAGGGAATGATATCTTTTTGTCTGTGCATCAGCAATGAAATATTGGCCCTGTTCCCTCCGTTGTGAGGAGTCAGTTGTGCAGAGAGTGCTGTTTGCAAGGAGAAATACAAATCAAGACGCAGTTTTGCTTGCCGAAGTTTTGTGGTTGGAAATAATACAGCTTGATTCCTGTATTCTAGGATGAGACTGCATTTCGGAAAGATGTGAACTCTGCTGCAAAGTCTGTGTGGTCACAGAAGCCAATAGAATGCAAGTTATTTTCATGAAGCTCTTAGCAAAGCAGGATCAAAGCAACAAAGTACAGTGTACCGTGATACCTGCGTGGTTATATAATAACCAACTGCTCCTCCAGGAGCAGGAGGCAGACCTGGCAGGAAAAGCTGATAGACTTGATGCATGCTATCACTAAAAGAGGAGGGTTACAACTCGTTGATCTGAAGGAAGGTGGCAGAGTTTTGTGGTTGCAGCTGCTTTTCCTGGTGTTGATGCTTCACTGGCAAACGCTGCAACTGGTGCCATCTTTACCAGGATTGGAGACGCAGCTGCTGTAGCTCTGGGCTCTTCTCTATTGCTGCTTACAGCAGTTGCAGCTCATGGCGTCGACACTGGGGAAGGTTTTATGGTGACTCTGCGGGTGAAGCTGTTTGTATTTATTTCCCCAAGGAAATGTGTTTGGGTTTTGCTCACTGTGGAATGGGGGAAGTTGCAGGCTGTGGTGGGTGGAATAAATCTTGTACCTAGAAAATTTGCTACGTGGGTTTGTGGTCAGTTGTCCAGAACTAGTCACTGAGACAACTGGTGCGCGTCCTGGTGAGGGTGGCCTGAGGACTCTGTGCTAATGACTCTCAATAGATCTGGGGATGGGAGAAGCTTACTTGCATGTTTTGTGCAAATGCTGGATTCTGCAATTAGTTCCTATATGCCCTTAGGGTGAGGCTGAGCTGGAGTTCATGTGGTGGCAAATAGCAGAGTGGGGCTGTGCTGATCCGGTGACAGACAGAATCACAGAAATATTGAGGCTGGAAAAGACCTCTGAGATCATCCAATCCATGACCTGACATCACCACATCAGCCAGACCAGGGCACTAAGGGCTGCAGTCAGTATGTCCTTCAACACCTCCAGGGATGGAGACTCTACCACTGCCCTGGGCAGTCCATTCCAGGGTCTGAACACCCTTTATGTGAGGAAGGGCTTCCTAACATCCAAGCTAACCCTCCCCTGGCAGCTTCAGGCCCTGCCTTCTTGTCCTGTTGCCAGCTGCCTGGGAGAAGAGACTGACCCCTACCTGACAACAACCTCTCTTCAGGTAGTTGTGGAGAGGAATAAGGTCCCCTCCTGAGTCTCCTCTTCTCCAGGCTACTCCCTCTAGTCCCTTCCCCAGTTTTGTTGCTCCTGTGAACCTGCTCCAGCCCTTCAATCTCTTTCTTGATTTCTTGGTAAATATCATCTGTTTTAGGGAGCCAGGTAGAGGGGAGATGCAATCCTAGTGCAGTCATATGGTGCCCATGTGCGGTCCTGACAGCAGCAGTAAGAGAGGAGGAGCCATTGTTGCTACATTTAACACTTGTACATTTTTATTTTGTTAAATCAGCCATTGTACACATTGCAGCTATGGATTGTTAGTGTTTGTATTTGCATTTTTTTAATTTTTAACTAATACATGCCCTTGTAAGATATATTCAATTAGTGTTATCACCATGGGAACAAGATGCTGATTCGTCAACTGAAAATTCACTTCTTCTCACAGTATTCAAGTTCTTTGATAACACAGCAAAAAAACCAAAATAAGAGGTGAATATCCATTATGCTGTTACACAGAACATCATCTGCACCGCAAGGAACACAACAGAAATGCATTTCGGTAGAGCCTCGTCCTCGGCAGTCATCCCGCACTGTCTCAGACAGCAAGGAAGCCGGGACGCCCACGGGGCTCCTTCCCTTTGGCTGCCAAAACACCTGTTTTTTTCCTCTATTATTTTTTTCTGCCTGCCAAAAAAAAAAAAAGCATTAATGTGGCCCCTGGGCTGGCTGTTTTGCCTGCAGGAAGCCAGACCTTCCCCCAAGATGTTTCAGTGCTTTTGGCATCGTTGCCTTAATGAGGAGGTGCCCTTGATCTGAGCACTGAGTGAGTGTTGCAGAAGAAAATCAAACCCAAACAACCCTACTAATCAAAGAAGGCCGGGTAAGGTGGGAAAAGTGTTGCTCCTAGAGAAGAGGTTTGTCTCAGGGTTTGAGTTCTACTATCACAAACTGGAAAGAACTGCTAAAAAACAATGTGGTGGTGCTATGAGAGTGTGTTAAATGCTAAAACCCTGTGGAGCTCCCTCCAGTAAAGATTAAGGTTCAGAACACCCCACACGTCAGATCTCGATGTTCCCATTTGAACAGAAAAGTGCAGACATGCAATCACGGTGTTTTTCTGAGAGGGCTGGTTTAGAAATATATATATTATATAGAGACATAACAAAACAGGAACAGAAAGTGGCTTTCAAGGATTGTGAGCACTTCCCATTAAAAAACACTTGGCTGGAAGGAGGATAAAAACTGCTCGCTCAGTGCTAAGAGAGGGCTGATAAGCCGAGACAGTCACGGGAGGGTTTGGTTTTCACCTTCAAATGCCACATGCGTGTGTTGGGGAATAGGCAATCTGGATCACGCATGGTGTATTAATCATTATTCTCCATGTAGAGCAAGTGAGTCCTTCTCCCATCATTATCTACAGTGCAGTGGCCAGCAGGAAGTGCCACCGATCGATCACACAGTGGGGTTTGCTAAGCAGTGATGAGAATGGGGACCTACGGTCATTCTAACCGTGGAGTGCACCCCACCACGGGTCCAGGTCTAGAAGGATTTTGGTACCATATGCAAATGTGCCATAGATATAGCTGCTAGCGAGTTGGTTACCTAACTGGGTACTCTGGTTTAATTATTATTTTTAGTTTTGTCTGGAAATCTTGAAGCGGCTGCCCCAAGGTCAGTGCCAGATGCTCAATCTCCAGGTGCTTGTGGTTTTATTTTTTTAACCTGACTCTTAGAGCCGTTAGCTACAACAGATCCCTAAGCCGGAAGTCCTGCGGATGCAGCAGATCTGCAGCGCTTCCTCCTCAGTCGGTCTGTGCTTGCAGTCAGTTGCATGGGTATTGGGTTACTGATCGCTGTTCAGCAGTGTGATCCGGGATGCAGATGCAGTCACAGGCAGTGCGTGTTCTGCAGTCTCCCAAGTCCCGATGCTCTGACTATATACAGTTCACGTAGTAAGTCCCTTGTCTTGCTTCCTGACGCATGTCCCCAGTCACTTGAAGAGGCCTGTAGATGAAGTTGGCTTGACAGATGCAATTTTGTGATGCTAGTGCAGAAGCAAAGGGACGGCAAGGAGAAGCAATGCCAACAAATTCCCAGTAGAGCACGAAGATGACAGTGGGGTGGATAAATCATCCTGTGGGAAGGATGTTATCTTTGGTCACAAATCAGCTTAGAGGGTAGAAAATAAAAAAGACAAATAACAAACCCTAAATGATATGGGGAGATGGGGGTGAAGAAACAAATCCTGCATCTGCACAAGGAGAAATGGCAGTGTCTTCTGGCGAGAACATGGGGAGTAATGTCTGCAGCTGGAGAAGGTGAGTGCCACACGCAGAACGCATGGTGACGCAGTGGTGTTGAGGGGCAGCAGTGTCTCACTTGGCCTCTTGTTTCCAGTCTTCTTTGCAGAAGTGTCTTAGAAGCTGCTGGAGGTCGTGTTGGAGGTCATCCTGCAGCAGCACATCAGGTGTGTCTTCCAGCTCTTCTATATGAACATGTTTTCCATAGCGATCCTTCATCACAGTCCTCTTCTGTGTGCTGGCTTTACTCAGCCTTGTCCTAAAACACAAGAGATCAGAGAACTGTCTCAAAACCCACTATGCTTTTGGGTTTGTAAATAAAGCTCCCTTTCTGCTACAGTTTTAAGGCTTCTTCATGTAAAATAAGGTAAGCCCAAGCAGCCAGTGAGGTCAGGTACTCCTTACCTATTCTGCTTATGACTCTCACTGTTGTAACTGGCTTTAACATTAACTAATAGCAATTAAAACCTCTGTGCTGCTCCAATACAGTTTCAGATGTAACACACAGACATGCAGCCTATGATGACACTTTCCTAGTGGCTATATTTAACTCTGCAGTGCAGAGTTGTTCAATACATTTGTGGCAATGCAGAGCCCTAACTTACTCTGTGAACTATCAGCTTCACTTGTCAGATCCTTAAGCCTTCGAGCAGGGAAGAAGATGCCCAGCCTTCAGCAGCCTGCAAATCTTGTTGAGGTAACCTTGATTAATGTTGGTAACTAGAAATCCCCCTGCCCCTGTGTTTTGTGTCACCTCATGCAGCAGCACAGCACCAGAAACTGGGTAGTAATGAGAACTTAAATCCACTTGTGGGTTAGGAGTTAGTTAATCCTTCTCTAGCAGCAGTCTGCTGACATGCTGAGCCAAACCTTTTAATAACCGAGCCGTCCTCTTTCACGATTTCATTCTCCACTAAAGCGGGGAGCTGGACTTTCCCTTGGTTACCTGTGTAGCTCAAGGCCTCAAATTAAAACACAAACTTCAAATTAGGAGCAGAATCCTGGACAGAAGGTGGTTGCTCTGAGCACTTTACATCACTGAAGTGGAATGCTGAGGAAAGGAAGAGCAGACCAATGAAAGCAGCATGTGTCTGCTGTCTGCATCCTCTTGCATGTACTACTTTCTCTCATTAAATAACAACTTATTGCATGTTGTGATGCTAGTTGTAGTATTTATATTAAAAAGGTGCTTTTACCTTTTCAAAGTCCTCTTTGGCTGACGGGAGATCAGTGGCCAAGCGAGCATCCCCCAGGTGTTTCTCTGTCCTCTCTCCTTGTACTACAGTGGTCTTTATGACTTTGCTGACCTTCCGGCCTTCCACTGGTTCAGACTGGAATTTAGAGGCACTAGGCAAAATGGCAGGTTCAGACACAGTCACCTGTAGGTCCAGAAGGCAAAAGCACGGGGTATAAGCAAGCATATGGGTGCTAACAGAACTCCTCAGTTACTCCATTCTCCTTTCCTCACCACAGGAATAGAAGCAGCACCTCCATTCCTGTATGTGTGCGTGCTGTCTCCTGAGTTAGGGAAAAAAAGATTTTGGTATGGCCTTTCCTTTTGCTCCCAAAATAACTGTTATGCTTTTAGACTGTGAGGGGGGCAGAAACCCCTACCCCAGATAGTGTTTTATGCTGACTAGGGAGGCTGCTGGGCCTAGGTAACTTTTTCTTAGTGGCCCATTTCTGTGGACAGAAGATGCTCCTGCAGGAGTTGTGGAAGGCACCCAAAGCTGAGACGGAAGATTCAAGGGGGTTCTAAGAGGGGGTTTGAGGCCAGTTTAGAGTGGGTTGTGGGAGCATTTCCATCTATCCTGCACCCCAATGAAACACTCCACTTAGGAGTGGGCAGTCATTCTCTATCCATCCCTTCCTTCCGGGCTTTAGCCGGGACCCCTGCTCCTGCCACTTCTGCTCCCCCTCCCTGTGCCAAGCCAAGATGCAGATTGCCTGGCGCAACCCCAGTGCCATCTACCCTCATTGTCCACCAGCACCTACTCTGCCTGCTCCTGCTCCAGCCAGCCTGGCTCTGAGCCACCTGTGTCTCTCTTGTCAGGTTTTGGGAGGTGGTAGAGGAGAGAGAGGGCTCATTGCTGGGGGTGGGAGTCTGGGGGTGGGCAGGTTGTTCTCCATCTCAGGATGGCTTGTGGCAGTTTTGTTGGCACTGATATTTAATATCCTGCTTTATAAAAGTTAGTTCTTTCACTTGCATCTGGGTGCTTCGTTTGCTTATCGCTCTCTCTCAGGTGAAAGAGAGCGCCAGGGAGATTGAATCATGGGAGGAGAGACTCTGAACTAAGGGTCTCTGCCCCCCAGGTTGTTCCAAACTGGGACACTATGGGTTCTCTAACTGCCAGGATGAACCAAGGCAGCCTGAGGGTACAAAGTTGTTAGAACACAAGGCTCTTAATCTCAGAGGCATTGATTTGGGCCCCGTGTTTGGCACCAAGGACTATTGTGGTTTAAACGCAAAGTACCATAGCCCTAAGCTGCTTTCTGTAGGAGTTGGGTAGTAGTTAAAGTATTACTCAAAGCTGAATGATGTTGGCACAATAAGCTGTAGCTCCTAATCCCACTCTTTAACTGACCTCTGTCTGCTCACTCTCACTCTTCAGCACAACCCGTTTGACGACCTTGGAGTAGCTATCACCTTCCTCGACAGTGAGAGGTGTCTGTGGTGCTCCATGCATCAGGACTTCTTCATTCTCCATGCCATCAGGAGAAATGTATCGCCGGATGATCTTCCTTGTGACCTGACAGAATAGAACAGAGCTCTGTGTTTTCTGTTGTCGCTGTAAACTGTGTGAGGGGGAAAATAAATAGTTGTGTGGAGCTATGAACTGTATCAAACAGCCTGTGAATCAAACACAGGAGAGTCTATGCACTTTGGTACCTCTTAGGAACAGGGGCACTTTGATGTATTTATCCCTCCTTTACCTTCTTTATTACTGTGTGGCCATGTTCATCTGTGTACTGCTCTTCCGTGACCGTTTCTGGTGGCATTTCAGGCACATTATCAGCCTGTGTGGCAAACAATGACTCTTGATAATGCTGTTCCCTTGGGAGCTTTAATTAAGCAACTTTTAAATGGGTTAACTGGTTAATAAAAATCAAACTTCAGAAACCTTAGGGACTGTTAGTGGGTGTTAGATGGGTGGTGTTTTACCAGCACATCCCTGTTAATGGAGCACAGGGGCATGGCCCAAGTGTTCCCAGGCTGAGGCACCAGAGGCACATGCAATCCTTCACTCTGTACCTGAATAATCACCCGTCGACGAACAACCCTGGTTGTGACCATCTCGTCGTCATCTGAGCCAGTGTCCAGGGGACCCAGCTCCTTCACTAACTCCTAGCAGAAGCATGGAAGGCACGGACTGTTGTGTGGTACTAGCAGCACTTAGTTTTTGCTAAAACCACTTTTTGGGTGTGAAAATTGTTGCTTTTAAGACCATCAGTGGTGAATCCCTGCTGCGAGGTGGACACTGAATCTTTGTACCTCTGCATCGACATCAATAAAGAGATCTGTGCTGCACTGGAAGGAGGAAAGGAGAGAGGGGAGGTGCAGGAAGGAGGGGAGGTGGGGGAAGGAGGAGGGGAGGCAGGCAGGAAGGAAGAAGGGAGGGAAGGTGAGGAAAGGAAGGCTAGAAGGGAGGGAAGAGGGAAGGGAGCATAGATACAGCTCCTGTGCAGGGAGGGGACACCCCTTCCCCTTGATGAGCGCCAACGCTCACACAGTCTCTCCCTGTACCTCTCCACACTGATGTGTTAGGTGTTCTCTGTCCTTACTTCTTGTCACAGTGGTCACTTTAATGGGGGGTGGCGTTGGTAGAGAGCAGTATCTTTTTCAGGTGAGGCATTTGAGGGGAGACTACCCCTTCTGCCACCAGGGGTGCCTCTCACAACCTCCTCTAACCCCCTCCACATCCTCCCCAATTTCCCCTCTTCTTCCCAAACACAAGACACCCTGGTCTACCTAGGCCCCTCTTCTTCATGTCACTCCTTAATTCATCTACCTTCTCCACCAACATCCCCTCCAGAGCCCCATATTCCTCCTACCATGCACCCTGATACCCTTTTTGTCCCACAGCACCCTGTTCCTCCCTTTGGTCCTCAATCTGTCTCACAGCCCATACCTGAGCCCAGCCCATACCTGAGCCCCATACTCCAGGACAGAGAAAGGGGAGGGCAGGGGTGTGGGAGAGTCTGTCACAGCATCACTTCTCTAACTAATTTTTTTAACCACTTCCCTCACCCAAGAGATTAACTAGGGGAAGATTTGGAAACCACCACTCTCTCCCCCCCATCCAGAAGACACAGCCACATGGTTCTTTTCTCAAGACATCAGGTTGTTCCTCACACAGCTCATGTTCGTGCTGATCTTTACCTTTTCTAAAGATTCTGCCTCGTATCCTCCAAACTTTTCGGGGGGCTCATCACTCGACTCCACTATCACCAGGCTGGTTCTCCTTTCTGAGGAGTCATCCTGGTGGGGTAGGGGGTCCTCGGGCTCTTGGACAATGGGACAGTCACCTTGGACAGCAGAAGATGGGGGCTGTGGGGATGCTCGGTCTCTCTCGTCCTGTGTTCCACTGGCTGCTTTTCCACTTTCTGGTGCTTCAGGCATGACGCTGTGAATAAAGGGAAAGTGCAAACAATGTGCTCCTGCTTTCATTCTATTCACCTATTTTAGTTATTAAACTGTTCCTAACTTTCATGTTTCTTCACCATCCTGCAAAAAGTGAAACCCCAGCAGATGCTATGAACAGTGCATGGTTACTGTGCAGTAACTGTGGCAGAGCACACATAGTGCCTAGGGCTATGTGGACAATGTTTGGTCACAGGGAGACCCCACCATCCCACAGCTGTTTCCTTTGGTATTTTAACGCTTACAAATATTCCTGTTGTGAAGCCGATGATTTTTCTGACAAATCTTGGGGTTTCCCTGAGAATTCAGCTTCTGCTTGTTCCTTATGTACTTGTCGGAGGAGCTCAGTCATTGATAGTTCCACCTCACTCCTGTCCTGAAATGGAGAGTAACTGACTGACACATCTTCACTGGACACGATGGGAGGCTGCTCAGCTGCCTCACTCTCTTTAGATATTCGCTGCCATTCTTCCCGCTTGTGTCTTGAACTGTAGAGCTCTTCTGGCAGAGTGGAAAACCCTGTGGATAAAACAAAGAGGAGACCTGTGACGACAGCTCTTACCACAGTACAGGCAAGTCTTGCCATGTGCTGGAGGCAGGAGCTTCAGGGAAAACATTGCTGCTTGTACAGAATTTGAGATCTGGACATGGAAGGTCACCGTCTCAAACTCACTGGTGGTGGGATCACAGTGCTTGTTAGAGCTAACAACCCTCTTCCCTTCAAGATGGTTGTAGCTGTCCAACAATTCACTGATGTAATAGCTCCATATTAAGCATCACATCCAGAAAATAGATCTGTAGTTCCCACATTTGGAGAGTTTTCTCCAGTTGCCAATCACCCATCTTACCTACTCCCCCCTTACACCAAACAACTCCAACAGCGCAATTGTGACACCTGGATTAACAGTTTTTTCCAAAGCACAGATTGATTTCTTTACAAATCTTAATCAAATCCTTCTTTACTCTGCTGAAAGAGCCTACATAACTGAAAAGTCTGCGTCAAACAGTTCAGAACAGCAGCTCAGATGAGCCACTACCTTCACTGTGGTCCAGTCCTATCGTCTGTTCCATTTCCATGCAGGTGCGAGGGCTGTGTGCCTGTGCCGAGTCGATTCCACTGGTCTCCATTAGGTGAACAATATCCATGCGATTGATTTTGGTCAGACACTGGGTGAGGTTTGTATCTGTGGCATGGGAACACCACCAAACAGCTCAGGTAAGAATTTCTCCCATGTTCTCTCCCTCCTGTTTCCCACATGCAGGACATACATAGGGTACCAAGCAATATAACATCACACATAACAGAGAGGTATTCAGAAGCATGGCTGTATCAAATCCAAAACTGACAGACTAGTTACCCATACACATTACTGTTACTTTGCTCTTTCTCTGTAAGCAATCTGTGGGATTTCCCCAAACACTTCTGTTTAGGAAAAATAGGGCTTAGAGTTTCTCCACTTTCTTTGCTCTGGGCTTTTCCTGCTTTGCCCTCAGATGAACTAGAGCAAGTTGTTTAATCTGAGAACATTTCACTTGGATTCTCCTGTTGTGATTCTAATATACTCTTGTCACCTCAACTAACAAACCAGAGGTGGTCAAGTGCACTGCAACTGGAAACAAACCTGTTGCGTGCTTCCCATCCCTTTCCAGCCAGTACTTAAGGAGAGCGTGGCTCTGGTCTTGCAGTGAATTGGGATTTTCAATGCGGATCTGGTGGATTTGCTCTTCTGTGAAATCCAGTTCTCTTGCCAGCTCTGAAAAAAAGACATCTAGCTCAGAACAGCACCTTTTCCTCCACCGTACAGGTATTTTACAGTTGTCAACAGTGATGTGGATTAGAAACGCCTCTGACACTCTTGATTCTGAATCTGAACTGATTCTCTCTGCCACTGTGCACTTCATATTGACAGATGATGGGCAACAGCAAGTTGGTGACAAAGACTAAAAGGAGTCAGACCTACAAGTGATGGAGGGGTGGGTGTCTGTGTGCTTTGCTTTTCTGTGTCTGTCCTTCCCAGAGACACAACACTGCTGACAACACTTTACAGGAACAAGCTGTGGAACAGAGCGGGCAGCTGCAGAAACAGCACATGAGCAGAGAGAACTCCTGCTCACTACAGAGCACCACACACAAAAAATTCTACCATTGGAAATGCTGGGTATTTCAGAAACTTCAAACAAAATCTAGTAAAATATTTTATTTTGAATACTGGCACTTTGTAAGGGTAGATTAAAGCACCACACTGCCACTGCCCCCGAGTCACTTCAGTGAAATAAAACTACGGAGTCAAGTAAGTCTGAACAAAAAGCAACCGCTGTTTGATCCCCCAAAGTAACATGTGACATGGTCTCCCTCTCCAAAACGCTACAAAACCACTCTAGAACATTGAAGTCTGCTTAATGAGCAGCTACACACATTTAGACAATCAGGAAATCATCTGAACAAAACATGGAAATGGTGAGGTGGTGGCTCCCTCACACATCCTACCTGTCCAGCTGAATCCAAGATGATCAGCGATATGGGCCAGTCTCTCCTCTGTCCTTTCCTGATCCTCTGGATGATCTGAAGGTCAAAGAGAGCCAGAAGTTGACTTTTACAACTGAAAACCCATTTCCATAGGTGACACAGCCCACAAAGGGGAAGGGCTGGGGTTTTTTATCCCTAACTGCTGTAGCTTAAATGTGGATGGGCTATGCCAGTCAGGTAACTAAGGTGAGGACTCTAAGTCCCAGGGTTCAATATAAATAATCATTTTTTTTAAAACTTGATTTCTCAAAAAGCACAGGACTAGCTACATTTTGAAAATCTCAGGTTTTCATGTGCTAAGCTCTACAAGGGCTGAAGTGTCTATTCTGGCCAAGCATTTCATTCTAACTCCTCATTCTAACATTAAACTGAAAACCCAAGAGCTTTATGTTTCCATGCCTCCGCCAAAGGCCAAACATTCAACCAGGCCGGTGCTTCTAATGCAATTGTTCCTATTGTAGGGAAAGATTCTTCCAAACATTCCATACAGCACCGTGCATCATGGTTTGTATTTGAGATATTTTTTATTTAAGCATCTCTGACCTGACACAGTGAAGGCAAGGAAAATGAAAAGGGATGTTTGTTTGCCAGTCATCACTAATTTCAGTTACAGTGAGACCGATTGTTCCTCCCATCCCCAAAGCTAAGGTGAGGATGGCAGAATTTGAGTTTTGATTTTCCCTGACTGTGACATCTCATATTTGTAAAACTGGACGGGTCACTCTGAACAATCACTCCGTTGTGGCTACTTGGTAGGGGCACACAAATGGGCAAGAGGGAAACCAAATGGCAGAAAACCTCTACTACAGTGACCAGGGATGAGGGGTTTTCTTGAGATGTGTTAATGTCAAAAAAAGGAACCCAAAAGCTTGATTAGTTCAAGATTTCTGCAGATTTTTTGGTGTAGCAACTCCAAAAGAAAACTACTTGACCTGTCTCACTTTGGACTGATACCCAAACAATTAATTATTAGTACAAATTAGTTAGTTAAGAATGGGGCCAGGGAAAGCCAAAAGCCAAACTGTGCGTGACCTGAGCAACCGGGTCAATGGTAAAACGATGGGTGCATGGAGAAGCGCGTTCGCTTGTTAGGGTAACGCTTCCCACCAGCGTTTGTGGCTTGGCAATCTTGAGATCATTTCACAGACAAGAACACAACACAGACACGACACAAAAAGCCAAACACAGCTCACAGGAGGTGGGGGAAACAAAACAAAAGCCACATGGTCAACCATCAAAAGCTGGAAAGAAACTGCCAGGCACACACGTTACACATGAAAACAGACACACACACACACACGCACCCCAAAGAAAACAAAGAACCAAAAGTTTAATTCATGACATGCGTCGCACAGGGAATCCCAGTCGCTGGCAAATACCTTCAGCATGGTCATGGACATTTTCGTCAGGGATACGTTCAATCTGAGTCTCTACAGACTCATCCCAAATGGGTCTGCTGTCAAAGATGTCTTCAGGAACTGCCTGCTGGGTCTCACTGGAGGGCACATTTTCAATAACTGAAACTTCTAGGGCACTACTGCTTTCATCATCTGAAACTAATTCTTGTTCTCTCTCTGACTGCGTCAGTCTTTCCACTAATTTAGAAGCTTCATCGCTAATTTCTTCAAAGAATTCTATGGAGTTTTTGTACAGGTCAAAGAAATGGTCCTTACTTTCTTTGGTGGGACTAAAAGCACTGCGGGAAGCTGTGGTGCTTCTGCTTTTAACTGGCAACCGTGATGAAAATACCTTGGGTCTCGCTGTTGTTGCCTCATCTGAGTCTAGCTCAAGCTTCATCTCTCTCTCCCTCTCTTTGATTTCTGCTTCTGCCTCAGCGTAACTCCTAGCTTTGATAGACCATCTGGTCTTTGGCTCCACAGGAAGACTCGCATCTGATTCAGATTTGCTTCGGCTCTCTTGTTTTGTGGGGGCTTTGTTCAGTACATCAGGAGCTTTGGACGCCTCTGGCCAGTAGGCTGTACCCTGCGCTTCAGCTTTTGGGGAAGCTGTCTTGACTGGAATTTTAGACTTTGGTTTTGCTGGGTCATCTTTTCCTTCCCACTGCAAAGCATACAGGAAGGCATCAACAGGAAGGTTCTCGTTTTCTGGCTGTGGCGAGGATTGTGACGTTCTTACAGGAATTTTGGATTTGCTTTCACAGGAAGGCACTCTCTCCATTAGAGCAGTGGGAATTTCAATCACCGATCTCTGTTCCTCTGGTGAAGAGACTGGGGACTCGTTGCCCTGTTCGGAACAAACTAATCTGGTGACTTTGGAAAAACTCAACTCATCTTCTACTGTGGATTGCTCAGGAGAGATAGGGCAAGGCACCTGACTGCTATCGACCATGTCTACCTCCGTTGTGGAAAAGGGCTCAGCTTCCGAGGCAGCTGTTTCTTTCTTTGGTGATTTTGAAGAAGCTGAAATACCCATTTTAATTGGAATTCGGGACTTAAGATCAGCTTTGGCTGTGCCTGAGCCAACACCTTCACCCACCATTTCTTCCGACTCAGATGCTGGGGCCAAATAATTTAATGGATCTTTTTCTTGTATATCACAGTTTGATTCTGCTTCGGAAGGTGAGAATGGGTCTGGTGGGCTCTGCAGCTTAGAAGACTCCATCTCTGCTGCTTCTTTCCCTTTTTCGGATAAGGAATCTTCTTCCTGAGGCTGCTGCCCCACTTGTAGGAAGTGAAAGCTTTCTTCATCTGGATAGTTTCTTTTGGTCATATCAATAGCTCCACTTCTAGTCATTTCAAACAACTTTCCTTCCTGAAAAAGGAAAGGATTTTGTTCGCTGATTGGTGTCCCCTCCTCAGTGGGTGTCCTGGCCGGTGTTGTGTCAGGCGTTGTGCCTTGGGATCGTCTGTCTACCATCAAACCAAATATCTTTTGTTCCTCTTCTTTCACCCGGGCTTCAAACGCTTCATCATCTTCACGGATCTCACTCCACATGTCAGAATCTACGTCAGTTTTAGTGATGACAACTTGACTGATGGAGTTCTCTATCTCATCTCCTACATCCCCGAGGGCAGATTCAGCTGATTTTGCGCAAGCTGACAGTGAAGACCTGCGTGACATTTTTTGAAACACATCCTCTGATTTTGCCTCTATTTCCATATAAACTTCCTCTGAAGAGCGATACTCACTACCTGTGTCTCTGTTTAGCATATCTTCACTGCTCCAAACACTTCCTTCTTCAGCAGAATAGTTTGTCCTAGACAGCAGGCTTGTATCAGATCCCACCTTGTTGTCAGCATTGCTAAAGAAATGTTCAGCAGACACATTTTCATAGGGGCTTACAATGGGAGGAGCGTTGCTCACCACAGCATCCACAACATGGCTTTCAAGTTCCTCTGCCTGGTCAGTAAGGGATGAATACTCCAGCACGGGTTCCTTGGTGTGAATATCTGCACTTCCACAATCGCTTCCCAAAACAGAACAGGCAGTGGTATCACCTTCAGCCATTGTGCCAGCCTGTAGCACAGAGTACATTACGGTAGTGTGTCCACAGGAACCATAGTCTACTTCCTTGGACGCAGCTCCAGCAGAAACAGGATCTGTATGCATTAATGAGGCTTTGACAGCTTTTTCAGCAACTTCGTGTTGCTGTAACATTAGTGAAGACTCAACATGAACTTCTGTTGGAAAACCATCTCCAGTGGAGCGACATTGAGTAATCCCAGACTGTGTGACCAGGCCATCGGGACTAACTGCCTCTCCGCAGTGCACACCATCACATTTTGATTTGCCCATTTCTGCTGGTGTGTAACCATCGGAATTCCAAGTGCCTGATTCTCCTGTGGGAGCCCTACAGCTGTCCCCGAGGATATGCAATTCCTCTTCAGCATCTTCCACTGCCCTGTCCTGCTCCATTTTAACCACATCTATTCCAGCAGAGCACTGCTTTGAGTCAAGAGGTTGAAAAACTGCTTCGTCGGGGCTAGAACTGGAGTTGCCACTGGATGGTAACGGTGAGGGTGGCTGCACATGAATCATGGGCTCTGTTAAGAGGCCTGAGGTATCTTTTTGTTTGAGCTGTACCAACTCAGGCTCACTTTCTGAATACGATAACCTTTCTTGAGGCTCAGCCGCAGACATCACCACTACTGGTCTGTCTTTTTCTTCTGCAGCTACGGACTCTGGTTCTTCGGTTTCATGCACAGCTTCTGAATCAGCAGCCATGGAACATTCCTCCTGTTTACAATCCTTTTTGCAATCTCTCTTCTGTTTTGCTTCCTGTTCTAATTCATCAAACATTTTGATTTTAGTCACCATTTTGAACATCTCCTCCTCAGGAGTGAATCTCTTCTTCGGTTCACCTTCTGAATAGTCCTCCGGCTCTTCACTGACTTCGGGGATGGCGGCTGGCTTTGGTATGTTTGACTCAGCAGTTTTTGGTGTGATTTCATAGCTGATTTCTTCAGAACTAGGAGTTTCAGGTGAAAGAGGACTTTTCCCCGAACTCTCCATGAGGGATGTTTGCTCGACACTGTCATCATCAGCACTTCCCTCAGGGTCACGGAGAATTCTGGAACGTACCGATGCCAGCTCCGGGCAGGTTTCTCCTTTGCTAAGGACACACTGTGGAAGAACCTGTCCCAGAATACTGACCTTTCCCGTTTGCTCTACTGGGCTGCTTTCAAGGGAATCACGGCAGGGAGACTCTTTCATAGGGCTGGGCTCCAAGGAATCAGGCGTTTTGTGTGACGAGTTATCTTCTAGCACTGGGCTTGCTTCCAGTGAGTCTTTGTGACTTATAGCCACAGAGTCATCTGCAACTGGGCTACAGCCTTCGCTATCGTGGCTAACAAGAGAAAGTTCCAATTTCTGGGGACTTCTAACCAGACCATGGTGTTCGCATCTTAGATCTTTTTCTTTCTCTAAAGCAGTGTCAAATGTTTCAGAAGATTTTGTTAAGTGTGCAGTGGTCCTGGATTCTTTATCCCTGCTAATATCTTTCACAATGGAAGCTGAGCTACTTTCTTTAGGCTTATCAGCCCCTTCCTCAGAGGCTGTAGGTACAAGCTCTTCTGACACCTGCTCAGAATGAGACTTACTAGTCTCAGTAAAAGCATCTAGCTGCCTTTCAGTAATACCTTTTTCATCTTCCTTTGGGATGAACTCCTTCTGAGAACATGTCTCTGCTGTTGTGGGGGCTCTAGAAGCTCCTTTAGCTTCTTCAGTTTGCCCGTCGCTTTTCTTTGGTGAGAACGAAAGGCTTTCAGGGCTTGTTTCCGGAGTCTCTGCTAGCCCCTCGTGCTTATAACTTTCCTCAGAGCTGACCTGCGGAGTTCCGTCAAGTAGGCTCCCTGGAGAATCAGCCACACCTTCATGTTTAAGGCTCTCTGAGCTCCCATCCAAAGTGGCACTTTGCAGAGAAAGAGCTGGCAGGAATTCATCTTTCACATAGTCTGTGGGAAAAGCAACACTGAAAGGACTGGTCAGCACTTGCTCCAAGTTAAGCTCTCCCTCCTCTGTCACTGACAGGTGTCGGAACTGTTGATATTTGTCATTATCCTCCAGCTCTTCCTTAATGACAGCAGAAAAGTCTGTTGAGGTTTTTCGGTCAGGGCTGATCTGGAAGTCAGGATCTCCCGGGTCCTCAGAAGTCCTGCCCTTCTCAGCTGCTGCATCTTTGGCACTTCGGTCCTCAACTACCGGAGGAGGGAGAGGTTCTGTTGTTTTTCTGGTGCTCTGCTCTTTTACCTGGTCTTTTACAGCAGCTTTCTTGATTGTTTCAGCAGTAGAAATCTGTACTTTCCCTTTTTTTGATGGCAGCTCTTTCTCTGCTTTCGAGCCTGTTCGTTGTTTGTCTGTTGGTTTGTCTGTCTTGTGGCTCAAGAGTCGTCTTGTTTCGCTCTGTGAGGGAACTGGTTTTCTCCGGGTTGTTTCCTTCTCAGGGAGCTGTTGCTTCTGTTTGACAGATTTGTGCTCAAACAGCCCGGATATATTCTTGGATGGGTCTTGACCTGACTGGAAGGCTTTCATCAGTTCACGAACTGACATGGTCTCTTCCAGTCTTTCTGTCTTAGAAGAAGGTGAGACAGGCGGCTGCACTTTGTGCATTGCTGGTTTTTTGCTTTGCACTGGTTTTTTAGGAGCCTTTTCAGTGGTGCTTTCTTTGCTTTGAACTCTGACAGGGAGTTTGGACCGTACTTTTTGTTCATCTTCCACCCGTTTCTGAAGAGCTTTCACTTTATCTTTTATGGACCCGATAGGTGTCTCTTCTATCACTGGGGACACAGCTTTAGCCTCAGTAGCAGCCTTTGGTGTTAAGCCAGGTTCCTCACCTAGTGGCTCATGAGCAGTGAGCTTTGTTGGCCCTGCATGACCTTCAGAGCTGTGTGTCTTGCCTTCCTTTGACTTTTGCTTGTCTTTTACTTTTGTCCGAACTGGTTTTTTGATCTCTAAGACTGGCTTGGATCGTTCCTGCGAACTTAGTGCTTTGGATGCTGATGATGCTTTCTGTTGTTGTCCTCCTTTTTCAGAATCCCTGCTTATTACTACAGCTTCAAATCTCTCTTCTACTAAGTCTTCTTGTAAGGCTTGCGGCTGGACCTCATGAAGAGAAACATAGGTTTTTAAATCCTCTGTGAGGTAATCTACCATCCCTGCCATGTCTCCTGGCTTCTCCAGTTTTGTTGTCCCTTTGTCTACCCTGACTTCTATACAGGGAGGTTCAGAGACTTCTGAAAGAGCATTTCTTCTGGCCTCTTCAATTTCTTCATCACTGACAAGCACCCATTCTTCTTCTTCTATGAATTCTTGTTTGGAAAAATGTTCTTCTCTGGTATAAGATCCGCCTCTCAGAATTTCATTTACCTTTTCTAAGTCTTCTTTTACTCTTTCCACTATTTCAAAAGGCTCCCCTGGCTCCTCTTCCATGGGTTTCCCAAGATCTTTCACTTTAATGGAGCCTGATTTATCAGAGGTGTCAGTTGCCAAGATGGCAGTCATCTTGATCAAATCTTGTTTCATCTCAGAAACTTCAGACAACAGGTCTGGACTGGCTAGTACGGGGACTTCGTTAACCAGATGGCTTTTCAGGATAGAAGTTTCTGTAGATTCTGTCTCGTCATCTTTGATGCGAATGAAAAACATTGAAAGTAAAATGGAAATCAAATATAGAGATTGAAAAATGTAATCAGGACTGAAAATGACAGTCTTTGGTTGCAGTGGTAGGAAGGTCAACAAAATGGGCCGGGAATGATGAATCCACAAGATCTGAGGGCACAAGAGCAAAGCAAAGCTAACGGGGGTAGGGAAAAAGAAATAAAACCAACAAAAAAGCCAACTGAAAAGGAAAATGGCAGGAAATAACTTGCTTAACTTTATCAATAGAGCACAATCACACATACATTATCACAGCTGTAACAAACCGGATCAGGACATCACTAAAAGTAACAAAATCAAACCCAAACCAACAACGAAACTGAAAAGTAAAAACCAGGAGAAACACAGTGAGTTACACAAAGAGAGGCATCTCAAGATTGTTCAGATGTTACAGATCAATGTTCAAATAAAAATAAATGAGAAAAAAGGGGGAAAGCGTTAGAACTGATTGAGAGTCGATCTCCTCTAAGAGAAAGCCAGTGTTAGCAAACTGTCAGAGTTAACAGCAGGTTAATCTTTTTTGGGTTTTTTTTTTTTCTTCATGACCAAAATAAAAAGCTCAAGGTAATTCTGCAGGCATCTAGAATAGGATCAAATAGGCAGAGTTCTGAAACAGCTGCAAACCGGCATTTCATCTAAGGGGATTTCACACCTAAACAATGAAACAAACACTCTTGGTTTCAGAGGCATGGTCCTTTCCTTGGAACATCCTCATCAACAACTAATGAACTGAGTGAGAAAAGATAAGACAAGAGAAGAAAAGGAAAGAGAAGAAGTAAAAACTGTGAATCAACTTAAAAGTGATTTCAAAGTTTTCCAAAATGTCATGTATGACAACCAAAAACCAGAGACAGTCACACCAGACACATACGCACAATTCATGTAAGGCAAGTTATTTCCATGCAAAGCAAAGGTGTTGCAGAATGCTGCTGGGTATGTAGCTCTGGTTAAAAAAAAATGCTCTAAAAATTAATTGTAGAAATTAAAATATACATTAAAATATTGTAAAACGTACTGTGGTGAAATATCTGACTGATCTGCTCACTCACTAGACGCTAAGTGAGATGATGGTAGTTCCCATTATGCCTGTTGGCAATACTTTATTTCCAAAAGGATGGCTAGACAAAGTATACTGAAGAGAATGGAACACTAGAGGAGTGAACCAATACATTAACTGGAACTAGACTGCTAGAGATGCTTTGGTGCTGGAAATTTGGTCCCATTTTCCATGGCCAAGGTGACTCCTAGGGGTAACCAAAATTCTTCTCTGTTGGATCGTGTGTCTTTTCCACCTTAATGAAGCTGGTTGTCCTGGCACTAATAATTGTGAATTTGAGCAAACTGTTGATACTAACAGTGCTGCTGATCATGCTGAATACTATGTCCCATCATATTTTTAGCTGTTTTGTCACCCTAATGGCTTTTATCTTTGGTGCTGAGCCCCCAGATTCTAAGAATACTGGTCTGACTCTGTACACACCAAGGGTACACACACTGTACTGAGCATAACTGCCATACTGCCAGGCATATTTCACCACAGTAAACAAAATGGGGGAGGGAGAAGGGTTAAACAGCTCAATTACTTTAGACAGTATCGCTTTTTTGCATGGTTGTGTTTCATGACATCTATTGGAGCATTAAATAGGTTTTCATGAAAAGAGATACTGTCATCTCAAATAGGAGGCAGCAATGTGTGTAAATGAATGGACAAAACAAAATGGAGGGAGGAGCATTCATACAAGCGGTAATAGCACTAGCGGGATCAGTAGGGATGTCAAAGGAAAGTTAAATGCTTAGATGAACTGGTTTAAACTGTATTACGTGTTAATTCACACACTGAAATGTATTTAACTGGATTGCTGCTTTGGTATTAAATCGTTTTCCATTACATTTTAAACAACTGATGTTATTAGCAGTAGCAGTTAAAGCTTAGCTCTCTCATGCTTAGCTATTCTTAACCACCTTCCACACAAACTGCATTGTAACATTTTCAGAAAAAAAAAAACTTACTTTTTTCTGAAGTCATATCAACCTGGAAGAGGAAAAAGGGGCAAACTTAAAAGTGGGAATATAATTGATATATACACAGTGACTAGTGAAGCAGAACAAGCTGAGTCAAATCCACCAGATGAATGGGGATGCACAGATAGTGTTGACTTAGAAACAAAAAAGTCTTTATAACAATGGTAAAAGCAGTCCTTCTAATCACAGAAGAAGGGTTACTCTGCTAGACTAGGGGTCAAGAGTAGATGCTAAATGTTGCCATTTAATTTTAATGCAACCAGCAGCCTACTGGACTCTGCTTTTT
Source organism: Upupa epops (assembly GCA_013397515.1). Taxonomy (NCBI): domain Eukaryota; kingdom Metazoa; phylum Chordata; class Aves; order Bucerotiformes; family Upupidae; genus Upupa; species Upupa epops. The sequence goes on from VZRI01003296.1 coordinate 45,152, forward strand.
GCATTATTTGGTATCCTGTCACACTGCTCTTCACATGATTAGAACCTTCATGCTTAGCAGCGGGGACTACAGACACATAACAGTTTAAACTCCCCTGATGCACAGATTGCTCTACATGGTACCCCAAGACCTTTTGGATGCTTTAATTCCCCTTAAAGTTCTAACTAAAGAGTGAGTCTAGAATAAGGTCAACAAACCAATTGATATCATTAATAAAAAAAATAATAAAGTAAATAATGAATAAAATTATTTTAAGTGGAAGCTGGTTTTTAGCATCATAGACTTTTGTCTTCTCTTGCACTTTTGTTTCTTACAACCAAAGGTAAAAAGTCATCAATGTTTAGAGAAGTAATTTACAGTGCCTTTACAGAGCACAGATTTGTCAAAACCAGCTTCTGAGGACTTTGCTGGGAGTGATCAATCCGCATTAGAGAGGCTAAAAGAACTGCGTTTGTGCTTCTGTGCAAAACTGAATGATAACCTGATAACAAATGGTACCTTCTGAATTAATTTATAACAATTAACTTAAAATTAGCTTAAAAGTTTTGGCCAAACTTTCAGTGACTCTGCATGTATTTCAGTGCTGAAACAGGAGTCAGTAACATTTCTGTAATGATAACAGGAGCCTGCAAACCATCTAACAGAACTCCTGATGTCACCCATGGAAGCAGATATTGTACCGAGGCCTATTCCTCTGCCCTCATTGCTGCCCTACCCACCACCGTTCACAAAAAGCACATTCAGACTGTGATTACAGGTGTTAATAAAACTGTATTTTGTCAATGATCCACTGGTTCTGAAGACTTCAGACAAGCCTAGTAGCAACCCCATGTTGGAGAAGAGGAGACTTGAGAGGTGACGTTTATAAATACATAAAGGGTGAGTGTCAGGAGGACAGTGCCAGGCTCTTCTCAGTGGTGCCCAATGATAGGACAAGGAGCAATAGGTACCAGGAGCACAGGAGGTTCCACATAAAAATATGAAGAAACTTTTTACTGTAAGTGTGATGGAGCCCTGGCACAGGCTGCCCAGAGAGGTTGTGGAACCTCCTGATCTGGATACTAATAACCCATCTCGATGTGTTCCTGTGCGACCTGCTGTAGGTGGTCCTGCATCTGGTTGGACTAGATGAAGATGACTTCTTTTGAAGTCCCTTCCAACCCCTGACATTCTGTGATCTTTAGGATGTGGAATGGTTCTCAGGACCAGAAATTCATTTCCCCTTTTTTTGGGTTTTTTTCAATACACCTGTTTTGCTCCAGATTTAATCCTTCAACCTAGAGCTGTTAGTTGTATTTTAGCAGAATGCATAAGCGAGCACATGCTGTTACAGCAACATTACCTCTTCTTCTGGTTCTTGATCTGATTCTGATTCCTTTCAGTTCCAAAGTACCATGCAAAAAGAGAAAGGGAAAACAGAGCAGGCAAAATGCACGTTTTAGAGGAAGAACATGGGAAAAACAACTTCTGACAACACTTACAGAAGAAAACACAGGAGGCTTCTGCAATTACTTCTTATATTGAAAAGCAGCAAAACGGTCAGTTTAAAATGTAAATCAAGCAAATTACAAATAGGAAAGTTGCTTGTGGGTGTTAAGTTTTCTAGTGATCTCTATTTTACCACATATAAATTATCTACATGCTTTTGCACCCATAAATTAGTGGGAATAAATACACAAGGGAGTTAAGAATGTCACCCATTTAAAGGTGAAATACGTTGCTGACTTACAATTATACCAAAATGCTACGATAAGGGCTGTAATTATGTGCTAAAACCACTCAGAACAGAAGTGAACACCAACAAGCAAAGATTCAGGGCAAACAGCCTACTACATTCCCATGGGGCATGCAGCTCCTAACCTGGCAATGACAATAAAAAGTCCAAGTCAGACAGAACAGCAATAAACTGAGTCTTTTTAAGGAATCCGATGCAGTACAATATCTGCACAAAGGGATCTCCCATGATTTATGAAAATTCAGCTGGTCTCTGTCTTGTTATTTATAAACACTAACCCATACTAAACTTTTCCTTTCCTCTTTCTGCTCTTGATGTGAGAGCACTTTTACCCACAGCTACATTAATAAAGTTAATATTCTGACGTTCACACTACATGACACACTTGGAGATTCTTGAAATACACAGATCATCAATGTCAAAGCCAATGAAAGACGGAAATGTATGAAATTACATCTATGACAAGAAATGTGGAGCTGGCATGACCTTTCCAAAATCTGGAGCTCCTGTCTGACACATTTTTTAACCTCATCTCTAGAGATCTTTGGTGAAACAAAACTGAACCTAAATGTGGTCCTTGATTCCCAGATCTGGGCAAAAATTCTGTATGAACCCGGTCCTGTGCAACACCAGATGAAACCATGGGAGCTACACAGCACAAACTGTATTTTCCACTCTCATCTCTTCTGAGATACCTGAACCCTGGCATTGAAAACAAGAAACTGCAACCCCTTGTATGATATTTATTCTTCTTTAAACACCTGACTACAAAGTCCCACCAATATTCTGTCCTCCAACTCCTTTCTTGTCTGTACCATTGAAAGGCTGACAACTTGAGATCAATTTCACAATACCTTTGTGTAAATGGGCAAAGTGATGTTTAAGTTACATATGGCTTGATGAACAAGGCCTCTGGTTGATTTTGGCTCCTTCATGAATGATAATCGTCCACAGGGTTCTTGAGTAGTGTCTCGTACCTGGTAGAGCAAAAGCACAGACACTTTGCCAGATTAGCCTGGAATTTTCCCCTCTTGCAAAATATTTTTCAAATGTATTGATAAATCCTAGTCTTAAAATAAAGATGTTTCCTGGATTGTATCTATAGGTATGACTGTTGCTTGGGAAAAAAGGAGACTGAGGGGTGACCTCATTAATGTTGGTAAAAAAGGAAAGGGCAGGTGTCAGGAGGAAGCAACCAGGCTCTGCTCAGTGTCACCCAATGGTAGGACAAGGGGCAATGGGTGTCAGCTGGAACAGATGAGGTTCCACATAAACACAGGAAGGAACTTCTTCATGGTGAGGGTGACAGAGCACTGGAACAGGCTGCCCAAGGGGGTTGTGAAAGTCTCCTCTGGAGACATTTAAAACCTGCCTGGACCTGTTCCTGTGTGACTGGATCTAGGTGATACTGTTCTGGCAAGGGGATTGGACTGGATGAACTTTCAAGGTCCCTTCCAATCCCTAACACTCTGTAATTCTGTGACTGTTATCTACAAAAACATCTGAAGGTTTTCCAGTGATTCTTAGAAAAATCTCTTTCACAGGTGAGTAGAAACAAGCCTTGGTACCTCAAACTTAAGCTACCAGTGATGTAGTTTTAGTACTCTGCAATTCATAAAACATTTAGCTAAAACTGTGTACTGGGCTGCAGTGTGGATGTCCCAGAAGAAGGCAAAGAGTGTGAGAAATGATTTTCAGTGCCCTCTGAACCTCTCTCTCTAGAGGAGGTGGTTACGGTAGCTTGTGGGCAGCAGCCATCACCCACAGCCCACAGTGTTTTCTGCCAGTTTCTTTCAGGTTCTATATTTTTTTCCTATAAACGTCTAAGTTTACAACAAACAATACAAAAACGGACAAAAAACAAACCCCACAGCTCAAAATTACCTTAACAAACAAGGGGAGTCTATTTTCTTTGAAGGCAAAAAAACTGAATATATGATGCTGCCCACTCTTAGTTAGCGGCACCAAATTGCCAAAGCAGTCCACATAGATGGGTTTTCCTTCTAAAACCTATTGGGAAAGGAAAAGAGGCAAAGCAGCAGTTAAACATGGTGAAGTGTGCTCAGGATTTTTTCTCAGACAGGTTTCAGCCTTGTTGCTCAGATTTATAAACATATAGTTTATGTAGCTGCTCCACAAAAGAAATGCCTCCTAGAGCTTCAGGAACAGCAAAGACCCATCTTTTAAACGTGGGATCCTCATGGAAAAGAAACCAAACTAATATGAAGTTAAATGTTAACTAATTATTGACAGAGCCACAAAAACTGCACTTCAATGGCAGTTTGCTGGATTCCACACAGCAAGGCTTTTGCCTGATCATCAACAGATTTGTCTTTGTTTTTGTAAAGCAGAACATTAATCACAACTGCTAGTTTAACTTCTCGGTATGCAAAGATGCTGACAAAGCGTGACTGCTGTTGCCCGCCCTTTAGGGTCGTGATAAACCTTCTTGTAGTGATTAGAGGCTGAGTTTTACTTATTCTTTTTGGCTTTGACTATCTTCTCTTTTTTCTAAGAGGATGCTAGGAACTGAAATATTCAGCATGTTTCCTGGCGGTTTGTTACAGAGCTAATCACAACACAGTGATCACTGTGGACAAGCACAGAAATGACTCTGAGTTCACTCCTACATGGCACTTACATCTGACAGAAGTTTCCATCTCATTATGACGCACCATACTGCATCACAACAGTCACAACAGACATTAGAGAACTGAGAAAGTTGTTTAAGACTTTGATACAGTACCTCCACATCTCTGCTTCTGGCAACTTCAGCAAAATTTTCTTGTTGTTCTAGAGTTTTATCCACCTTGTCATCTGTCATGCAAAAACACCTTAACCGTGCTTCAATGGGATCATGGGATTTGGCAAACACCACAAATTTGGCCATGTAGGGGACACAGATAATCTCTCTGTACACTTGGGAAGCAAAAGTCACAGATTCTTGCGTCTGTCGACAGTCTATCAACCAGAATCTGTAAAACAAAACAGAGAGCTGTGTAGTCAGTACAGAAGGACTTAAGCAAGAAAATGGTATGTTTTCCCACCTTGTCAGCATTAGCTGGTAACCACGGGTCAGAAAAAAGTAAAAACAAATAGCTTCTCACTAGGAAGAAGAGCCTGAGGGTGCTGGTGGTACCCCTGTGCAATTTTAGGAGGATGAAGCACAATCAGCAGGGAAGACACTTGGACCAGAACTCTCCTCAATACTAGATGCAGACCCTTCACAGAGTCTCCTGCAGCTCAAACTCCAGGCCACTGTTTGTCTTTCTGGTAAGATCCCACTCTGCTGGAAGCTTATGTGCTTACAGATACAGAACTGGCCTTAGTAAGTTCACTTGTCCTGTGGCTAGCATCTTGTATATCTTGTGTGAAGATGAAATACACGATCCTTTTCATATTTTTGTGCCCATGAAACATATATATTCTATTTCTAATCATTGATTTCTTATACCTGTGGCAGGACAACTGAATTATTTTGCAAGGCTAACAGCTTTCACTTAAAAGTATCTTTATTCTACTCCCAGTGGAGTTGCACCAAGTGTTTTATCAGGGGTAATACATGTTGCTTTCTTTCTCAGCAATTCCTTCATTTAGATTCTCTGCAGAGCTGATGACAAATCCAATCCCCTATGTGGGTGGAAAGTACACTTGACACTTGCAGGATGAAGATGCAAAGTCATGAGGGGTCAAAGACACCCCAAAAGCTCATAGAATCTACAGGCGGTTCATTCCTTATTGTAGATTACTGGTTGTTCTAAGCCAGCACCAAGCACACCTTTCAAGTGCAAGTCCTCTGGTCTTACTCATCTGCAGTGGAATAACAGATCATTTCATGCTGTGCTAATTCTCAGAACATTTAACAAACACACTGGCTGAAAAAACAGGCTGGTGACATTTAAAAGAGAGAAAGCATGTTTGGAACAGCAAGGCTCTGCAGACTGATTCTCTTCTTGTCGTGAGTGGGAGAATGATGGACTCAGACTGGAGAGGCTGCATCCTCTGAAAGATTACCATATGCTCCAGTGATTTGCTGTCATACACCAGGGAATAAACTGCCCAAACTGAGACTAATTTTTTTTAAAAGCTGCAGCTCAGGAGATGGAAGGCAGCCATGCCTCAAAGCCTGCAGTTTCATTCACATGTGCTTTAGCTTTAGACAAAGGTATCTCTTTCCTGAGCTCATTCTGGGTGGAATTAGTCTTCTGAATGGGAAAACTGTTCCCCATCATTACTGATCTTACCAGACCTAAGTTACTATGAGTAGCAAATTGTTAGGAATCTGAGGAATACTCTTCTTTGCATTAGCAGCACTGAAAATTATGTTTGGTTTAAAGCAGTCTGTTGAACACTAATTCAGATTAAAAAGAAGAGATGAAACCCACTAAAAACTCTATACACCCTATATACCCTGCCTGTATCACAGATCATTAGCAATAGTAATCAATTTAATGTCATTGTTGGGATTAGGAAACATCCACTACTGCTACGGACTCAATTCCATCAACAGTCACCCTCAGTCTGTCTGTATTTTGTGACTATCCCTGCTGTAGACTTCACAGTTTCAGGGGCTTTGATCTCTCAAACTTTGCATCTAGTTCTTACATCTGGTTCTTCAGATCTCTCATTTACCCCTTGGAACACAACACTTCAGGCAGTCTAAACACACTTCAGCACCTACCTCTTGTGGTCACTGCTGCTATAAAACAATGTTTTAGTTGAACTGAAAACTGTAGGTTAGCTTAATGGAAAAAAAGCCACTTCTCAACTAAGTAGAGAAAAATAAGACTTTCTTTTGCCTTATTTATCCTGTAGATATATCCTGCAAATCCTATTTATCCTGTGGCCTGCAAGAGCTGACCTAATTTGAACACTGAATAAACAATGTCATTAAAAAGCAAACGTCACAGTAATAATTTCTGGGCCATGGACTGTATCTCCTGTTACAGAGAAGGAGATAATTTTGAGTGTTTCAGTGATACAAACTGGTGCTATCACACAAACTACAACATGCGTGCATTTATTTTGTTAATGATGACATTCCTTATTCAGAATGACAGAAGTCTTTTCTCTCATCACTTGAACAGATGGTTGGAAGAGATTCTTTTCCATCCTGGTTTGATACACCTACAGGCCTTTCTGCTGCATTTCTCATTCACTGGATATTCTGGAAGTAACATTTTGCTAAACTGTATAATCCCAAATAGAGGAATTGACAACTGGTGGAAATTTGCAAGTTACTTGCCAGCTAGTTCACAGCATAGACAAAATATCCATGTTCCTTCTACTAGATAAACAAAACAAGGAAAACCTGGGTATTGTTTGAAATGAAGGCTGTGTTCTGTGCTACAGGTACCTGGCAGATACATTTGTTGTGAAGGAAACACATTCATTAACAAATGTCAGTGGTGTTGTTCCAGTGATATCTTCCCACTGGGCAGGGGTTGTTCCTCCTGAAATGACAAATTTTAAAATAAATATTAAATCCTGACTATTCTGCTACTTTCTTTCTTCTAAGATGTATTTTACATTCTCCTAAGCTTGCCATTGCTAGAAATCAGTCATAATCACCGAGATGCTAAGTCAGAGACACCCATCACAGTGAGGCTAAGTCAGAACACGTGTCTGTCTGTCCTCTCCTCTCTGCTCACTTGTTCGATACCACTTGACCACACTGCACACTCTTCAAGCAAACCTTAAACCTAGTTGTAGAGATTAAGGCACTGATCACTTTGGACTTTCTGCAAGTATAAAGTATTTAAGTCCACACCACTGCAACATTCTGGCATAGAGGGAACTGGCAGTACTGGGTGACAACTGGCTGAACAGGAGCCAGCAGTGTGTCCAGGTGGCCCAGAGGGCCCATGGCATCCTGGCTTGTATTAGGAATACCGTGGCCAGCAGTACTAGATACATAATTCTCCCCCCTGTACTGGGTACTGGTGAGACCTCACGTCCAGTAGTAGGAGCAGTACTGGGCCCCTCACTTCAGGAGATTGAGGAGCGGGAGTGGGTCCAAAGGGGCAATGAGACTGAAGAAGGGACTGGAGAGAAAGGCTGATGAGGAGAGGCTGAAGTTGCTGGGGTTGTTTAACCTGGAGAAGAGGAGACTCAGGGGGGACCTTCTCCCTCTCTACAACTACCTGAAGAGAGGGTGTAGTCAGGTGGGGGCCAGGCTGTTCTCCCAGGCAACTAGTGCCAGAATGAGAAGGCAAGGCCTGAAGCTGCCAGGGGAGGGTGAGGTTGGATGTTAGGAAGCCTTCCTCACAGAAAAAGTGGTCACATACTGGAATGGACTGCCTAGGTAGAGTCCCCATCCCTGGAGGTGTTAAAGGACAGACTGGCTGTGGTCTGGCCAGTGGGGTGATGTTAGTTCATAGGCTGGGCTGGATGAGCTCACAAGGTCTTTTCCAGCCTCAATGTTTCTGTCATTCTGTTCTGTCTGCACTACACATACGCTGCTAGGCAGAATCGCTCCTCAAGGAACAAACTGTAAGGAAAATGCAAAACAAAAACCCCAAACCCAAAGGCTGTGATTATATTAGTCATCTCTCGTTACTCCAAACAACAAATGTTATTTCTGCTCTAAAGTGATTGTTTGAAAAGTAGTTTATTTTCACAGCCTCCCATTCCAGTCCAGTCTTCCCATGTTCTCCACAGGTGCACTGAGTTTATCATGCTCAGCACAGAGCAAATGACAGTTTCCAGATGCATGCAGAAAGTTCTAGTACTTGCACCTTACCTGTTATGCTGCATAGTAACCTCAAAGTAGGTGTGTCGCCTCCATAACCATTCATGATCCCATCACTGGAGGCCTTGGGGACAGGAATTGTCATCGTGATGGGCTTATGGAATTTCCTTCTCCTGGGCTCCAGTGTAACAATAGGGCTGAAGGTGGCCTTGTTGCCTAAAATCTTCTTTGTAAGTTCAGTGTGCATAGGTTGAGCCTTTCCAAAGTGAAAGTCAAGAACAGAAGGATTACCTGACAACCATCACATTTTTTTTTTACACTAAATGGCACCAATGAAAAATACAAAAATCTGGAGGCAGAACACCTGACTGACAGTGACAAGAGAAGGACCACCCTTTACAACTTGCTCACACTCTCCTCCTTATCCTGTTCCCTTTCTTGGTGCCTGTCAGACCTTTTACAGCATTAATTTCAACCATTTCTCCAGTAGCAAAAAAACACGTTGGTTTTTTTTAACTGGGATCAAGCTCTGAGCTATTTTAGTCCTGTGGCTGAGGTAAATTGTGGGGGCATGCAGCAGGAGAGGACAGAGGGAATGAAACACTTTCCCCTCTTTCAGTAGCAAACTGTTAGGCTGGTTTCCTTCATGCTGAGAATCTGTACACACCACTTAGTTATTACAGCATTCTGCAACAAAATCTGGTGCTTTTCTCAAGATTATCAATTATCAGACAGGAATCTGAATCTAGTAGAATACCCAACATTTTATCAGCTGAATATGCCAATTCTTCATTCAAGTAAGGTGATTTTACACTAAAAATGAAAAGATAAGCCTTGCAGTCGTTTCACTGTACCTGGAGGCCAACACGGATCCGTTTGGTTAGAGCCCCTTCTGGGAAGACTGCCTGCACCTGCGGAACCACAGTGCTGCTCAGCACGCCTCCCTCTGGGCCAATTAGGTTGCTGTCCTGTTTGATACGGGACACCACTGCAAAATACTGGGGAAAATCACGAGTGATGATGCGGCAGATGCGCTTCTTCTCAAGCTCCTCCGGAGTGTCAAGTACTGAGGGCAAGAGAGAAGGTGGTCAGAAGACAAGAAGACTGTAGAAGCAATACAGCGATTCAAAATACAGTCAAGCTCTTTAGTGTTGAACTACAAGTTGTGTAAGTATTTTGTCTAGAAATCAAAGAGGAAAAGGAAACCTACCCCTTATTTTAAGCTCACCTAAAGCAGAGAAATCAAGGAACAGAGAGACTGAACATAGAGCTGAAGGGAGTTTTAGACAGCAAAGTGAGAACACGTTGACAACATCCCCCAAACCAGCAGGCAAACAAGCAAAGAGAACCTCTTGTGAGCCAAGCCCCTTCCTACTTCCCATGTTTACACCTACAGCCTGGAGTACCATCAAGGAAACTAAACTCCAAAACAAAAAAGTACTGAAGTCTGAGTTGAGCTTTAAGCATGAGTTGGCTTGTTTAGCTTTGTGTGCTTTAAAAAAAAAACCCCACAATAAAACCACACTGAAATTAAAAACAAAGTCTGCAGATCCTAGTCAGCCCAAGGCCATTTTGTTCTCTCGGAAAACAGGAGCACCCATGACTGACGTTTCCTCCCACACATGGAGCTGCTTGGAAAGGATTAGTATGATAATTGCCTTGTTTTGGAAGGATGATGCTTGGGAAGCTTCTCGTTTAACACCATGAAGTGGAGCAGCAGAAAACACAGATTTTGCTTCTCTGGTAAACTTCATGACAGTAGGTTCAGCAGCATCAGAAACTTCAGGGCAGACCTAATCTAATACCCCAAGTAATGCAGGCGCAGAGTAAATCAAATGTCACCCTAGATACCTTCATCCATCCCATTCAAGATTTCGTTCAGTTCATCCTCAGTGTATTCACAGAAATGCTCCTTCCAGCTGTCCCCATTCTCACTGCGCAGGATCACCAGCTCTCTCTCTTTCCCACGCAGAGCAGCAAAATGGGGAATCTCCACAATCACGGGCCTGGCACAGCAACACACCGCATTAAATGCACACGGGAGAGAGGAAGAAACAGGATTAACAGCAACTCTGTTCAGTCTGCTACAAAGTGACCTGGAATTCTACCTATTTCACTGGAATACTCTGGCAAGATACTAAACTATAGGTCACTAGGGCGTTACTAGATTTTTACGGGTATGCAATAAATGCTCCAGGACAGATTTGAAAGTGCATTCACCTCTTTCCACGGTGTGAATGATATTTTGTAAAAGAACAGTGCTTAGCTACAAATTTTGGTGGTTGTTCTGCCAATTCTCATGCTTGTTTTGATTGTCACTACTGTCTGGGTTAAACTGTGCAACTTCATTTCAAAGAGAATCTACTGTAACGTGTATCAATAGCGGGACAAGTTCTGATCTCACTTATATTAGTGCAAATCAGAATGATTTCATTGCAAGCAGTGGGCAGTTGTGTGCTGTGCCAATTCAATTTTGTTGCAATTGTAACTATTCCAATGAATTTATTCCTGATTTACACTCTGGGAGAGATAAAGGAAGTCTTGAAGAGATCATATGGATTTCTATTTCAGTATAGGAGATAAGAATTTGCCTCACTGCCTTACAAGCAGACATCAATATATGTATCAGTGTATGTGTCCATATATATATCTCTACACACATATATACCGCACATATGTGTACATATATCTCCAGTTATATATACATACATACTCTTGGCAATACAAACAGGGTTGTTTATATGCTTTGCTAATTAAAAGACTCACACAGGTCACCATGTACATAGTAAATGTCACATGTTCCACTACACTGGTGGTATCCAACGTGGCAATTATTAATCAGTCCTTCGTAGGAAAAACAGCTTTAAATTTACAGTAGATTCTTTTTTGGGGTTTTTTTCTGGTGTACCACTCCAGGTTGCTTTGCTACAGACATCAAGCACATAACTAGGAAAATTTCATGCCAAAACAAAAATGAAGGCCACAGTACTTTAAGAAAAAGATACGAACATACCACCAAAACAAAACCACATACCACAGAAGTTAAAAATGGTCCACTAAGGGTTAGGTATACAAAATTTCAAATGAGAGAGAGAGGGACAGTATCATGGGCAGAATGACATAAAAAAATCATATTGGAGAAGGAGGAGAAGAATGGGGAGGTCAGCATCCATCAATTTGTTTCAAGTCTCTCCTACCCAAGAAATTTGGTCCCAGGAGGCCCCAGCTGAAGGATTCGGCTGACCAAGCTTTCTCCCTCATTAAGTGGGGGAGGAGCCGTAGGCAGATGAAGTTTACTGAGTACATCCAAAGCAGCAGTGAAAGAAAGAACATAAATAAACTTTATGTATTTTTTTATGTGTGCCAGAATGCCAGCACCACTGTCTGGTCCACAGAGCGGAATTAGGCTGTACACTGAATCGGGTTCCGTCCTAGCAATGGCAATTTAGCTACCAAAATCAGCAAAATCAGTTTTGTCAGTTGAGGATCTTTTCTTCCTTATGGGTACCTGATGGGTGTTTGGGCTGTGAACTCGAGGGAGACAGGATACGGACCTTCGAACAGATCTTTGCCAACTGTTACAGGATTTTTCTGTAATTGTAAATGATTCACTGCCAGGACACCACCTGGAAAAATGCCTTAAGGAAGATCTGAGACAGAATAAAACTGTGCTAGATCCTGGTCTTTCCCTTGAGACCTTCTCATAAGATAGGCCAACAATTAGAAAGAAAATGGAAGACATACTTAAGGTCAGGTTGCATGTGACAAATGATCATGGCAAGACCAAATGCAACAGCATGGTATTTTTTTAGCTCTTTAGGTTTCTCTAGGTTCGTCTCTGCTTCTTTTTAATAGTGACCATGGTGTGAAAGAGGTAAGTGGTACAAACATCTCACTAGTTACTTAGGTTGATGTTACTCTGATATTAAGAGATATCCTGCTCTTAGCATTGTTTTCAGAGCTATTTGCGCTTTTCTACCAGCGTAGAGCAACAGGAAGCAGACAAAACATGTATGTTCTGCTTTCATACTCCATGTCAAAGCAGTAGGCAGTGAAAAACTAGCAATCAAATTTTTCTCTTCCTGAGCTCCACCTTTTAGGGAAAGTACTAACAAAGAGAGGGGCTCTAATGATCCAAATGGAATTTTAACTTTTGCTGTTTACAGAGTCACTTGTTTCTGCAAGAAGCTAGTTGTTGTAGTAGAAGGGGTTCCTTCAATCATCCACTTTTGGATGTCACAGCTGATAGGGAGAACAATCAGTAAAACAAATTTAACCCAAAAAAAGAAACAAAGAAGATTTAAAAAAATTGTGGACAACTGCTGCTTTCAGATGAAAATCACTGAAACAAGCTCAGCAGCAGCCACAAATCTATCTTTCTGCAGGTTTTTGCAGCACAGAAGTTTCCAGGGTTGTCCTGGAAACTAGAAATTTCCTGAAATTTCACAATTTCAACTCCAGAAAAATCAAGTCACTGTGCTTCCCCCATAGTCCAAATTACTGATAATACAACACAATTTTCTGTGTTGAAAAAAATGCAGCTGAAACATCAAAAAACATTGAAAAGAAGCAGCTGTAGTTTGTGTTGCACATGCAGCATATTTCACATTCATATTTCACAAGGATGTTTAAATATAGTACAAACTGGTACTGGTTGTAAAGGGGTCTTTTCCCACTATAGTATCACAACCTTGAATAATAAATTGCATTGAGGAAGCACACTGACCTTAGCTCTAAAATATCTGATTCAAAGGAAATCCTGCTTTGTAAATTGTCACCTAACAACTGATTTTGTATCTCTCACAACTAGGCTGCGACCCTACATTACAAACATCTTTGTCTGGTCAAATCTTGGCAAAAAAAGGAACCGTTTCAGTGCAACTCATGAACAGAGGAGAACAGGCTGTGGGTTTTCCTTTGGGCTACCCCTTACCCAAGAAACTGAGCACCAGAAGGTCCAACTTCAATGAGGCGGCTGGCCAGACCTTCCCCTTCCACCATGGGAGGCATAGTGGCCAGCCTGTGGCGTTTCACTAGGCGGCAGGTCACACGTGTTGGAGCCGTGCACTTCCGCGGCGGAATGATGATACGCAGTCCATTATGCCTGCAGCCTCTCATGGCACCGCCACGAGCATCCACCATGAAACTAACCAGGAAGCTAAAATATCGGAGACAAAGAATCATTAGATACACGAGGTAATCACAATCCTTTGGTGATGCTGCACATACATAACACACTATGTATGGAAATCGAGTGCTTTCTCAAGGGGTATGATTAGAAAAAGCCTTTCTCCCATGTGCAGCACAAATCATGCTAAGGCCCTTTATCAGTTAAACTGATTATTGCTAATTAAGCCTTTTTGTGAAGAATTCTGATCTGACAGTGCTGCTGGGGTTAAAAATACCAGCAGTTGCTAATAAAAGTGTATGTAGCTGCTAGAGACAGAGTCCTGTACAAGTATTGCTACTCTGTACCTGCATGTATATCTAGAGGAAAGCTGTCACTGGAAATATTTTATTGAAAAAACTTATTTATGAGTCAGGAATTCTGATTGGAAGGGTCACAGGGGTGGGGTTTTTTTTAGAGTACCTATATAGTTTTAATTGGTAATATGTACAGATGCGCAAAAGACACCAATATGGAGCTCTCTTCTAGCACAAGATAAATTATCTGGTTTCTTTCTTTCTCTTTAAAAGGGAGAAAAGCATTTCATGGAACTTCTTTTATGCTGAATCTTTTATAGTCCCATATATAAGCACCAGGGAGACTTTGACAGATCTGCTACAAAGGCTGGGGACATTCTGGGACTTCAATTAGGTTTTTACTGGTTTATGACTTAGGATCATGCCTGATGAGGGATGGGAATGTCAGGTTGCTGGAAGTGAAATTAGAAGTACATGAGACAGAACAGTATCGGGCCTACTTCTAGCCCCTAAATTAGAACCATCACATGGGGAGTCGAAGAAACACTACTGAAGGACCTGCAATAGAGAAAAGCCCTTATAATAAACATGAGTCATAAACACTGTTAGTTTTCCTCTGTCCCCTCAACCATTCTGTGCAAACCACATTGCATCCATCCACTGGCCACACAGCTACGAGTAATTCCAACATGCTGTAAAGAAACACAACACTCAACACACCGTGCAAGTCAAGGAAAATGGACGATGGGCAGGAGCCAGAAGCGCCAGTCGAAAGCACACCATGCACCACGGATGCCAGTTGTTCTCACACATGCAGCTCCTATTCTACTGCCATTCATATACCTCTAGGTTTTGTTTAGTGTAAAAGTCTGGGGAGTACAACCATTAGCTCACTCCTTAGAGGTTGGTGTTTTCTGTGGTTTTAACAAGGGGGGAGAAAAAGAACATGAAAACATTTTACAGCTTTGATTTGCTGGGGATTCATGTGAGAAAAACGGGAAGTTCCTTCATAAAACACATTATGCAGCACAGGGGAAAAAGGATCTTCAGAGATATGAAATGCTCAATCACTGCAGTAACTCTCTGCAAATTTTCCTTTAAGTAGTGTTGGCAAAGTGTTTTTGAATTACATTTCAGAGATTCAGTCCAAGTCTCTGCAGTAACAATTGCATTAGAGGCAGCCCACAACATCAAGCACTGGAAGAAGAGTACAAACATTTTGATGCTAATACTGTGAGCAACAGAAATACTAACCCCACCATTACCAGAAGCTAACTAGTGTAGTCACCGAATTAAATTAGCATTCACACTGTGTGAGCTGTCGGGAACACAAGGTTTAGGATTCAGTTATTGTCATTACTGATGTTAATACTCAAGATGACTCTAACAACTTCTTCCCTTGTCAATCACTGAAGTACTAGTACCAGGCCATCCATCCTGGGCAAAGGGAAGCATTGTTGGAAGCTTGATACAACAGTAGCAACAGTTAAGCAGGTAAGAAGAAGCTAAACAGGAAGAGGTTACTGATCTTCACTTTTAAAGCTGCTGTTTCTATCATAAATGAGTTCTAATGGCAGTGCCAGGTCAAGGGTTGGACTTGATGATCTTAGAGGTCTCTTCCAATCAAAGAAATTCTGTGAACCACAAATGGGAGCACTTGTCCAAGTATACACCAAAACCCACATCTGTCTCCTGTCTCTGATACAGCTTCTGCCTGAAATGGGATATTCCTGAAGGATGCTGCAACTTGGGGATGAGCTTGAAACCACCTAAGAGATGGCAAAGTACTCTTCAATCACTGGACAGCAAATCAGGGCAAATGCAGAACCGCCTGAGGACTGCACAGTCAGACTAGTGGCAATGAGCAAACAATCTTTTGGATATGCAATAAAGCAAATAATTCATAACAAAGTATTTTCTGCCTCTTTTTCTGCCGATTTGCTACACGGCAGGGCATGTGGATGGTGACACTACTGCTCCTGGACTGGAAGAGGTTTGTCCTTTGGATGGGATGTGCATGTCATTACATGAATAATTAATACAAAACTACGGCAGGACAGAAACCATCCTTTCTGCAGCAAGCATTTCCCAAGTGAAATAGTGAAATGTATGATTAACATACAGCAAATATAAAATGCTAACGACTGGGTTTGTTGCCACTGCACATGCATGTTTTAATTTCTCTCCTTAATGTTTCTTTTACCAGATTTTGTTAAGTGACAAGGCTGAGCAAGGAAGAGCTTGGACTTACACAAACACACAAAACTATCAGGAAACCTGGCCTATTAAGCACTGGGTCCTCTCTGTTTTTGCTACATGGACAGTGTAAAAGTAACTTTCAGCTAAGCAGGAAACTCAGAGCTTACTCTGTGTTCCAGCTGCAGGAAGCTCTACTCCAAGCACTACCAATCACCTTCGCAAAAGAGGGCTGATTAAAGAGAAGCATAAATGTCTACAAACAGTTTGAGAGGACAAAAAGAACACAAAATAACTTAATAATAAAAGGGATTGAAGGAAATCAGAAAATGCTTACAGGTTATTTCTAGAAGAGGAGGAGAAAGGAGGCATTCTGAAACAATCAGGCTTATTGTGTCTGTCCTGCTTCTAAGGTGATTATATTATTAAAGATTACGGAAAATGTGCAAGAACCCAAAATAACTTAGAGGAAAGCTTCCTGTAGATGTAACAGCTGCCGTTTTCCAAATGTGTTAAAAACAGCACAATAGGGGAAGGAAAGCCTTAGCAGGGTGAGAAGAAATGATGGAGAAATTATTTAGAATTATGAGAAGGAAAACAACAGAAACAGGAGAAAGCTGATACACAGGAAACATTCCTGCGAGCCAGGAACAAAGGTGGCCAAAGTAAGTGAGCTGATGGATCAAGCAACACATCCAACTTAAATCTACTTTCCATCAGCAGAAGTCTATTTCAGAACATGATTTAAATGTCCTTCCTGCAACAACTATATAGAGTGGAAGAAGGATCCCTCTTCAGTGCTGACTCCAGGTTCTTTTGGCAACCCCTGGCAAGAACGGAAGGTTCGACTCAAAATCAAAATCAGTTAGGGGTTAAAGCAGCAAAATTACACTTTATAAGTCAGAGGTGACTAAGGCAACAATGAGACACTGAGACAGCCTTTGATTAAGTTCCATTTGCTGAGGATTTAGAGTTTGTTTGAAGGTTCCATTAGAGATAACTTGAAATTTCAAATTACATACTTGACATGTGACTGGTAACTATTTCAAACAACATTGTCTACAGCAACTTGCTGGTTGAGGCCATATACAAAAGGCCCCAAAACCTTTATGGCTGTATACAGAGGGTCTTTTCCCCCTGTACGTTGAGTTTTCTAATGGCTCCACACAAACAAAACAAAGACACTATATAAGAATTGGGTTTGTCCTTCCAAAAAGTTGTGGTGTGTTTTCATGAAATACGATCTAGATCCTGAGTTATTCCCTTGGTTCATTTGTATTCATATGGAATTGACTGGGGTTTAGCCTGCATCTGTGATCACTTGAACAGAGAAAGAACGAATAAATCCTAATTGTATGATATGTAAACAGTCCCTGTTACCGTAAAGAGTTTTGCAGAAGAGTCATGGCTCTGGGTGGCTGCAACGCAAGCATGTTGGCATGCAGCAGCACATCTCATTCTGCAGAGCCATGCAAACCTCCTATCATCAAGGGACTTTCAACAACACCAACAACTCTGAACACACCAAACCAGGATAGGCAAGATGGCTACAGCAGCACACTCGAACGGTCAAGTTCAGGGAGGGTTGTTCTTTCTAGCCAGCTAGAGGCAGGCACACATGCTCTCATAAGGTAGCAGGAAAGACTGAACAGCTCTTAACTAGAGCACATCCACTGTCAGCACATTTAAGAACTTTTCTGTGTCCATTATCTTAATTTTGAAATGGGGAAACAAGGAGCTAGCAGCATTCAGTGTTAGTTGTAGTGTGAAGAAACAGAAACAAACGATCAGGGTGCTTCAGCCATTGGGAATTGTTCAGCTGGAGAAGGAAAACTGATAAAGAGTCTGAAATTAAAGAAAAAAGGTCTTGATCCAGCTCCTGCTGAAGTCAACAGCAAGTCATTCAGCTACCTCAGTTGCGCTTTCCATTGGGCTGCAGCTATGCCATAACATCACCCAGCCAAAATATACATTCCAGGAGGACAAAAAACATGATCCTACACAAGAAAGCTTTGGAGTTTTAACTTATGGCATCATTCTCTTCACTGCATTACCCACCTAAAAATCTGCAGGTTTAGTCTGAGCTTTTATTTAGCCACTTAATAATTTGGCAAGGTTTGATCTTGCACCTTACTATGGTTAAAAGATGTATATTATATTATATTATATTATATTATATTTACTGGGTCTATGCTTTTAGTCTATCAGTTCCACTAATTCAGATGAAACTAAACCTACCTACAGTGGTTTGTGTTGGATTTTTGTTTGTGTTAGGTTGGGGGGCACCATTCTAATAATATCAAAGCATGCCACCAACAGAGAACATCTTGTTAATTAAATCCACAGTTAAAACAATTTAAGAATGGGTATGGAGCTTTGTTAGGATATTTTGCAATGGATTGATTATGTGTCCAGTATTCTTCTCTTACAGAGGACACGGCAGACGGGAGAAATGGACACTTACAGAAAAGGGCCATGTGGAAGTATTACTGGTAGCCAGAGTAGAATTTGCTTTTTTCCACTATCAAACCACTAAAGCATCCTGAAGTGAGGTAAGAGAGAATGATAAATAGGATGGGTAAGAAGTGCAATGTATTAAAAAAAGAAATCATGTAGAGGTTCACCTGCTGTTGTCATGATCAAGACATGGAGAAGAGCATCTGCAATAGAATACATGATTTAACATCAAAAAGGAAAAGAAAGGGAGGAGGGGGAAAGAATGAGTAAATGAAATAATGAAATATTGGGAGGGGAAAAAAAAGAAACAGATTTCTAAATCAAATGCATGAACATATATTTTCATTCCATGTGAGAGTGAGTATGGAACATAAGCCTACAAAACCATTGTGATTACCAGTGGCTACTACTATTACAAGCCATAAAGTCAGAGTTCTCTGGTTTCTCCACACACCCTCTTAAACTAGAAGTCAGACACCTAACAACATACAGTTAGTATATCTTCCAGAACCAGATTAGGTGAAATGCTGCTTGGTTGAGGTATCCACATCTAAAATATGGACTACAGCATATCAATGGGACAGATATCTACAGTAATTCCAGCCAGTGTATCTGATAACACAGGGCATCAGGATTTTATTTTATTCAGATCTCCTACCAATGGACTCCGTCCTCCACTTCTCTCCATTTCAACATGTTTCTTGTCCTCCTTTATCTCTGTACGGCACAATGCCACATTTCGAGCTTTGGGTTTGACCTGTTTAAGCTCTTAGTAACATGCCACACGGCTGGTTAGTTTGTTGAAGTCACTTGTTTTTTCTATCTTTATTGCCATTTTATTTGCCACCAGTGAAAGACACGTGCTGTTTCTCCTTATCACAGCTTTCTGATCATAAAGGCTAGTGTGTAATTTGCAGTCATTTCAACTTTCCCTTTTTAGAAGTGGCTATCAGCTGGTCGCTGCCAGGTCCTGTTTCCAGAATTATTTCCCAGGAAATTAATCTCACATTGGGGAAAACAAAACTATGGATTCAAAATACAACACTTGAAATACATTTTGTTTACCTTGTTAGCAACGATCCAGCCTCCTTTTTTGCAGATATGCAGCTAAGAATGATAATTCACATTATTTGTCACAGTTCAAGCTGCTCACTCTCTCATCCTTCTCCATTTTTCACTGATGGAAGCAACAACTTCCAGAAATAACTCATAATAGTTAAACACAAGCACCTACACACTTGGATCATCTATTACACAAACCAGAACTACTTCATAAAACAAGAGAAAAGAAATCAATATCTTTCATTTACTGAGAGCAAGTTAAAGTAGGGAAAACAGCAGAGCTGTTACGTATCCTCTACTAGAACACATCCGGATTTATGTAGGAATAGTTCTGCCTCTCATAACACCTCAGTAGGAAACTACACCTAATATTCCCTAATACAACCAGCAAAGCAATAAACTTCCTGGCATATTCAGAGATTGAACTTGGCTTAATATGTAACAGCAGAGAGTTTTCTGAGGAGCAGCCAACGTGATTTGCTGAAAGGAAGTTTAAATGCAGGAAACTGCATTACACTCCTTTCTTTCAGCCAATGCATGAACTACCCAGAAGCTGTTTGCTGTGTCAAATGTTTCTTTGATGGAAGTATCAAAAGGGTGTCACCTCTTAAAAGTGAATTATTTGCTGTTTTCCAAATGGCAGCCAAAGACTCTACCCAAAAATCCTGCTTTACTTCCCTTATTAAATTATCAAACACATCGAAGCAATAGTTACATTTAAATTTTAAATAGATGCTTAAAACATTTTTCTCCTCTGAAATTTCAGACCTTAAAATGAGATCTGACAAGAAAACCTCTAGTAGTCAATGCATTTTCCTTAAAAAAAGTTATGGAAACAAGATGCACCCCAGTACTTTACATTAACTTAATTACTTGGATAAATCTCAGCAGCATAAAAATGGAGCATTCTACAGTCCTTTCCAAAGGCTGAGAAATTCATTACAATAAGTACTGGCAAGTCAGTTACTCTGTATAAAAAAATCCCACCATAATGTACGTAAAATGTCACCGTTTCATAAAAATTCAGTAATAAAAACTGATCTTGTCAAAATCAGTGATTCTTATCCTACCAGTAGCATCTTGGTCAAACAAGGAGATGTAAATATCACTGATATTTAATAGAAAAACACAAAACTGCACATCCTAGAAATAAATGTCACACTGCTAGGAAGTGTTTACCTCATTCTCCACACTGGACAGATCTACCTTTCTAAAAGTGAAAAGTAATACATCGTTTGTGAAAAATATGTGAATTATTGAGGATTATAATAAACCACCAAAACAGTTTCCATGCTTACACACTGACATATATAAACCCACGTACATACTGTACACATTAAATATTCCATTTGTTAGCCTTTGAGCTCAAGAAAGGGAAATTAAACCAACACTGGCAACAGCCAAATATTCAGCTACCAGGTAAATAACAAACTTCTCATGGCTGTCACAGATCAATCAATTTACCATTGCACATATGCCAATACTGTTCCTCTTTAGACCAGCAATGCGTGTCATTTCAAACTGTAGTTTTTGAAAGATTAAGGACTATAAAATAATAATTTTGTTCGTATAGTTCTTCTCAAACTTATTTGAGATAAACAAAAACAAACCTTGCTCCCTATGATGTGCAGCTACACTGTTCCACAGGTTAAATGCTTTTTCATAACCTCAGCTTCTTATGACTATAGAACCATAGAATCACTGGGTCTGACAGAAGGATAGATGTGCAGAATTCAGCATAAATACACTTAAATACACTCACAACTTCATGAAGCCAAGCAGCATTTGCAAGCACAAATTTGTCTGCGCCTGCATTTTGACGTGTCTTATAGAGACTTTTAGTGTTGGGGGTCAGAAATGAACCCATGACATTCTATTCCACATCACTTTCTGTAGCACATAATTTAATATACAGAACTACAATTCAAAATGAATATCGACAGTCAGTTGTAAGAATACATGAATGAACATAGTGGCCAGATCTGTGTTAAGCTGCTTGTCTGTGACATAGCTTATGTAGTGTAAAATCTCTTTCTTTGGTGCTTCTGACAAGCAGGAGAGACATTGTTGCCCTAAATTCCTTCATTAGCAAGGAAGTACTCACCATTAAGGGATAGGCACTTAATATTATCACTAGAACTTTTACAAAGACACTATAGTTATTTATCCCTAAAATATACACAAATGCATGAGGGTGTCAGTTATCTCACTCATCCCTCTTGAAATTAGACTGACACCTCACTGACTTGCAGTGTTTTCTGCAGATAGTTTTCCTCCTTGCTTGATTCTCAAAGCCTAAGAAATTGTAGCAGTTTTATTAACAGCTTTAGGAGGCAACGAATGAAAATCTATCCTGGGTTAGCATGAAGCTGCAGTCACTGCTGGTATTCCGTTTCTCTGGTTTTTACTATAATGCTAATAGATACACTCACCCAGAATGAATAGGGCTGGAAGAAAGAGCCACATTGTCCAAGTTCTCAGGGCCCCAGCTTAAGCGATATGAATTCCTTTCAGCTTCTTTGGCCAGAGTTGTTACCTTGGTAAGCAATAAAACAGTCATTTTCACTACAACAAAGTCAATGAATCAACCATATAATAAGATCTAATTTGCACAGAAGTGCCTAAAGCATTTAAACTTTTTTTTAAAAAGAAAACAAAGGAGTAATAACAGTGTTATATTAAAAACCCTTACTGTAACATTCTGTACTTCCTCAAAGTAATTGTATGTTAATGGTCCCAGTGAAATGAATCCTCAGTCCCTGGGGCTTTTTTTACCTACAAGCATGATTCAGGATACTGTGGCTCTGAGATCATTAATTTGCCTGAGCATTTCACGGAAAGACTCTTAGTATCATTCAAAAATCAGTTCAAATGGAGACTGTTACAAAGACAGCCCCCGAACTACACATTGTTAAACCACTGACTTTGCAAGAGTGTCTTACATGGCACAGCATAAAATATCAATGAAAATCAGAGACATTTATTCAAACAAAGCAGTGTACATTCTACACTGTCATCTCGTCACATTTCCAGAGTTAACCAATAGAAAAAACAGTTTCAGCAGGTTTGCTTACCTGCTGACTGGGGATGACAACCGAATCATCGATCATAGTGCTGTCCCTCAGGTAGGAGGCGTGGCTCAGCGTGTGGGACCTGTCTGAACTGAAGGATCGCAGGCTGGTAGGTTGGTTGGGGTGCCAGAGCAAGATATCAGCAGTACAGATGATGTAAAGGTGTCATGACAAAGCGAGTGGGAGAATGAAGAAAGCATGCTATTAGCAATATGATGCAGCTTCCAGGGGGAGCACATAATAGTCACAGGGGAAAATAGAATCTATGTTGTGCTATCCTTCTGACCAAGTGCCACAAAGTCTTCAACTGACTTAGGTGCTTCAAAATGCAGAGTGTAGAGAATAATCTAGACAACAGTTTATTTTATACTTGTAAATATTTTCTACTTGTCTTTGTGGCACGGGAATTACCTTATCATGAAGAGCATGACTTTCTTTTATGGCTCTTCAGAGTTTTCTCTCCTGCTGTAAACAAAAGCAAACCACTACAGCAAACCAGAACTCCAACATCTGAAGAAAAGTTGAAAGGACTCTTTCTGAACTTTGTTATAATCTATTCTCTCCTCTCCAAACCATAACTAAGCTTCATGTTGTCCCCTGGAAGGTACACCCAGCAAGGTGAACTGTGGCCAGCCACAAGCTCCTGCGTGAAACAACATTCCCCTCTCAGCGCACCAACAGCATCTTTAAAGAGGCAGCGCCAGTATGAGCACCATTCTCTCTGTAAGTACACACAGCTCTACAGAAAACAGGCTGCTGTAGCAATGAGAGACACAAGGCAGAAAGTTGCTCCCAAGCACTGGCTCAGAATGTAACTGCAGCATCTGCCAGCAAAAAAAAAAAAAAAAGAAAAAACAGCACAGGAGGATATTTTGAGGAAAAGGGGGATTCTGCTACCTAATCATACTGTGTTTGTCCTTTAAATATTTTCTAGCAGCAGTGCTGCACTAGTGATGTGTGACAACAAACCACCTCCAGATGTTGTACATGTACTCTGGGATGTTGTTCTGTGTCTGGAGGAACAGAGGACACAGAGCTGAAAGAAGAATTCCGCTCTCATGGCTTGCTTACACATCCGTGAGTCGTACTCCTAATGAATAACAGCCTGGAGCAGGACAATGGGCCATTTATCTACACAATTAGGTTTTCAAGAGATAATTCATTTTCTGCACTTAGCAGTAAGAAACTCAAGTGTACATTATGGACATGAGATGCAAGAACTTTAAGTGCAGATCTTGTTGGAAAGAATATTTTATCTTTTTTAGCCTTTTATAACAGCAGCCACATTCACTCGAAAATTTTTGGATCCATTTATCTTAATTAGAAATACATGACGTTGAAGAATAATCACTATTGATCACTGACTTGAACCAATGGATTGTCCAAAATTGAAAGCAAAGATCAGTGTTCCACAAGTATCACTTTAGGGTAGCACTGAGATAAAAAAACGAACCAACAGAAAGAATCTCTCTTTCTTGTCATGAAATGTCTTTCATCTAGACAAGTGGAAGAGGCCACACACACAAGGTTGGTATAATTGGAACACAATTCTGATTCCATTGAAAGCATCCAACAAAACTTCAATAGGGACAGAAGTTCACCCTAACTGTCCACATAGAACATTTCAGAAACAAAAATTGAGGAAAAAAGGGAGGGAACCTTGACATAAGAGTATTTTGGTTAAATCTTTTGGTGTGAATTGGGTAGGCGGAGTACCCCTTGCTCATCTGCAACATGAGAGCTTTCATATGCTCTTTAGCTTTAGCTACTAAGCTTCAGTAGCAGACCCCATTTGCCATCATTATCCTTTATTGGTTTCAACGCATGACACTTTCAAAACAGCTCTGAAGCACCATGCAACGTGGGTTAGAAGTTCTCCATTCAAGCTGTAGGTTCTGCTACACAGCTAATGTCCTGGACACTGAATGAAAGAAATGATGGACTTTCACGGGTTATCTGCATGATGAGTTTGCTCACTCCTGCAAGTACCCACCACTACAAGCAGATCCACTTGTTAAGTTCCAGTAACTAGCCCATACCTTGAGGGTGTGGACTGACTTTATCTACAGGCAAGTTATACACAAGCATGACTGAAGCCTGCAATAAGTTAGAAGTTTACATTTCCTATGCCATTCCAACACTGGTGTTCATCTGACACTGCTCCACTTCTGTGTGCTGTACCAGCTACATAAAGAGCATACCAGTAAGGAAAATGGCTAGCGGTGACAGGAGGACAGCTGTGATCAAGTACAACTTCCCTGATCTTCACTCAGAGCACCTGTACAGGAATGGGGGGTGTTTCTGAGGGGCAGTGGTTATGTCACACTGGGACCTTTCTACGAGTGCTGTTGGGTTAGTGTTCACCACTACATATCCTATTACTCTGAGAATGTAACCTGCTCCAGCAGCAGCACTGTTACTGTGTTCTGCAGACCAGCTTTCTGGCACACAGCAGCCCTCCAAAACGGATGAACAGAGATAGGTGCCACCAAAGAATATAGAAACGAAGTGTTTTCATGCTGTGTAATACCTACCTGGGCATGGTGCTAATGAAAGCGCATGAGAAAGAATGAAGGAGAGAGAGAAGTAAAATAGATAGGGAAGATGGTTATAAAAGAAAAATACATGTTTTAAAATCAAATTGTTTAATGCATAAGATTACATGAGTCTAGACTGCTAATGCTGTCCTGCTTTAGAGACATTGTGGAGAAACAAAAGTTAGCAAAATGCAATGAAAATCACATTAAAGCAAAAGCAAAACAATTTTGACTGTCTCTAAGAAAGTTCTTACAACCAGTAACCTGACAGCAGCAGAAAACAACACCATGGGATTAGACAGATGTACTTGTTCCTTCAGTTCTTTCTCTCTTTATAATTTTGCTTCATTTCAATAAACCATATTTGCTACAGGATGTCATTTTCATACACCACAAAATAAAACACATCAACTAGGCACCAGTGAAAAAAGCTACTAACATCCACTGACAGTAAGTTGAAATATTCTGAACGGGAGCAGAAACTAGCCCAACACACTTGAGTGCACAATCACTTCTAGACAAAATCTTAGAATTTAAAAAGTAGAAATCTATTTACCGTTGAAAGGTCACGATAAACGTTTTGATTTTAAAACATTCTCATGTGGTTCCTGAACATCCTCCAAGACTTAAAAAGCCACACAGCCACTTTGTTTTCACTGGATTCACTAGAGCTCTCTAAAAACCAAGAAAGACTCCAAGCTTTACAAGCCCTGAATGATGTGGGGTTTGCACATGCTGTGAGGCAAACCCCAGTTTCCTGGCATCTTTTGTTCCAGGAACGATTCATACTCTACTGAAGTACACAGAACGGATCCTACTAGTTTCCCTGAGCTTTGGAACTGCTGCCAGAATAATAATCAAGACTGGAAAACAAGAAAAGTTAAAAATCTCTTCCGTTACCAAGATCTCAAAATTTTTTTTCTTTCTTTCCCCTGCTGCGAACCCCAAGTCTTAAGGCAGTAAGTGTGGAGAGGTTTCTGACTTACAGTCAACATTGTCCTTATCATACTGGAATGACTGGATAGCCTGTTCTAAACTAAAAGTGGGGGTATTCATTTGCAAGTTTGAGTTATGCTCCGTAGCAAAGGCTCTCCTTTTTGAAAAGGTCACTCTGTATTGTAGGCTACAGTGACATTCTCTACAAAAATAAAATTAAATAAATACATAAAGATTAAAACTACCAGAAGTATCACTCCACAAACGTGTCTAGACTGCAGCTCAATTTGTCAGATATACACATATGAGTATGCTTTGTAGACTGAACATGCTTTTCTATTTTTCTCATGATTTTTATTTACAGCATAAATACTGTGCTGTGCCTGTAGGAGGAAATCAATTCTGTTTTCTGCTAATTTAACCTGGATGAAACGGAGAGCCCATGTGCTTGGTGACATTACAGTCAATCCAGTGTGGCATGACCCCCTGGTTCAAAGCAGTGACTGTCACACCATCACATCTAATAACAAATGTCGATGAGTGTGTCCACAAGTTAGAGACCTGAGAAAAGCATTTCAAACATTTACAACAAACTGTGCAGAGTTATCACATGAAAACATACGTGGCCAGGCAAATACCTGTCAGATCGTCCTCCTTCCAAGCTGTACCTTAAGTAGTTCATACCATCCAAGAACTGGCTGCTCGGTAATGAGTCATCTCCTAGTTCTCTGAGGTCTTCTGGCCTAAGATACTCTCCTCCATCTCCTGTCATGGTGTCATCGCCTTCAAACCAATCACACAAGGGACACAGATAAGCACACATACGGGTTTGGTTTCACCGACGTGGTTGCAATAGCACAAAAAACAAGGCATTTCTCATTCAGGAAACAAAGCAGACCACAAACAGTTAATGCATTTCATGAAACTGGCACATCAAGCAAGAGTTTAAAAAAAATTAAACTAAATCAACATCCTTCTGTGATCAGCAACAAGAATTCTGATTTCTAGAGCACGGCAACCTCCAGCAACTGCTTAGAGGCATGGATAGGGATGGCCATTAATCCAGAGAATAATTCATCATGAACCAAACCTAAATGCTCAGATGTGTGGCATAGAAACCTTTCTGCCTGCACTTTAAGTAGCAAGGTTTAATTGTTTGGGTTTGTTAGGCCCAAATTTAGTTTCCCTGGGAAATTCTGTCCGTACAGTTTCCTTTTCCCCAGTATACTAGCAAACCAGATCTCACTGGCAGACCACACCGAGATGTTTCTCCTCACTCCCATTTGCAACATGCTTTCTCTCACGGTTTCCACTCAGAGATTCTGTTTCAATATCACTGAATCTGATTTTTTATATTTTCAAAATAATTCATAATTTCTCACTCTAAAACTAAGCACCTTTCGGGATACAAAACATTACATGTAAAAATGAGGCCGGGCAACAAAAAAACCTCTTGAAAATTCCATCTGTCCACGTGAAGAGGGGGAGAAAGTGGGCACAGTTTCACAGCAAATAATAAAATGCATTTAACTGTGCCATGTTTCCTGTCTTCTGACAGATGATGCTTCCTGAGAATGTCACATTACAACACAGGACTTAGCAGAGACTTGGAAGATATTAAGGCAGCACTGTTAATCAAACAGTAGAAGGAATTTCAAGTTACATTTCAAATAAACTAGATGCTCATGATCATGCCAGACATTCATCTGCAAGAAAAACAAAGGCAGAATCTTCACCACTTGCATCACACCCACATCTTTCAGGAAAAAAATTAAATAAAGGAACCCAAAATCTACTCTTGTTTCAGCTCTGGCCTCACCACTGCTCATGCCCTTCTCACTAACATCTTCAAAAGTGTACAAATTTGCACTTCAGAACAACTTCTTCTTTAGGGTGGGATAGAAAGGAAATAAATGACACTAGAAGGAATTATCAAGTACATGGACTCTTTTAAAAGAAACACTTGAGGATTTATTGATAGGAGAACAAAAAATTATAAGAAACTTCAAATCCCCAAACATAGGGATCTATTTCAATAAAAAGCAGCCAATAGCTGAGTTCTGTTACTAGAAAAAAAAGATAAGTAAATTGGGACCTGCTAAACAAGGTTCTAAATGTTTCTATGAGGTGTTGTCCACCTACAAAAACTATTTTCTTCCAGAAAGTTGGGGAGCCAAGACTTTGCAGGACTGGATCCAAGAGGGGGGGAAAAAAAAGAATAAAATTGGAATGGAAAAGTGCAAAATAGAGAATCAGGTTGAGAAATTGAAATAAACTTTAGGAGTTAAATACTAAGCTTAAGGCTGATACAGAAACAGATTGCAGGCAGGTGAAAACCACACTGACAGTTGTTAGTAACAGTTTTCTTACATTCTGCACAAGAGAATGGCATGCCTTACCTCTAGAAGTGATTACATTAAGCAATAATCATGAAGCACTTGTTGATCAAAAGTGTTTTTAAAATGCCAAATGACATTTGCACATTGGTCACTCTGAGACTTCCAGCCACACACAGTTCTCAGCTCAGCACATCAGTACTGGTTCACAGTGAAGGCATTCCATTAATGTTTCTAAATCAGACACTTGAGGGGATTTTTTTCAGAAAAAATATCAGGAAACTTGAGTGAATCTTTGATCACATAAACAGTTTTGAACCAACTTAATTAAGGAACCTTGCACAAAGGCAGTTCCTACATTTCCTATAGTTCTGCCGCACAAGCAAATGGCAAAACCCACCAGAAAATTGCTCTGCAATCGTGTAACACAAAACAAAAGATACAAGCAAAAGCCTAAAAAAAGCAGAAAAGGAGGTCTGTGATCGAATCTGGCAGAAATGGCTTTTCAGAGATATTTTTAAATCCAGACAGTTATGTGACACTGCCAAAACAACTGTTTTCTCTGCAGCATGCAGGCAAAGATAACAGATGGAGAAGGCCCAGCTATGGCAAGCACAAATCCTTATGAAATATATAAGCCCTGAAGCACCTTTAAAGAAATGAACCATGCAGAGTTCCTCTGACATTCTGCTTGGACAACTTCACTTGACCTTAAAGTCAATCTCTGTTCAGTGGCCCCAACACACAAACTGGAAGTTTCCCCTTCTGAATATGCTGATAATGACTTATTTTAATGAATGAGCAACTTCAGTCTTTGAAGAAAATAAATCAGTGCTAAACACTACCGATAACACCACAACTTTGGGACATGAGGTACACATAACTCCAGTAGTGCCTCCTGGTCAGGATTTCTTTCACACACATTCTTTCTTCCAGCACACGCATGTACACAGTTTGGGTCACTGTCATCATTTATTATTGCTAAGCTGCTCCAGTCTCCTTTTTGTCAACAATGCTAAAGCAAATGAAATCCTTAAGTTTCTTTAAAACTTTAGCCAAATATTTTCTTGCAACCCAAATGCAATCTCCCATTTTTCCTGACTAAAACGTTGACAAGTGAAGGGCCCTTAGCAATTCTACCCCAACAAAAACAAGGTAATTTCATTTCTTTCCAATGACTACAGATTTTTTTACAGCCACATTCTCTGTGAAAGAATTCAATGAAAACAGTCCCAGTAAGACTCTGCTGTGAGTTTTTCTCCCCACATTCCTAACAATAACATCAATCACATTAGAAGAGGAAAAGTTATAAAAGGAAAATGCTCCACCATTATATTGAGAAGCTTTTGTGTTGACAACACATGAATGAAAACAAAAGCACCACCACATTTTCCCGTTTCTTGCTGCATTTGCACACTTAGAAAAAAAAAAACAGTTTTGCACAGGAAAAAAATAATAAAAAAGAAGTTACTAATCTTCTTTTCAGAGAAGAACATCTCTTCATCTTGGTTGAAGCTTTTCAATGTAGCAATAACAAACCTCACAGGGCATGTGAAGCACAGGAATTCCTAGGAAAGGGTGCATTTTCTGCACGTTATTGCAAGGTATGTTTTAAGAATCAACTCTTACTCAACAGCTACTTCTTCAGATTTCATTACAGAATGTTTCAATTACATTTTAAATTCTGATTTACCTTAGGAAAAAAAATAATTGTACAGATACTGGCTGCAATTCTCACTTCCAGGTTAAATTAGGAAAGTTAATCCTTATGTTTCCAATGAACAAAGCATTAGGTGAATGTGCAACAGCAATGAATTCTGCCCAGACTTAACTGCTTGTGAAACACAATGTCACATTTAATAGCCTTATGCTGTTACAGATTCTATTAAAGAACTCAGCAATTATCAAAGTGCAAACTTTTTCAAGAACAGAAAAGGAATTTTTTGTTTGTGGTCAGAAATCAGATGTCACGTGCTATGGATTAGCCCTGGTGGCATTGGGCTGACTGTTGGACTTGATGATCCTGGAGCATTCTTCCAAACTTAATGATTCTGTGATTCTATAATCTGCCTTGTGGAATCAACCATCCCATTCTGGATGTCCTGAAGCAATCTATATGGCACCCTGACACAGTCGTGAACGGGCAGCGCATCCAACAGATATTTTACACGGATAGTATTGCTGGTATGTCTGAACAATGGAGTATCACAAGTCTGAAAAGGCTTTACAACTACACAGCAAAAAAATTAGCAACTCTGGGAGAGGAAAAATGTGACAATCTGACCCTGGGTCATTATCTAGAATTTCTAGATAAAAAATTTCTAGAAATTTTATTCTAGAAATCATTTAAGGACATGCGATGACAACAGTTTCATTTTTCTTTGGACATTGATTCCAACTGATTTTTGAGCCTCTACTGACTATCTGTACACAATCGTTCACTCAGCATTTGTTGCTCTCTTCAAGTGTAATTACTGTGTAGTGGGAACTGACCTCTCTGGCCGCCATTTCAGGGTCATGCTACCACTGACAATGGTCTCTCTCTCACCTTCTACTTCAGCCTTTCTATACCCTTCTGCCTGCAAAATTAGCCAAGCCTAAAATTTAACTTGTCAGAAGAAAGGAAGGTATTAATTTGCAGCTAGATCAGCTCTCTGGATTGGACGACCACATGGTGAACCCTATATGCTGACATCCTAGAGGGTATTAGGAATTGTGGTCAGAGCTATGACAATTTCTTACAGCAGCCAGAACTGCGTCTCCAACTGACAATGAAATTGCTCCAAGAGCAATTTCTCCACAAAAATAACTCACGGAGTGAACAGAGAGGAACAGCAACATGTTCCTCATATGATAGTAATGAATTGGGGAAGTAAAAAAAAACCTCATGCCTTTTCTAGATTTTCTTGTGTGTCTACACTGACTCAGCCCTACCAGAATCTTCTGATTGTGCTTAAATTCATTCATTCTATGGATGTCACTAAAACACACTTCACAAGATGCTTTGGAACAACTGTCCTTTACTGGAGCAAGTAAAGGTTGAAACAATTGCGTCTTCTGTCACAACAACTTTAAAAAAACTAAACTTTGCAGCACTGCAAAAAGCTAAGCCAGGTACAATGAAAAGGCTGGGGAAGAACTACTCAACAGGGCAGGGAACAATAGGATGAGGGGACACAGTTTGAAGCTGGAAAAGGGAAGACTTAGGCTGGACATGAGGAAAAAGTTCTTGAGTTTGAGGATGGGGGGATCCCTGGAACAGGCTGCCTAGAGAGGTGGTGGAGGCCCCATCCCTGAAGCCATTCAAGCTTAGGCTAGATGGGGCTCTGGGCAGTCTGTTCCAATGAGTGATGTTCCTGCTTGTTGTAGGGGGGTTGGACTGGATGACTTTTGGAGGTCCTTTCCAACCGAACACATTCTATGATTCTAAATTCATATTTCATAATTTTTAATTCTATCCACACACAGCATTTCTGCTGGCATGGATGTGTTTCAGAAACCACATCATTGCACACCTGTGAGAAGCTGTAGTATAGTCACCCTCAAGAAAAAGTACTTCTTAATCTTGTGTCATGTGGATTTATTTCAGAACATCCTGAGTCACTTTAAAGCAGCTAAGAATGCAGCATCCCACAAACCTTATTGCTACCCTCCAACGAAGACTAAACCATCACTAAAATGTTCATCCTCTTTATGAAAGAAGTTACAATTCTTTCCTGCCCCCAGAAATGTTAGGCTCCTCCAATTACCAACAGCATTGGGAATATTCACAATATCCTGAATGTTTCACCTGCAAAAAGAGGATTTTCAAGGACAATGGCATAACGAGCTGTAACGATGGCCAACCAGCTCTGCAACCTGCAGCAGGACTGCAGAAGCACCATTAGGGCTGACTCTCAGTACTGTACCTGCTGGTTACAACAATCAGTAGATGGCACACAGTAACAGAAAGCAGAAAATGCTAATTCAAAGCACAGGAGAGCGTTAGTCATGCTGGATGGTCACTAATTTCCACCAACACAGTCAAGGTACAGGTAATAAACCCTGGGTTTTCTGGATTCCCTTCCTTCTCCCACCTTTCAGGAAACACACACCCAGTCACACATCAGAAGCTGATGGAAAGGAACAGTGTTAGGTACCCAGATTAAGCAAATTCATGAAAACTCAAGCAATCCGTGTTAAACGACAGCGTGTTAATCAAGTCATACTCCACAAATTTCTGCTAACAGCACCTGTGCCACTATACGCTTCACCATCACTGAAGTGCTCATCATCCCAGTGCTTAAAGGCTGTACAGAATATGAAACGAATTGAGAAAAAAGGAACAGCCGGTATTAATACCACAGAAACACAGAGATCACATTGGGCTTTGTAGACTTCAAGATGGTTAAATGGTTGTTCAAAAGACTGGGAGGAAACTCAAAGCAAATACAAGGCCACAAGGAATTGAAAGGCCATTTATCACCGTAGTTACAACACAGTAGTTACATATCACAAGTTGTTGGAACGTTTTTCAAACAGAAGCTACAGCAAAAACATGTCTGAGAGAAATACTTTCACTGACCAGAATGCAGCAGACAATTTCTTCTGAATCACAACGGTGTACTTTCACTTGCAGCTTTGCAAGCATTAGAAAAATGAAAGTAGTATCTCAGGGCT
Source organism: Upupa epops (assembly GCA_013397515.1). NCBI lineage: Eukaryota > Metazoa > Chordata > Aves > Bucerotiformes > Upupidae > Upupa > Upupa epops. The sequence goes on from VZRI01003296.1 coordinate 78,256, forward strand.
TAGCTAAGCAGTACAACATGTTATATGTCTGTACATACAACAGACTACGAAATCTAAGAGCCAAACTTCTTTGTGTACTGTTATGTCATATGACACATATCTGTGATCTGTGTGAGTGAAAAGGTCCCTGGAGAGACCAGCCTCTCACCTTCCACCTTAAACATCTGCTATGGCAGATGTTTCCAACCTGGCAGAACAAGAAGCATCTGAAGTATCTGAAAAGGAGAGGCACAGAGCCAAAAACTTTCTTGCTCAAATCCTACCCAGGGAAAGATGAAACTCAGCTGTGGGACAGCTCTAGCTAAAATAGGGAAATGTTCTTATAAAAGACAGGGGTCCAGGGTTTTCCTTTGGGAGGACTTTAGGCATCTCTAATCAAATGTCAAAATGACTACATCATTTTTAAAAGGTCATTACATAGAACTTCACTGCCAGTGCTGCAAAATGGAGAGGTCACAGTGCTTCAGCAGGTACCCTCACACCTGTATTACAGGCCACATAAGACATTTGTGATAGGAGTGTAGCAAAGCTGCTCACCTTCTTCATCTGAAACATCCAAGACCTCTGTCATTGTCTCAGGTACATTTAGCTTGTGCTTCTCTGTTACAGTCTGCAAAGACAGAATCATCAGGGTTCAAACGAAACAGAAGAAGCAAAATCTATGGCATGACAATTCCAACAGAAACAGTAGTGGGATCTGCTAAGACATTTAACGATGTGCCTCCTCTGCCCCTAACTGTATTTTTCACTGTTAGTCCAGAAGTGCCTGTTCACAGTGCTGCACAAGGTGATGTTTATTCTGGCAGAAAAGTACAAACACATTACAGATAATGAGCTGGTCTGAGGAAGAAAGGTAAAGGGAAGAGAAGAAAGAGCAAAAGGGAAGAGGGAAAGGGAAGAAAAAAAGAGGGAAAGGGAAGAAAAGAGAGGAAGGGAAGAAAAGAAAGAGGGAAAGGGAAGAAAAGAAAAGAGGGTAAGGGAAGAAAAGAAAGTGGGAAAGGGAAGAAAAGAAAAGAGGGAAAGGGAAGAAAAGAAAAGAGGGAAAGGGAAGAAAAGAAAAGAGGGAAAGGGTAGAAAAGAAAGAAGAAAAGGGGGGAAGGAAAGGGAAGGGGGAAAGAGGAAGAGTGGAAGGGGAAAGAGTTCTCAGCAAATTTATTTATAAATGGTGCCCGTACAACAATTCAGCTCAATGTCTCCAAGGTGATTTTTAAATTAACGTCTACAGAAGAGGTTTAGAAAGCTGTATTGGATATATGGAAATTATTAAATTGAGAAGAATTTGGATTTTAAATTGTGAATGATGTGAATTTTTTTAACTAAAAAAAGATGTGAAGGATTTACACATCACTCAAAAACTCCCTTCCCCCCAAAAGTGACTACACTGCATATTAATGATACCCCTTCCATAAATCATGTATATTTCCCCTAATCGTGAATACAGCAGGGGAAATGGTTTTTGAAAAGTCTGAGAAGTATCTGTGCTCCTAAATCTTAAAATATTTAGAGAAATATGAACTAAGGATTGCTGGGAGGACACTTGTTTAAGCATGAGGAGAGTAGAGGATCGTCAGAAGATTTTTTTAAACATGATCTTGTTTCCTTCTAGGAAGAAACAGATGATGTTCCAGGGTGCTGCATCAAGAATGGGGCACCTGTTTACTGCCAAGATAGTGGAGGAGATGAAGAACACAATGACAGAAATGGTAAGAAGTGGAAGGTGTGGAAGAGCAGCCTGCTGTAAACTCTTTAGTAAAGTGTCAAAAAAAGACTCAAAAAAGGAACAGCATTAGTCACTACAGGAAAGAATTTCCTTGGCTCCACCCTGATCTGCAGCCAGTCAGTTCAACTGGGCGGTTGTTCAGGGAAGGGACACACTGCCCTTTCAGGTATGCAGGAGCAGATGTGCCCCTTTGGCATGGGAAGTCACACCAGGAGGCCAAGTGTCCCATGAAACAACAGATTCTGCCAGTGTGCACTTTCCCCATGTAAAACCACTGAAAAGTCAGGAAAAAAACAGGCAAGAATAGGTGACTGAATTCTTAAAACAAAGAGGAAAGCAGAGCTCTGCCTGGAAGTCACAAATGATACTTTCTGCTCTATGACCAAAATTCATTTAGGAAAAATTGGTCCCCAACCTTATGTACACAATCCATGTGATTAGAAAAAGACAGAAGTGACAGGATGCTGCAGTTCTTCAATCTCCAAGCTGCAGTTACTGCATATTGTCCTTCTATTAAATTAGACCTGTTGAGCCTAGGAATTAAGGTTTATTTACCAGGGTGTCAGCTAATTTATAAAACAGGTTTTCATGAGCCCCTCCATAACAACAAGCTCCTTTTGTGTATGTACTAACAACTCTGCCTGCTTCTATAAATACTCCAAAACTTACAGCAACCCCTTAAAAGTCTAGTTGATTCTGATTTATTTCCTATTCACCTCTAATCTGAGAGCAAAAATAAGTTCACTCTATTCTCATTATGGTTTCTAACAGTAATGCAAGTAACAGGTAAATTTGTTCCAAGTAAGACCAAGGGCTTTGGCCCCAGAGGTCTTTTCCTTGTCTCAGATGCCAGTGACTTGAATATCAATAAAGCATCTGTCTGGCTAACATGCTGCACACATTGCTCAGCGACAACCTCAGAGAATGAAGTAGCTATGGTGACAGGACCTTTTCTTTCAGTGCTGAACGCTGTGCTCTGCTTTGGCAACGACTGCTTCACCATCTGGAGAACTTCACTGCAGGGAGTGTCTGTGCTGCCCAAGATTTCAATTTCTCTTATGCACAAGCACTGGATATCACCTGTGCATGGGACAGTATTCCACTAAAACACTTTACCTAAGTTTTATTAAATCTCTGAACAGATCCATATGTGTTTGCGCAGGTGATGTGCCATGGGATTAAACAAGCAGGAAACAAATGCCAACAAACACAGGCAGACTTTAGTAAGAGATTTCTGGAATCACACTGGAATGGCTTGTCCAAAACTGACTCAGCCTGATCTTTGCAGGTCATTAATAAATGATATCTCATTCCATTGCAACCTTATGGCATGTTTCTTTTATTTTGCTTTCTTTGGTTCATGTCAGCATACAACAAATGCAGAATTATTTTCCTGGTTTTTACAAGATACTTTGGATTTCTTCCCTTTTTCTAACCCTCTTTTTTTAAGTAGTGGCAACTTTTAAGTAAGGGGTGGACTTCTGCAGCTCCTGAATGACATCTACATCTAGAGGTTATCTAGACTGCTAATCTTTCTTACATTAAAAATAAAAAATACCAATTAAAAAGCATGTCCTAAAGCAGTGTTTCAAAACAAAATGCAGCAATGGAAAATGAAATTAAAACTAATTCTTGGTATGGTGCACTATTTCTAATGTTCTCTCTTCCTACCTGCTGAAACATTTTTAGGAGGGAGGTAGAAGAGCAAGAAGGCAAAACCTTCCCAACCTAGAGGGGAATAAATCTGTTAGTCTTGGCTTAAAGCAAACGTACTGGCTCACTGACACTCAGCACATGCTACTCACAAGCCCTGAACTCAAAACACTTCACCCAGAGTGTGCAGGTCAGAGAGGACTGAGCATATAAGGAAAGATTCTTGCAGGTTTGGACAAAACAGAATCTATTTGAACTGAAAGTGACTTGAGGAAAAGCATGATGGATGTGATTTAGAGCCACCCAGTGAGTGTTACTAAGCTTGGCACCAACCCACAGCTGGTCTGGCCCAAACACTAATAAGTTTGTGGTGGTGAGAGGCAATAGGTGAGGCTCTGTAGGTGTCAGAAGTGCAGAGAAAGAAGAATGGACTGAAAAAAGGAGGTAAAAAAAGAGAAACAGAGAAAGGGGACAAGACCTAAACACCAGCACACACAAACTTCTACAAAGTTTGGGTCTGCAGACTGAAAGCAATGGAGCACTTTTGCAAAAACCTAACTGAACGGGGTGGGACTAAAACTAGAAAAATTAAAAAAAGATAGAGAAAAAAAGAGGAAGATAGGAGAGTGTGCGGGAAGAAGGGAAAGACAATATTCTGCATAAGAATCGTAATGCGTCTGCAACTCACAGTTGTGGTGGTGGTGATCTCCTCCGTTACAACCTTCAGCGTATCGACCACTGAGATGTATCCCAGGCGCCTTGCAATAGCTAAGGCCGTGTTACCATTCTGAGAAAAGAAGGGAGAAGGGGGGGAGAGAGAGAGCTGAGAGGGAGGACTGTGATGTAAACCAATGAGATCACTCTCAACACGGCATGAGCCAGCATTTCCATCCAAAACAAGGCGGCAGCCCAGGAAAATTGCTGGGTTTTTTTACCATTACATCTGACTCTGTAACTTCTTTAACACTATAGCCCCGATTACCATGGTAACACAACACACTTACATCTGCCTGCTACACTACATCAAGAAAAGGCTGTATGGCTTAACCCTTCAGTGCTCACACTCCATTTCACAGAACACATTCTGTGAATGGAAGTTCTGATTTATTTTGCCTGTGTTGAAATATTCCTCTAAACGCAAGTATTTAAAATGCTACAGCTTCATCTTCAGTTAAAACCATTATATTTCTATCAGGTGCAACTCCCTCTTTGGAGAACACGAGCTTTGCTGTCCAGATCCACTTGGATTTTTCCTTACAACAAAAATGTATGTTCAGTGAAAGCACACAAAGTACAGCGATTTAGCAAGCACGAAAACAACCTATATTAGGCTTGGGGAAGGAATTCCTTTTCATTTAAATATATTTCCATTCAAATACATTTATTCACAATTGAATGCCCATGTGCCATTCAACAAATGGCCATTAAAAAGATAATTCAGCATGTTTTTAGGCCTAGGTATCTGGAAGACCAGAAGTCCATGGTCCACTGCCACTGAACTAGGGGAGTGGGAGATGGAACTGGTATTTTGGGTAAGTTCATAGAAGATCACTCAGTGTGACTGTTCCGGGCCCAAACGTGGTGCCAGCACTGGTCTGAACATGCACAGCACATGTACAGAGTATCCTGATCCACTCTTGGCTGCTTATTTAGAAATCAACCAATTAGAGGTGACTGATAACATCATCAAAATGAAATAGGACAGCTGCGTTCCTGGCTGACTGCAGAAAAGAAGTGGTGCCAGAGGTTACGGGCAGCCTTTGACAAAGCATTAACATCAGTGAACACAGTAATAACCGGAAACAGACCCAGTGGATAGAGGGGCAGGAATCTGGGTCTAAATCTTTTTTAAAAGCCCAGGTTCTGATGTCCCCTTATTTTTTTATGGAAAAATCCTTATCGAAATAGCAATCTGCCGTGCTGAGGCAGGTGGAACAAGCACAGCACAGGTAGCTATGGCTAGCCTGGCCCTGCAAGTGAGAAATGTTTCACCACCACATATTTAGCTGTCCAGGGAGGGGGCAGAGTCATGATCCCTGGAGGGGTTCAAAAATCATGTAGACATGGCACCGGGAAATCTGGTTTGGTGGGCAGGGTGGGGCTGGTTTGATGGTTGGATTTGATGATCTTGGAGGTCTCTTCTTACCTTGATTCTACCATTCTATGACTCATGCACAAGTTAGATCTCAACTCAACTACCTTAAGAAGACAAGAAGTCACATTTACACATCTGACATGCAACTGTATGAGGAACAGTTTCATCAAAACAAAGTCTGGCTCTCCAGCCAGAAGGAAAGAAAGAAATGTCCAGGAAAACGAATTCCCAGTGGCACTTCACAGACTTACAGTGGTGATGGCATTGGGCTTGGCCCCGTGTTGCAGCAGCACGTTAATGATGTGAGTGTGGCCTTGTTGAGCAGCTTGGTGAAGTGGGGTGTACCCGTTCTGTGCAATAAAAGTAAACAAACAAAGAAAAACAACCACCCGTGACTAGATCAGACACTTCGCATTGCTTTCTTCTGCTCTTTTTGGGACATTTCCAAAAGAAACAATGCCCCTGACTGGCCCACAGATAATAAAACTTTAACATTAGTAACAATAATAATAATCTCACCCAGATTAATGAAAGGATAAAGGAAGTGGATATTGTTATTCACAAATCATCTTTCATCTCACAAGCTCTGGAAAGATAAACCATTCCTTAACTGCCTTTATTAGAAGGAGGAGCAGAGAGGAAGAGCAGAGTTGAGTGTCAGAGAGTCTTAGCTGAGGCACAGTAACATTTTTATGCCTCACATATCTTAGTTTTATCATGGAAGCCTCAAGACTTGACTTTACAATAACTGATTCAATGTAAAAAACACATCATTTTTACTGCAGTGATCTGAGACCATTTGCTTTTAAGACGGTCAACAACTTATACCCGTTAGGAAAAACAACCCCTTGTAGCTTTACTTTTTGCCTTCAGAAAGGTCAACCAGGCTGCGATTACACTTAAAAACACATTGGCAATATCAGTATTTATAGACACGCTGCAGTCCATGGACTTCTGCACTCTAGTGATTCACTGGAACATTATACAAGAGCGAGACATAACCACAGTGCACTTCAGCCTGCCGAGCTGAGGTACTATTGTGTAACTCCACTCAAGCAGTTCATTTCCAATATTATTTGCAATTGGCTTTGAAAGCAAGTTGAGAATAAACCAAAAGAAAACACCCCCGTTGATCTCAGTGTAGGCTTATGTAAAGCCCCAGGGCAGAGGCTGCAAGGCACACTGTGATAGTTATCTGCTGGCAAACAAGTAGATACAATTAATGTTTTGTACAACTAATTAAATAGCGGCAGTTCAGAACTGTTACAGTTCTTGTATTTACTGTAAGCAGATACAGACTACTAAGAAATTGCAGGAGGATTTTACTGCAGGTCGTAGCACACAGTAAATTAACTCTCTTTTATATTAGCAGAGTCTGGCTAATACTGAAACAGAATTTGGACACACTATTTTTCACTGGAGATGGCACAAAGAATCATGCAGGCTTTCTCCAGTTAAAGGCCAAGCTGCATAAGAGCCTACTCCCTCTTCAACATGCCAATCCTGATGGATTCAGGATAGACCTGCTCTTTAAACTGAGCCCAGTGGTTTTACTGCTCCAGAGGTGTGAGATTCTGGGGAGCCACTGTTCCATCCTCTCATACAAACTTGGTGACTCTAACAAAATTGTTCCAAGTAAGTGAAATACCTGGGGAAATGGCATCACAACTTGGCCCAAGCACCCCTTAGGCACAGAGTGAGGCTTGATGCTAAACACACAACTATGTCTGTCCCTTTAGTTTGCCTCCAAATACCTCAGCAGAACACCTTGGCAGCTATGTGTTGGATGCTGCTAGCACCTGCTTTACTATTAGTAAAGCAGGTGCTAGCAGCATTGCCTGTTCTTTTGGAACACCCAGGTTCTGCCCACTGGTTCACAAGGAATGGGCCAGCATTTTTATTTTATTTCCTTTGCTGCTTCTTACCACACTGAGCTGAGGCCACTGTGATGAAACAGTGTTACTTTGAGAAATTACTCAATCCCACAAGTAACAGCACACCACAAGCCTGTGGATCTCACAAATCCTAAGCAGGTCACCAAAACATCACTGGATTTCTCCATATAGTTCTTTAGACATCCCGCTGGCCTGAAGGCAGCTTTAACCAAGGTGAAACCCTGCAGCTCCTGAACTGGTCTTCTCTTCTTGAGAAGGGTGATGTTTTGGTGTCCAGGATGCAAGACACTGTTGATGTCACCTCTGTGTATGCTCAGGAAATACACAATTCTTGACATAAAACACATCACATTCACCACTTTATACTAGAAGGAACTGCTGAAGCCAATGGATTTTGTTCAGACTTTGGCTTCAGGCAGTCAGGTCTGTTTCAGCATAAATGGTCAATAAAAAGGTGGCCAAATTCCCCTCAAAAAAACCCCAAACCCATTGTCAGTAAACTGCATTCCCTCAGCACTGCGGCTTTGTACTGTTCACACTTTGTGCAACATCAGTTCTGCCCATTCTTCTCCCAGCAGACTGCAGAGAACTTGGCATCACTCTCAAAGCATTTGAGTTATTACTAGCTTGTCAGTGCACCAGTAGGATGCTGGTGTAAACCATTTGTAAATAACATCAGAAACAAGCTCACGTTTGTACATTTGCAAGTAAAAGCACAATGAAATGCATTTTCTCTCTCTTTCCAACACATGCCCAAACCCACAAATCACTTGATGTTGACACCTAGCCCATAATAATTATGGCTTCCTTAGTGAAAAGACACCTATGGGATGTTAGCTGTACTTGGCTATCAGGTTCATAACAATGAGCAAAAGCAAGCAGTAAAAAATTCTTTACCTTTGTTTTAGCATTCACATTTGCTCCCTGCTTGAGAAGAAAATTCACCATTTTGATGTTTCCATAATGACAGGCCACAATTAAAGGTGTATAACCAAGCTACAACAAGAGAACAAAGAAGTAAAACTGCAAGCTCAGTGGAATATTCCATGGCACCCTGCAGCATGCTGGAGACAGCCACTGCACCATGATTTACCTTTGTCTGAGCATCTTGGTTTGCACCGTGTTTTGTGAGTATCTCAGCTACATTCACTTTATCCTCTTGAGCTGCAAGGTGTAAGGACGTCAGTCCAGTCTGGAGGTGGAACATACACAATAAATGGAAGTAACAGTAAGAATAAAACCTACCTGACATCAGGAAAGAAATCTCGACTTTCCCACTTTCTCATCTTCAAATCATGATGAGATCCTAACTGGAGCCTCTAAGTATGGGTGGGGTGTTTGAAACAAAGTGGAGTTGATGTTTCCCCTGTTCCAGCTGACAAACAGCTCCAAAGCAATTACATCACTGTAACCACAGAGTAAAACCTTCAGCCATCAATGAGCACGCTCAGACTTTATACACTGATGTCCCTGGGGAAGCTGAGAAGCCCATTAATAAAGGAGCACAGTCACTGTGCTCCTTGCTCCTTGTATAGGAAAGGGAACCCTTGAAAACTGCAGGTACGAGGCAGAACAAAGAAAGCAACCCCAGAAATAAACCGTATTTGAAGATGCCATGGTAATCAATGAAGCCTTTAGCTAAAATCTCACTGTGCTCACATGCACAGCACTTGCCTCTTAACAAGGCAGGAAGCAATTTTTGTAAGAGAAATAAAACCATGTAATGCCTCATTGCTTAGGTAGTCCAATGCATTAATGCCAGGCAACAAGAGACTTGAGGCTTCTATTTTGACTTGGACAAACAAAAGATGTAGGTTTTAACTACTAAGGCAGTCCTAGCTCTTGTCACTTTTACTGCTCACCCACCTACTGTCTACCTCTGCAGCCTCACAAATATGTAAGGAAGTGAAACTGAGAATTCCTGACAGCATTCTATCACCCTTACTGAATCCTCCCACCCACAGCACTTCGTCTCCGGTTGTGAGTTACCTTTGTTGCCACATGGATATTGGATCCTTTTTCCAGAAGCAAGGTCGCCATGTCAGTGTGACCTTCTTGGGAGGCCAGATGAAGTGGGGTGACTCCCTGTTTGGTCAAAATGTTAGTCTCAGCCCCATAGTTCAGCAAAGTGGTAGCTATCTGCATCTGGTTTTTCTTGGCAGCAATATGCAGAGGGGTGTATCCATTCTACCACCAGTCAGGAAACAAAAGGAAAAGCAAATTAACACAACAGCAACTTAAGTTCAAGAAGTCAGACAGCATAAAACTATTATTTATTTTACCCTTTATTAGCAGAGAATTCATTACATTTTCAAGGCCAGACCTGTCCATGTGGCTTGTTTTTGTGTTGCTTTGTCCATCTGTTATTTTTGCCATATAACCAGAACAAAGCCGGTCTTTGTTAGGGTGAACAGGTCTGTTCAGCCAATTTGTTCATATCCTCCCAGGTTTGACATCTACATTTTGAGTAACGTACACTGTAAACATTCCCTTTTGACTGATGAATGACATTCACTGCCATGGGTACACACTCTACACTATATTATCTTTTTGGAAGTGTGTGGGTAGAGGTACGCTCATGTATGGAAATTTAATACAGGTGTCTGTGACAGCACTGGCTGCAAACAGCAACGGCTGCAAACAGCAACAGGGAGAATTGTTCATTAAAGCAAAGCTGAATGGCATTGACAGCACTTTCTGGCAATAATACAATTCCCCATCTTTCATTTCTTTTTTACAAAACATGGAGGAAATTATGAGTTACAGCTGAAAGTCCCCATGAAAATGTTTGTTTGGATGGTCTGGTAGGTGTTCAGGGCTTTTTAAGTGAGATTTATCTAACTGTCCTACTGCAACTGTAGTGTTTGCTACTCTCCATGCACCTCAATAAAAAGAGTGTCTCTGATGCTATCTCTTAACAGAGAAGTTTTGGTCAGCAGCCTCACATGGGGCAGAGTATTCTGACATCAGCATACATTTCTTCATTAATTACCCCTTGTAGTAGCCTAACACAGAGATATCCTGACACTGTTCCTAACCCTGTAATTAAATCCTTGTATGTGAGGTCAGAATATTCTCGTAATTTCTAGTATTACACAATACTAAAGTGGCCTCCAGTTGTGAGGAGGCTTACAAACTTAACAGAGAGCATAAAGATGTGGGACTAAGAAACCTGATTTCATGGGCAGAATGGGGTTGGGTTGACGGTTAGACTTCGTGATCATGGAGGCCTCTTCCAACCTCTGGGATTCAGTGATTCTATGAAGTATACTGATATATGTACACTGAATCACAGAATGCGTTGGGTTGAAAGGAACCTTAATCATCTAGTTCCAATCCCCCTGACATGGGCAAGGGCACCTGCCACTAAACCAGACATATATACAAACACATCTACACACACACAGACACATACAAATACATATATATACACAAATATACATACACCTTTAAAATGAAGGTCCAATAATTGTACATTAATTAATTTATGTAGGCCCAGGGTCAACTTAGAAACACAAACTGGTTTGGGTTGGAATGGACCTTTAAAGATCACAGAAATCCAGACTGACAAGGTTGAAAGGGATATCTGCTTTAATCTGAGGGTGGGGGAATCCCTGGAACAGACTGCCCAGAGAGGTGATGGAGGCCCCATCCCTGGAGTCATTCAGTCAGGCTGTATGGGACTCTGGGAAATCTGGTCTGGTGAGTGACAGTCTGGTCTACTTGTTGCAGGGGGGTTGGACCACACGATGCCTGGAGGTCCCTTCCAACCCAACACACTCCACCGTTGAAGCAGGCTCACCCACAGTGGGTGGCCCAGGATGGCATCTAGGTGGGTTTTGAGTAGCTCCAGGGCAGGAGACTCCACAAACTCCTCTAGGCATCCTGTGCCAGGGCTGTTTCTCCTCACCGAACCTCCAGTGCTCCAGTTCCCCTTTGTCCCGCCGCTGGGCATCACAGAACAGAGCCGGATCCCTCCTCAGACACCAGGTCCAGCACTCCTGAACCTTACACGGGCCTCGGAGCCCCAACTGGCCACGTCTCGACCCATTCCGAGGTCCCTACAGCCCCGAGCCCCACCGTGGCCGCCCCTGGATGCCCTGAAATGTAGCGCAGGGGTAGCGGGCGCGCGGCAGTCACTCACCTTGGCCGTCACGTGGGGGGAGGCGCCCTTCTCCAGCAGCAGCAGCGCCACCTTCTGGTTGTCGTAATGCGCCGCCACGTGCAGCGGGGTGAGGCCGTTCTGCAGGGGCGGGGAGGGATGGGGCGGTTAGCGCGCGTTAGGGTGGCACCCCCAGGGGCAAAGCCGCAGCAAGCGCGAGTTAAGCGTTAGAGGGGAAGAAGTGGGCACAGGACTCTGTTTATACAGTTGTTTCCTTAAAGAAGAACCCCAAGACGCTGGTGGTACTTGGGGTTTGGGGGTTTTTTTCTCTTCTTTCTTACCTTGCCGGCAGAATCAGGGTTGGCACGCCGCTGCAGCAGCAGTTTGGCCACTTCCAGGCTCCCATATTTGGCCGCCACGTGCAGAGGTGTGAATCCCTTCTGAGAAATTGCAGGAGAGACAAAAAGTGGCTGTTGGCATACAAAGTCACACTGACATCTCTGGTTTAGGAGCTAGGTTTTAAGCACTTACTCTTCCACCCACATTCATAGAATTGCAGAATGGTCTGGGTTGGAAGTGACCTTAGAGACCATCCAGTGCCAACCCTCTGCCATGGCAGTGACACCTCTTCACCAGACCAGGCTGCCCAGAGCCCCATTCAACCTGGCCTTGAACAATTCCAGGGATGGAGCAGCCACAACCTCCCTAGGCAACCTGTTCCAGTGCCTTAGTACCCTCACCGTAAAGAATTTAATATCTAATACCTAATTTAATATCTCCTAATATCTAAATCTCCCATCTTTAACTTGAAACCATCCTCCCTGTCCTATCACTAGAATCCCTTGTAAAAAGTACCTCTCTAGCTTTCTTGTAGCTCCTGTAGATAATGGAAGATTGGTGTAAGGTTCTCCCAAAGATTTCTCTTCTGCAGGCTGATTCCAGCTCACAGAACCAGCATCTATACCTACAAAAAACATCATCTCTAGAAAGCACTTTGTTTCTGGAAACACGTTGTGGGAAGACTAAAAAAATCTTTTCTTCTATTTTTGTTAATATCCTTACCTATTCTTTAATTTATTGAAAATTACCTGTTGATAAGAAAAGCTCCTGGATGCCAGACAGTAGGTGGCAGACTGCACCCTGACAGTAATACGGGAGAGCCACAGTGAATAATTTGCCTAACACCTCATTTTTTATCTGTACCATCTTGTACCCTTAATCCTACCTCAAAAAGAGTCAGGGTATCTCAGACATTTCCAGCTCACAAATCATGGGGTTTGTACAAAGATTATCTAACCGGAGGACTACATCTCCTCCAATTCATAATTACAGGATTTTTCTGCAGTCCTAAAGCAATTGCCATAAAGCAATATAGGAAATTAGGAAAGTATTTAGTGTATTTTTAGCCATTTTAATGTGATTCAACAGCTGTGTGAAAGAAGAACAGCCAGCATCCCTGGTAATCCAGAGATCATAATTTGAAAATTGCTGGTTTAGTCTTCTAAACCCTGGAAGACACCCCAGAATTCGAAAACATATTTTAAGCTCCAGCTCTAAAATCAGGGGTATTTTTTGAAGACATAAATAAATAGCGACCACTGATTCTCACTCACATTTGGAACACACATTCTGGCACATAATTCTATGCACAGCTATTTATTTTCTTTCTGTCTGTTAGGAGTCTCTTGGTAAATGTTTCTGGCTAACAAAACTATAATGATCTTGCAGACTGTTTCTGTTCAGATGAAATGGCCTGTTGTGTCATTCAACACCTCATTTACACAATCACCACAAACGGTAGATATGACTGGACAGGTGCTGATATATGTGTTTTGGGAACATTCCTTCCAGCCAAGACCAAAGCAGAATTATTTGAGTGTTTAAATAAACAAGATCATGAAGAATAGACAGGCCTACTCATCAAAAAAGCATCCGCATATCTTTTTTTCCAATACTTTGGCCAAAAATGTGCTACCCATAGCACAAGAGAAAAAGTAAAACAAGGACTTTGCACACATTTTTAATGTCTTGGGACACTCCATTTATCATGATGTACTTTTGGCTTCAGTGGGAACTAAACTGCCAACTTCAGATGACAGCAAAATTCATTTAACTTCTGATAAATCACTTGAGTCTATTGGATCACTGCTGATGAAGTAAGAAAAAAACAAAAGACCTGAACTTGTTCCATTGCTCAGTGTGAAAGTACATGCAGGCACATCCTGCCTATGCAACAGGGAGATGTAGGGAAAGCTTTTTCTCTTACTTTGGTGGACATGGAGTGCGAGGCACCTGCCTCAAGGAGAACTGAGGCAACATCCACTTGTCCCTCTCTCGCAGAGATGTGCAGTGGTGTGTACCCGTTAGTTGTGGCAGCATCAGGGTGGGCCATGTGCTGTAGCAGAAGCTGGACAATCTCCGTTTTACCCAAGCGAGAAGCAATGTGCAGTGGAGTCTGTTCTTCCTACAACTCAAATCAAGTAGATAATTAGTGCAGGCAAAACCACTCTGAATGCAATGTTTGATCTCAACAGATCTACCTATGAAACATATGATAGAAGTTAAAAACAAAAGGCAGCAATGGAGGGCTTGTGAGTTCATTTAAATGAGCTTTAAAAATGTCCTATTAGATCCGAGAGAACTATGAAGAAAAACATCACTCTGAGCATGTTCCCCTTTGTGTCCTTAATTTGCCTTGCTACAGCTCGACTTCACTCTGCAGTCTCCTTGGTCTCAACATCTAGCACTAAATACTATCAAAAACTCTGATATTTGGGTTTAGGATGTGGCTGTGCATCTCTTTGCTCCAACACACCAGCTCTTGCTGGACCTGGACTAGCTAGGACAGAGTTAATTTTCATCACAGCAGCCCATATGCTACTTGGATTTCTGACCAAGAGTATGCAGATAACTCACCAGTGTTTCACCTCTTGCTTACACAACACCAAGGGTTTCTCTGCTTCTTCCTCTGCCCCCCAGAATTGGGCTGGAGGAGGCCAAAAGGTTGGGAGGGGACACAACCAGGACAGTTGGCCTGAACTGACCAAAGAGGTAGTCCACAGCATGTCATGCTCAGAAATAAAGCTGGGGAGGTTATTCTAGAGGGGAATTTTTCTATAGGAGCTGTTGCTCAGAGACCAGCAACACTTTGCTTGTGGGAAGTGGTGACTGACTGCCTTTGTATCACTCATGGGGAGGAGCTATTGGATTTGTGGGGTTTTTTTCCTTTCTCCTTCACCTGTTCAACTGTCTTTATCTCTAATCAAGAAATTTTCTCAATATAATCCTTCCAGTTCTCTCCGCAGCCCAGGGCCAACCAATCACACACATTCTCCCTCCCTCTCTCCCTCCCTCCCTCCCTCCCTCCCTCAACAGATTTTCAGAAATGGTTTGTAACATTGACCATCAAATCAAATACAAATGAAGTTGCTCCTCTGCTTCAGCTGCAGTTTTGAGTAAGAGAAACCCAAAACTACAGTCAGCTGAACACCTACCCTGGCTCGGGCATCAACAAGGGCCCCATTTCTCAGGAGGCACCGCACTACTTCCACCTGCCCAGCACGTGCTGCCATGTGCAGGGCGGTTTCTCCACGCTGCAAGAAAGCAAAAGCATTTCAGTATCCGAAACCTCCATGAAGAAAACAACTATGAAGAAGAAATTCCACCCATGTCACCTCACACAGAGACCCACCGCTCTACCAGCTGAAAATCTGGTGGTTCAGCTGGCTGTTGCTGGGCCTGGGTCACCACTGGTTTGCAAACTCAGTGATCCCAGACAAATGTAACGCCACTATCAAATGGAAATCCTGCCTGATAGTAAATCCTGTCCCATAGGTGCCCTGGGTCACATATGTTCTTCAGCTTTCTATGTAACAGTGCATCAGCTTGTGTGCTATGCAGGAGATAAGAGCATACTTAGGCTCTCAAGGGATTGAGAGGCACATGAGCCTCAAGATTGAAGGGGACAGCTCTCCAGATGGTCTCTGCTGCACTGTGTGGAGCTGGCAACTCAAAACAACACTGCAGTGGCTGTGTGCATTGAAATGTGTAAAATCTGTGCTCAGCAGTGTGGCAATCTCTGCAGGCTATGGACTGAGGCTTGTGCCAAGCCCTCTGTAACCAAGATTTGAAGGGACAGTGTGACATTTGGGAAAGCTGAAGGGAATGCTGTGGAATTTCTGACCACAATAATGGAATACGGATGGTACACTCAAAACACTGATTTTTGGCACAGGTTTGCAAAGGAACACTAACTATCAGTATTCCTTGACAACGGCGTTTCTAGCTTCACTTTGCCATGTCTGTTGCATCCTGTGTGTGCTGTTCTGGGTTGGCCTCAAACAGCCTCTGCGCAGCTCACTGGCATCTGGTACAGTAGGTACAGGGGAAAATCCCACAACCAGGAGCTCTCTATTTATCTGTTGTGTTACAATTATGAACAAATTAAAACCACCTCTTCACGAGAAACTGATCTGTATTGCAGTTTTCCATTGAATGTTGCGTTACCAGCTGTGATTAGTAAGTACACAATCAAAAGAATCCCACAGCCTTTGCTATGGATCTTAATAGCACATTCAATCCACATCAACTTTATTACCTGCAGAATGAGGTAATGTTTCAAAATGTGAATAAGTTTTACATCTAACATTTCTACAAGGACCCTTTTACACTTGAATTAGCAAAGCGATAAACCATTAGTAATTCAACGGGCAACTAGCCCACCACCAAGGAAAAGCCAAAAAACCCATGGAACATCAACTGTAAAGTGTTAAACTTTACACAAAAATGGCCGGTAACACAATAACAATTTTAATTGCTTCCACAACAATTCCTCGCTGGCTTTCATAGCACCAATGAAGCTTTTACATAAAGATTGTTTCTACAAAAAAGTATGAAAACAGTATGAGGCTTTGTGGAAAAGAGTCTGTTCTAATGATTCAAGCTGTTAGCTTGGCTCAACATTTTTTGACTAGGTTTCAAGGTGAGGTGCTTCTTACTGAGAACAATTGGATTACTGAATTTTCATTGTTATCGTTGTTGGGAATGATTATCTGTAACATTATATACTGAGAAAAAGCTGCAGTTGGTCACAAGTTGAGTGTTTTATGCTGACAAATCCAAGCAATAAGAGATCTATGAACTACAGCTTGGTTCTTTTTATCATTACTGTTCTTGGTGACTAGGCTGTGGGTCCTCAAACCCTGATTTCTATGGTAAGTCAGGTTCTGCATTTTGTGTTATCTCCCAAAGGTCACATTCTCTATCTGTGAGCATGTGCTTTCAAAAGTGGCGGTCCCTGGAACTTCTTGGATAAGAGGAATATCTCAAGTTTAACATATTTCCTCAGTTTGTTAGGTTTGGGTATTTTGTACCCTTCATCTGATACAAATGACACAATTTCACAGCAGCAAGGGAAGCCTTGAAAGCAGAAATTAGAGCCATTTGGACTTAGATTTCATCCTTCAGAACAAAAGCAGTCTTCCCTGTGACTTGGCTTATAATAGGAGTTGTGTGTACTTGATGAGCTTAGTCTGTTCCTAAGGGAAACTTTACCTACTCAGGTATTGCTGAAGAATCCATGAAATTAGACATGGCTTCCAGTACATCTTACAACCACCATTTTCCCCTTTTTGTCCTAAAATGCCATAAAGTATCATTCAAATGTGACCTTTGGTGGAGCTACATGGTAAGCCAGACCCTTTGGGGTAAAGGTATTGCACAGATGATCCTAGTCAAAGCCATACTCACAATGTTAGTGACATCGGGAGAGGCTCCGTTCTGCAGCAGAAGGAGGACTATGTTCAAGTGGCCCATAAATGCAGCCACGTGTATTGGTGTGAGGCCAGACTGTGAAACAAAGCAAGAGCAGTTTTACTCCTCTGCACGGACATATGGAAGGGGCTTCTTCGTTTCAATAAAACATGAAGTGATAGGAGAGAGGAAAACAAAAAATAGGAAGCTTAAAAAGGGAGAGAGAGAAGGAATGTTTCTTCAGGACATGAAACATTTTTCTACCTCTGTTATAGCCTGGATTGAAGCCCCATATTTCACCAGCAGTTCCATGACTTTGATGCGGTTTTTCTTGCAGGCAATGTGCAGTGGAGTAAAACCATTCTGTGCAAAAGACAGTCATGTTAGTCAAAGACATGCAGCTATACTCTCTACACAGCTCCATGCCGGCACGCTGGGAGCAGAAGCGTTAGAGAACCAGAAGCAATTACTCTTGAAGCACAATGGGTTATGAATTACAGACATTTCCCAGGAGTCTGAGACGGTACAAAGCAGGGATGCTGCTTTCTTCTCAGGAGATGGAGAGACACCCAACTTCCACCTCCAAACCCCAAATACAGACATGCCCGCTCTTGCTCTCGTGGGTGTGCACGCACACATGTATGTATGTGGTTCCAAGGGCTGCACACACACGTGTATATATAAGGATGGCTTAAAGTGCTTCACAAGATTGTCCAACACAAGAAAAATAAATAACAGCAACCCCTTTGAAAGGATTGCTTAGGTATGCCCTTAGGTATAAGGCACATTCTGTACCTCTCCAGGAAAAGTGGGGAGGACTTGGTCAAGATTCCATCTTGGTTTATTTCTCTTTTCAGAGTATCTGTTAATGTGAGTTAAGAGTGTACCTAAAGCTGAGTAACACCACCATTCACCCCTGGGGAATGTTTTAGTGGAAAGCACAGGTTTAGATAACCTGAAAATGGCTGCATTTTCTAATGGAAAGGACCAGCATTGCTAAACAATCAACTAGTACTAGTTTGAACTTATCAGTGAAACCTTAGCTTCTGTGACTGATTATTCTACAGTTAGCTTCTGTTAAAGGAAATGTTAATTATGAGTTGAGTATGAATTACCTAACCGTGAAGGTGCTTTAAAGCAGATACAAATCAGAGAAGCTAAGGACTCCTACAGTGATTCTATCTCCAAATCATTAACAATTATTTTCTTTTTTAAATCTAGCTGAAAATTAATCTTTTGTAAAATTATCCCATCACATGACTCTGCTGCTGATTATTATTACTACTATCAGCCTGCTCCAATATCTAAAGAAGGAACTCAAAACATCTGATATTCTACCTCTGGCAGAACATCCCTCAATCTATTTCACAGGGAGTTTTATGCTTCTGTAAGTTCCCATGTTTTCACTTCATTTTACTGCCTGAGTTGATTTAATTTCACTGCTTTTATTTAAGAGAGGAACAGTTTGATGAGGAAGAAGAGAAGGCAGAAAAACTATCTCACTAACAGAGCATCATTTAATATATTAAATATATGAACAAGCCAGAGGTGTCAAATCCCTGGCCGCACCCAAAGAGTGGTTGCCAATGGGTCCATGTCCAAGTGGAGGCCAGTGACAAGCAGAGTTCCTCAGGGATCAGTCCTGGGACCGATCCTGTTCAACATCTTTGTTGGTGACATGGACAGAGGCATTGAGCGCACCCTCAGCAAGTTTGCTGACAACACCAAGCTATGTGGTGCAGCAGACATGCCAGAGGGTAGGAATGCCATACAGAGGGACCTGCACAGGCCGGAGAAGTGGACACAAGCCAACCTCATGGATTTTGACAAGACCAAGTGTAAGGTCCTGCATCTGGGGTGAGGCAATACTAAGCACAGATACAGGCTGGACAGTAGCCCTGAGGAGAGGGACTTGGGGGTGCTTGTGGACAAAAAGCTCAGCATGAGCCAGCAGTGTGCACTTGCAGCCCAAAGGGCAAGCTGGATCCTGGGCTGCATCAGAAGTGTGGTCAGCAGGTCAAGGGAAGTGATTCTCACCCTCTACTCCGCTCTGGTGAGACCCCACCTGGAGTACTGCCACCTGGAACTCCAGTTCTGGAGCCCTTATTACAAGAAGGATGTGGACATGCTGGAGTGTGTCCAGAGAAAGGCCACAAAGATGATCAGAGGGCTGGAGCACCTCTCCTATGAGGGCAGACTGAGGCTCTGGGGTGACCTTACTGTGGCCTTCCAGTATCTGAAGAGGGCTACAAAAAAGCTGGGGAGGGGCTTTTTATGATCTCAGATAGCAACAGGGCTAGGGGGAATGGAGCAAAGCTGGAGATGGGTAGATTCAGACTTGATGTGAAGTCCTTCACCTTGAGAGTGATGAGAGCCTGGAATGGGTTGCCCGGGGAGGTGGTTGGGGCCTCGTCCCTGGAGGTGTTTAAGGCCAGGCTGGATGAGGCTCTGACCAGCCTGATCTAGGGTGGGGTGTTCCTGCCTATGGCAGGGGGATTGGACTAGATGATCTTTTGAGGTCCTTTCTGATCCCTGATGATTCTACGAAAAACTGGAAAACCACAGAAAACCACAGTATCACAGAGAAGTGTCATGAGGAAGACACCTGAGTGGCCTGTGGTGGAAACCCTGATACAACTGGCAATGACAGAAGCATCTCATGTGTTCACAGCTTCTTTCCCCCAACTGCAATATAACTTCCTTCCAGCTACTGGTTTATGGGAATTTATCCTATTAGAGAAAATTGGATTCTTGATAAACCCAAGACTCTTGAAAGTTTTACATGCTCCCAAAGCCAATGTGATGTTTTTTTACTCTGTGAGGGGATAACGGTCTGATAGGTGAGTGGAAGTAATCACCTGTTTTCCTGTAAGTACATAAAGAACTGTATTTTGGAAAAGAAATGGCACCAAATAGAGTGCCATCATCATCTGATAAATGCATAAACAGCAGCTGTTTCTTAGACTTTCTGCAGGCCAATCAACATACTGATTTGGTTGAACACTATTAATACCTGTGTATCGTGTAATACAGATTCAATTCAGCAAAATACCAATATACGCATTATCTAATCTTGCAGGTGACAGTAAATCACCTGAAATCAGAGCCTTAAAGGGCTCTGATATTAGGAACTCTGCAGAGCTTCCAGACCTGATCCTACAGCTTTTCGCCACAGGATGTGGTGTGGTCCATGGCTAGGTCTAACAATATGAGATACAACTCTGGTCATCAGCAGGTATGACAGTCCCCTGCAGCTATTTAAGGATGTTGGAGATTTCTGGCAGAGTTTTCACTTAGCTTTACTGGTAAAAGCTACTCATGTGCCCTGGACAGCTGTGTGACACAACACCAGTGAGACAGGTTTACCAGGGCACGAGCATTGGGATTTGCTCTCTTGTCCAGAAGGAGTTTGGTGACACGATAGTGGCCGCAGTGTGCAGCCACATGGAGAGCAGTCAGGTAATCCAGTGTGACATCGTCCACCGGAGCTTTGTGCTGCAGCAGGTGTTTGACACATTCCACGTGGTCCCCCTGGGCCGCCATGTGAAGTGGAGAGAGTCCATTCTGGGGCAAAAGAGAACAGTCCCTTGTAGTCACTCTTGCACAGATCATGGCACGTATCAGAAGGGTGCAATGACGGGTTTGCAGAGTATCACCATCACTCAAACAGAGCCAGGTCTGAGCTACAGAGTGGATGAAAAACTATAGCCACCCCTTCCCTCTCAGCAAATAGAGACAAATTTAAAGAAATATGATACAATTTACTAAAGCTGGAATTTAAATGAAGCAAAAGAATCTAATCGTCTTGCCTCATGGCTCAATAAAACATATACTGATGTTTAACAGCAGTTCTGAGGATACTCACTGTACCATTAAGACACAGATGGTAGGTTAATTAGAGGAAAAGCACCTACTTTACTATCACTGTATTTATTAAGGAATGTATATTTTTATGGGAAAGTGCTCCATGAAAAACAAATTACATCAGCAAACCCGGCCCCTGAGTTTCAGAGAAACAACAATTTTCCACTACATCCATAGCTGTACCTTTTGTTCAAACCCTAACACTTGAAGGGCAGTGGCAGCAGGAGTTTTACAGCCCTGTCTGGCTTTAATAGACTGACTGTCTGGTTTTAATAAGCCAACTGTTTATTTCTCATCTGGGAGGAGGGAACTATTCACCAGACAGTTCTGCTGTGCCCAGTCCACAGTGGGGATATCCACATGCTGTCAAAGCAACACTGATATTTTAGCAACATCTGCCTTCCAAAGGCAATGTCTGGCAAACCTGCCAGAACGAGTCTGTTCTTCTGAACATCTATGCCTCACAGTGAGGTGAAGTTCATTTAACCATCTTCTCCCATCAGAGGAACCTGTGAAACATAAGGAATCTTTTCCTTACAGTTCTCATCTCCCTGTGGATCCTTCTTCAAAAAGTAATGCCCCAGCATTCCCAGAGATGGGAATATCTCTGTGTACTCTGGTCTTAGGAAGCAAGCCATGTGAAGGGCTTGCAATAGCACTGTCCATCATGTATTTCATCTGTTACTTCAGAGAGGGGCAAATAAGTGAACACTGTCTCATGTCTTTGGAAAGGATAGTCCCCAATTATGTAAGGAAAACCTTATTTTGGATCATTCTGCCGATTAACATATTTCCTTTGGGAGAACAGAAATGTTTCCACCTTCTTCCTTGTACCTTCAGTGACATTGAAAAGTCTGTGGAAAGTTCCACAGGGCTGTTAACATGTTCTAATCAGACACAGACCTTGGTCCGTGCAAGCAGTGGGGCACCTCGTTCCAGCAGCAGCTCCACTACTTGGTCGTGGCCACTTCTTGCAGCACAGTGGAGTGGAGTAAGTCCATCCTAAAGAAAAAGGAGACAAACCAAATGAGCACATCCCCAACTGTCCATCAGGGACATCCTTCCAGGGATGCAGCCCCACCAGTGTGTGAATGGCTTCAAGGTTAACCTCTGCTGGGCCAAGGCTGCTCCAGTAACCAACCCTTGCCCTTTGGGTTGCTTTTGATGTACGGATGAAACACAAAATGTCTGTGCTAGATAGTTTATACTCAAATGTGCTTTATTTAAACAGAGAAAGAGCTAAACAAACAAAACCAACCCCTTTGTTCACCATTCCACTGCAGAAACAAAGAACTTCATGATTCCTTTCTAAAAATAGCTGTGAGACTACAAATGCCACAGTATTTTCTCCATTGCAGAACACCACCCTATACCTAAAGCCTTGCTCAGGCTACTCAGCAGTGATAGGTAAACAAAACTTTCCAATAGGAGAATGTATTCTAGGTAGTTCCACTATGGTTTGGGAAATATGAGGCAAGAGAAATGGTTCCAGAAGGATATTACTGCTGAATTATAGAAAGAAAGAAAACATGTTGGAATTGGAAACCCAAGGTTTCATCTCACTATTCCTCAATACCCATTCAACAGAGACAGTTTTCATTTTAGCGATGCAAACACTACAAAAGCAGCTCCTCCCTCACCCTCAGTGGGGAAAAGCACAGAGCCCCTTTCTGACTCAGTACAATACAGCATCTGCCCTGAGGAACTCACGTCTGCAGAGAGAAGTCTTTCTCCTTTACTTCCCTACTTACCTCCTCCTTTACTTATCTACTGTTTCCAGATGTTTCAGAAAGATGTGGAAGGCTCAGGTGTACTCCCACATGCATTATCTTAGAGGCAGAGGAACCACTAAATCCAGTGGAAACTTTGCAGTGAAATCCTATAGATACACCATCAAACCCACAAGCTGATTTCACGGCTGTGTAACAGGTCAGTGTCAAGGAACTGGGTGTAACTATGTTTTTAGGGTGGGGTTTTCTGCTCTGAAACATCAGAGACTCTGAATTTAAGTCTTCATATGCACAGCAGAGATGTCTTCATGCTGCTGCAGTGAGATTCCTACACGTAATTCCCACTGGTGTTACTGATGTGAGAATGTAGCCCAAATGTATTTGTAGGAAAGGGATTTATTTGGTATTTTTTTCCAATTTCTGGTATTTTTCAGCAGTGTGGGAGGTTCACTCTCCCTATCTTCATAGTGACTTTGATGTTACTCTATTTAATACAACAACCCTTGAAAGAAAAAAATCCCAGAAAGGGGAAAAAAACAAGCTAAGGAGCACATTAACCCATGAGAAAGCCTAGCTAACACCAAAATAAGAACTAAATAATTTAAAAGCATGTTTTTTGCCTCTGTTCTTCCCTATAATTTCCTCTAAAAATACAGATAAAAAATTGCTACCTCTCCCATTCTATCCTGTCATTGCATCATTTTCCAGTGGGTAAATAAAGCTTCACAGCCTTCCCATTCAATCCTCTTTGCACCATGGGTTAAACCTCATCTATATTTTAAAACTATTGTATATTTAAACCTTTAGACTCTATTTTTGCTTATACATTTCTTCCACATTTCTATATTTCTTGATGGAAGTTGCAAAGAACTGTTGTAGTAGAAGAATTAGTGCATAATACAACAGGGACATTAGCCCGTGACATTAGTCAACATCAAAAGACACACTGATGCACCAAATGAGTCCTCCTTTGCACTGTTACTCATTGACACTGAACCCCAGTGCTCTGAAATCCACTGCAGGAGGTTCCCTTTGTACTTTTTTAATCATTTCCTTGTTATGTCCTATAAATTGAAAATGCCAGGCCTACCACAACATCAGACACTTCATTGGATGGGATGTACAATGCTGGGTCAAAGAGACACAGACTTGGAAGCACAGATAATGGATGTCCCATGAACACAAAGGGAGACAAGAAATTCAGCAGGTTTTGCATTTTAAGTAGTCAATTATTTATCTCCTCATCCCATCAAAACACAACAAAGTATTCAGTGTTCCCAAGTGTTATCCTGAACCTGGAGCTGTCTGCTCCTGTATCTAGTGCTGTCCCAGCACATGCTTTGCAATGGTCCCTCTTAGAAATGACACTACGATTCACTCTGGATACAGGGAAGCTGTAAAATCCTATCACTCCTAATATCCTCTTAAACTGCTCTCAAAATAAAAGGTAAACTTTTTAATTTTATTTCCTATTTGTCATTTTTTTAACCTGCAAAATGGATTCTCAGTTCAGGGTGTGACTTGGGAAAATAAATCTGTGGGCCATTTTACGGTGTTTAAAATCATAGAATGACAGACTGTGTTTGGGTTGGAAGGGGCCTCCAAAGGTCATCTAGTCCAACCCCCTGCAACAAGCAGGGCCATCTCTAACTAGAACAGATTGCCTAGAGCCCCATCCAGCCTGACCTTGAATGGCTCCAGGGATGGAGCCTACATCGTCTCTTCTAAGAAGACAGCCTGTTCCAGGGATCCCTCACCCTCAGATTCAAGAACTGCTTCCTATACAAAATGCTTTCCTTCAGCTTAGCAGAGAGATTGGAATGACAAGATGTACCCAGAGGATACACCTAATGAGAAATGATCTGGGCAGCACCAATACAGGACAGTTGCATACATTCTTCCACACTGCAGCTGCATATTCTCTTTTTTATCAGGGTGAAATACAAGTTTTCATATTCTGATTTATTATTTAATTCTAACTTAGTATTATTATCTTATGTTTTCTTCACAAATAGCAACCTTTTCATTTGTTCACTTTACCTCTCCCTTTCTGCTCCCTGGCAAACAATATAGGATTCCACTATGTTTTTAATTTCCCACACAATAAGCTTTTTATTCCAAGACTAGATACTCTTTGATTTTCCATTAAATTCCTGGGTGGTTTTTTTTCCTCCTGAAAATGGTGTCTTTAAGAAAAGTCCTTGAGCAATAAAAACGTTGGCAAGATTTGATAGGAAGAACAAAAAAAAATGTGCAACAGCTTCAGCATCCAAGACAGGTGAACATGTTCCAATCCCTTTCTAAGGGTGATTGCATAGCCCACTAGATCAGATTCATTTTCTAAAATAAAAACATATATATAACTTTTACAGTTTTGGCCATGGTGAAACTGCTCTACTTTTAAATGATCGTCTACTAATTGCCCCTTTAATACTGCTGCTGAAAGTCGGCACACCCTTTTCCTCTCTCCAGATGAGAACACAGGTTTGACTAAGTTTAAAATATTAAATATTGTAGCATTAGAATCGTAACCTGATAATTAGTTAGTGAACACTAGTCTCCAGATAAGGCTTGCAAGTAGAGCTAGCACAAATGCAGGTATAATGTTTCGAAATAATTAAAGTATCTTATTAATTATCCTACTATCATAGTAATATCACTGGAACTGGGCTTTACATTTTTTTATTAGAGAATGATAAAATAGGATATTAATTCATAAGACAAATTAAATTCCACGTTTTAAAAAACTCATTTAGGGGATTAGTTCAACTAAAACTTGCCAAATAAAGTAACATAAAATAAGAATAATTTAATGGAAAATACAATGTGTAGCAAGCAGATTTACTAGCAATTCAACATCTTTATAATGATAAATGCTGTAAATTTTCAGCATAATGCCACAGAATTTTATAAATGTCATGAAATTTTAGCAGCCGCATTATGAAATGCATAGAAAATAAAAGTACCTGCAGTAGGCAGGGCTTTCCCCTGGCATGCAACATCAACTGTGGAGCAGCAGGACACATGCAGGATGGATTCTTTTTGAAGAATATGTATTTTAATGTTTTATTGGGAGCTTTTTAGATAATACAGGGATAATTCCAATGAAACATTTTCAAACAGAAAAAGATGTCACAGGTTAACTCTAAGATTAGTGAAGATCATCTGTTAAAATACAGTTTTGTATCTTCATGTATGCCTCCTCAGATGCCATGTAATAAAGCAAGCTAAAAACAATCTGAATGAAAGCAACAAGTAAGGGTTTTTTTGAACCAAAGAGCTTGTTTTGCTGTGGTACAGAGCCAAGAATAGAAGACCAAGCTATCCAATAACGAAATACCCTGGTCTGTTTAATTTCATGACTGTCATTTAATTGGATCTACTGGGAGAACTGAGGACTGTGGGAAGACAAGTGGGTTAGTAGCAGAGTAGAGGCGGAGCACAAAAGACACATGTGGATGGCATGCGACATACAACCTACCTCTTCAGCGCCCTACGGACTCGTGTCAGAGCAAAGCACACAAGGCATGTGGACAGAGCGGAGAGGAGAGAAACGAGACGATATAAACAGCTGCTATGGATATGAGATCACGCCACAGAGACAGCAAAGCTCTGAATTCTTCCCCACTGTGAAGCACATGTGGCTGTGTGCCATCGAGCAGGAAGAAGGCAGGGATGATGAAAGCAAGAAAATGGGGTGTGTTAGGATACCCCCACGGGTTTTCACTGAGCTGACAGATTTTGAGCTAACGGAGCAGCTGACAAAGGGCAGGAAGCTGAGATGGTAAGACTCTAAAATTAGCACCTTCCATCTATGCTGGGCAAAGTCCTATGCTTTCAGTTTCATTTACAACTGTGGGTGAGTGGGGAAGGGAACACCTCTGAAAATCCAAGATGTCCTTTACAATCATCTATGCCAACTTATCTAAAATGAGCATCTAAATACTGACCAGGAAATTGGTGACTCCAGTGTTGTCCTACCAGAGGCCCAACAGACTGTTTCTGTATAACTGCTGTGCTTACAAGTATGTGCAATAACCTGCCTGCAAAGGATTCTCACCACTTCATGCCTCGTTACCATGAGCTTTAGGTACTTAGTGTGGAAAACTCTACTGCATTTTCCACCATCAGAAGGGTTTAAGCAACAAGTGAGACATAATCTCATAAATAACCAGAAATCAAAATCTTAATCACATACAGAATTACATGAGGACTCATAGATTCATAGAATGGTTCAAGTTGGAAGGGACTTTAAAAATCATCTAGTTCCAACTCCCCTGCCATAAGCAGGGACACCCCCCACTAGACCAGGCTGATCAAAACCCCATCCAATCTGGCCTTGAACACTTCCAGGGAAGAGGCATCCACAACCTCCCTGCGCAACATGTTCCAGTGTCTCACCACCTTCATTGTGCAGAATTTCTTCCTGCCTTCCAGTCAAAACCTTCCCTCTTCCAGCTTAAAACCATTACCCCTGGTCCTACCACTCCAAGCCCTTGGAAACAGCCCCTCCTCAGCTTTCCTGTAGGATCACAGCTGTTTTCCTAAGCTTGTGAAGCAACAATAGGTTTGATACACTTAGTATCAAAAGAACATCAGAGGGTGGATCAATCACCAGAGTAGTTGACTGCAATATCCTTCAACTTCCAACCTTATTGAACAAAAACTGTTAAGTCAAGCTCCAAACTCTGGGTTCTAAAATGCACACTACTACCTAAAGATAAAATTTTGCAAACCAGTTCTTAAAAACCAGCAGCTTTCAAGACCCAGTCCCGAGTAGTTCAGTTCATATAACTGACAACATTTTCTACAGTGACTCCAAACCACCATTTCAAATAGCTAACCCTGCTCATACAAATGGAAAAGCTTTTCCTTTAGTCCTGTAGGACTGCAGAATTACACAGAAAAAGAGTACCAAAGGTACAGGTATGCCACTTCAGCAGGACAACTGGGAGGAGGAAACCAGTGAGACTTGCCCAGTTCTCTGGGGTTAGATGACTGGCACAGATTTTTAGGACCTGGTGGACAGAAAGGACCCAGCCCCAAAACTTCTCATTGCTGTGTAGCACACAGTCTCATGTTAGACCAACTAATAGGCTTAATTCCTCAAAAAAGATCAGCTTCATCAGCTTTTTCCTCTATGATGCAGGTAGATAACACGGCAGATTATACATTTCCACCTCCTGCTATCACCCACACCTGCCATTGTTTTTCTTGAGTCATTTGTTAACAGCCACATCTAAGGTCTCACTTCAAGAACAGAGAACAAGACACAATTACTTAAATCCTAGCTATGAATCCTCATGGTCCTCGTCTGTAGTGTAAAAAAAGACACAACAACAAAACCAAAACCAAGCAAGCACAGAAGAATCCCAATCCATTCCCAAGGAGGGGCAACATCATATTCAGGGAATAGAAAGACTCACCCTGGTTTTGGCATCAATTTGCCCTCCACGATCCAACAAGAGCTTCACCATGTTTGTGTTTCCCCTTTTGGAAGCGACATGCAGTGGGGTGATTCCATTCTACACCATGAAAAGAACAAACAATGAGCAGGATGGATCTGAAGGCGTTTAATGGGGGTGAATCTTTGTTGGCATCACAAAAGAAATGAGACCATCACATTATAGAGAATAAACAAGACTGTACTTGAGCATTAGAGCTGGGCACACACCATATAAGCCAGTGTTAGTAAATCCTATCTAAGCAACAATCTCTATCCAGTGCTTGAGTTTTGTTTGGGCTTTTTAAAAACTTTTTGAAATAAAAATATTTTAGGATAAACAAAGCAGTACATCTGCCAAAGCAGCAAACATCACAGTCCCACTGTCAGACAAATAAACAAAGATCAGAGTCCTGATGAGTCGATATTCACAGAACACTGATGCATTTAAATCACTGCAACACACAGGGGATGCACAAAGGCATGACTCCTGCACAAAGGAACTATCCTAGCCTAATGACAAGAGGGTAAAGCAGTAAGTCCTGCTTAGGCTTCAAGTCCTTGCAAATGCTTTGGGTCAATATCATAGTTTTGCAGTTGTTTACCATAAAAATAGTCCTCATTAACTGATTAGTACATTTATTGTGTCACGTAAATAATAGTGAAATCCCTTACTTTGCATTATCAAAACATATTTCTATGTGTAAATGTCCAATTAAAATAGTGTAATAAATGCTGAGAAAGCCAGTAAATCCTACAAGTATTTCTGGAGTTTATCTGAGTGACAGAAAGCTGAAGTGAGCTGACAGATTATGAGAATATCAGCTCTGGAAGCTGGTCAAAGGAGTTTCCTTCTTTCAGCTGGATATACCGGTCTCAACTCCCAAGAACTCTGGTGCTTTGCCCAGAGGCTGCCCAAAAATGACGTTGCTGACCACAACAGCATCTCAGCATTGCTTTGCCCCTCACTTATTCTTGACTAAGAGTTATACACGGGAACACTCCCACTTTTGTCAGCTGTTACAACTGAGAAGGAAATGACTCTGTACCCTGGCTGTGAAATCCACTGCAGCTCCTCGGTTGAGCAGAAGCGTTGCAACGTTGACGTTCCCATAGTGTGCGGCGATGTGCAAAGGTGTGAAGCCACTCTACAAAGGGAAACAGCCCTCAGTATAGAAATCACTTGGTACTGAATCATCAGCTTAACTAGAATTTGATCATAAAAGCTGCTGGCAAACAAATGCATTGCATCCATTTCATCCAGTTCTCAGCCTCTGAGGCAGAGAATGGAGTCTCATATAGAACATTATCAAAAGTATGGGAATTCTTTCATTCCCCACTTCAGTCTCCTGCATCAGTTGCCTATAAGAAGAGTAGGTTTCATCACAGAAATTACATTAGCCATCTTTAAGAAAATTGAGGAAGCTTCCTTATTACAATCTGGAAGCAACATGGGTCTTTAGAGCTGTGTCTGTTTACTGGTTTGGGATAAATAACCACAAAAATTATTGGGCTCTGATTTTGCTGCTTTTAGAATTGGAGAGATTTGCAACGTATTTCCTTCTTTTTGCCTTTCAATCAGTGGTTATTCAATATGTAACCCAGAAATTTGATGTACCTGGCAAAATACTTAGTAGCATAGTATAAGGATTCCAATTATTTGTATTTATATACAGTTTGGTCTCAAAGAATCAGAAGAAACATTGCCACCTAAACAGCAGAAAATACACCATTTACTTATTGCCTCTTGCACACAAGAAGCTGAAACCTGCTCCAGCTCAGAAATGTTTGACAACATCATAAAAGAGTAATTTTTCAGAAATGAATAGAGAGAGCAAGCTTTGTGTCTCATAAGTAATTCAAGGACCCTGCTTTTGAGGTTTCCTTGAAGAGCTTTGCACTGATTTAGTCAGATTTTACTGTTAGAAAGACAGAAATACTTCTAGCTTCCAGACTTCATATTTCTAACTAGGTTTCATTTCTTTCAGTGTAGAAATCAATTTAAACTAATCATGGAATAATGAAACACAGGAGGCAGATGTGGCAGTAATATTTAGGGGGGTAATCCCAGTTGTAGCCAATCCAACTCCCATTTTTAGTGGAAATGCTTGGAGAGTTGGTATTTCCAGAACCTGTATGAGAAATGGAATATTACCTGCTGCAGGTAACTGTTGGGTATGTATGTTATACCTTAAGGACCTTTCAAAGCTTTCCTGAAAAGATGATATTAAAAACAACAATAAAATTAAGCAGATGCTCTGAACAAGGTTTTACCTTGGAGGACTTTATTGTATTTACTCTTGTAAAGGAAGGAAAATGAATTCTCCCATTATTCTGGCTGAGCCAGAAATCTTAATTTGGTTATGCCAAGTGAGTGCATTTTCATAATTAATGAAATCGAACAAGAAAAGCATCTTTATCCTCTTAGCTTCTTTACCTCCTTCAGCCTTCTTTGAACTGATGGGAATTCTCAGAAATCTACTTTAACAGTGACACAAATAAAATGAAATTGTAAGAAAGGCTGAATAAAGAAATAGGTTTGCTGAGTCATCATTTTCTGTGTATTAAAAAAACCCAGAAGAGTCATATCTTCACTTTCAGTACTAAATAATAGAGAACTATTGCCACAGAGCAGAGAAAATCATAAGTAGTAATAGAAAGAGGAATTAAAAAGTTTTTGATCTCGGTACCTCAGTCGTCCTATTCACCATCATCTGATGCAGCATGGTTTGGGAAAAAGAGGAACAGTATTAATGTCTGGCCACAAAATGAAGAACTATGTTGCTTTTTCAAAATGAGTTATGCTGTTAATCTTGGGGAAAGCCGTTCAAGCATGCATTAACTTTAAATAGAACCTGTGTTCTCGGGCAATAAACCAGTATCCTGCTTAACAGGGTACTGGTGATTTTGCTTCCATTCTGGAGTCTTCTGGTTTGCAAATAATGAGGGAAAGCTGCTGGTTACCAACAACATGGGAGGGGAGGTATAACTAAAAGGCAGAAAAAATGAGTGGTTTGTAATTACTGTGGAGCTAAACACCGCAAAAGGAGATACGTTACTGCTGGTACTGGTCAATAAATTTTCCCCAGGAAGGAAGTCCAGTTTGCTGCCCGTTGGTGCACAGCCACGTCACAGCAGCAGGAGCAACAGTGCATTACCTTGGACTGCACATCGGCATTGTGGTCATTCTGCAGCAGGAGTGCCGCTGACTTGGTGTCATCTTTTCGAGCAGCAATGTGCAGAGCTGGTAACCTCACCTTGCCCTTGGTGTCATTTTCCAGGAGAATGGCCACCGCCTGGTTGTGGCCTTGTTGCAGTGCGACAGCCAGAGGAGTGAAACCATCCTGGTGGAGAAGAAAACAAGAAGCACACAGAAAGGTGAAGGACATACACCTTTAGCACTGGTCACACACTCAAGTGCGATAAGCACATTTCTCTACCTCTGAACCACTATCTCTGGTCAAGTGGCAAAGTCAGAACATTTTAACACACATGAGTTCAAATATACCAGGAGTACATTTTTCCTCCTCAGACATTTTTTAAGTCAACACTCTTTTGAAGTATTCAAGGCCAGGTTGGATGGGGCTCTGGGCAACTTGGTCCAGTGAGAGGCACCCCTGCCTAGGGCTGTGGCGTTAGAAACATAATCTGTGAGGTCTCTTCCAACCTAAATCATTCGATGATTCTACCTCCCATCTCAAAATGGGCCATTAAGCCAGACCACCTATGGGAATTTATTCTACTGTGATGCAGGAAAACATTAGATTATTTGTACTTTTTGGAAAAAAACAAAGTCAGAAACATCTCCCTGTTTTTCATTCTTAGGTTTTTCTTTGTTTTAAAGTTATTTTCAATTTGCCTTGCTCCTCCATGCATACTTCATATTACAAGTGTTTTAAAACTGCAAGTGTTTTAAAAAGCTTTGGTGAATAACAACAACAAAAAAGGAAGGGAATCAAACAAGATCTACATCTAAGTGAGAAGAAGCAGCTGAAGAGTTGACTGTAGCCAGAAAGTGAGAAAACTCATTGAGACTTGTAAAAGCCAAAGGAACACGACAGAACTGATTTCAGAATATAGTAAGATCGTGTAATAATAAAGGACAAGTTGGGAAGGAACGAGAGCTATCGGATGCTGAAACATCTGAAGTATTGCCAAAGCCATTTTCCCCCTTCGTAATCTAGTAACTTTCACTCCCTTTTGCATAGAACTGTGGGTAGTAGCATTGCCACTATGGCTTCTCTCTGTGACAGAGATTAAATTGTGTACTATGAATTAAAAAAGGATGAACAGCTGATGAAACAGCTGAACTATAAAGATAATTCTCAGATTTGGGTTACATTAGGTGTTGAAATGGCTTAATGCATTTGCCTTTTGCCTCTGGGAACACAGGAACAAATCCTGGATTAGAAGCCTCTGAAAGTGAGGCTCATTTTGTGCATGCACATGTATATAAGCATTAGAGGAACTGAAACCCATCCAAAGGCAGTGCAAGCCTCAGGGCTTCAAAGAAAAGTTCATCCATTTGATTTGCAACACATTATCTTCCATTCTGCTCTACAAGGACACAACTCAGCCTGCATTTCCTCTCCTATTGCTTCTAGTAAGCATGAGCCAACTGGAGTTTTGAGAAAACATTTCATTTCCCCACCTTGCCCATGATACCACACAGAAGGTCCTTCTCTGTGTATTTCAGTGACATCCTCAGTTCAGGCTGCCACCCCTCCTTATTTGATGTCTGATTCCTTCACTCTGTTCACCAGACTAACTCTGGGAACATGTGAAAGCAGATAGTCATGGCCAGAAGTTGTTACTGAGAGGAAGACTCCAAGCAGATGACTGCAGGCTCTAGCCAGGCTCCTGGAGAGCCACAGTTCCATTCGGCTCTGTCACAAGGAGGGTGTTTCTGCCACGTTGCCTGGCAATCACACGGGATTTCACATTTCAGAGAGCTGACTTGTAATGTGATCACTCTGTATGCAGGACATGAGAAGATTATTTTAGGAGCTGTCATCAAATTGTACAGTAGTCATTGAAGGAAGGAGCAGTAAAGCAGCTGTCAGTGCTGGCAGTTTGGTTTAAAGGAAAGGAGAGTGCATAAATGCACCATAATTTCAAATTCCCCCATTTGTGAAGGCAATCCAGAGCAGGTGAAGTTCCATACAGACTAGGGAATCTCAAAACACTTGAGTTTCATGGGCTTTGCCGGAGACGTAGATCTGCTTAAATGAAATGTTGTACCTCTCCATTTAGTCTGCTATTCACTTCATTCCCATGATGATATCTTCTTGGCCCCCTGTAACTTCTGCAGCCCCAGGAACCTCTCTTCAAAGCTTCATTCATTTTGCAGAAAGTTCTCCAGGAAGCTGACAGAGAACTGGGCACAAACTGAAGGTGAAAATCCTGGGCTCACTCCTCTCAGTGGAAATTCTGCTGTCAAATGAATCGGGCTGGATTTCATCCCTTGCTGTTGAACCACTTCCAGAACAGTTCATCCCTGTTTTCAGCACATGTAAGTATTCAACTCAGTGGAATCAAAGTGTGACAGTTGTGGCTGAAAGGGATCTGAATATAAAGGCAAAGTGATATAAGAGCACCTGTAAAAAAAACCCAAGGAACAAAACAGCTCACCTCAGTAGCTGTGCTTTGGTTGGCTCCATTCTCCAGGAGATACTTCACCACCTCAATGTGGTTCTCTTGAGCTGCCATGTATAAAGGAGTAAAGCCATTCTAGGAAAAACACATGAGAAAATCTTGTAATGAGGAAGCAAAACAGCAGCAACAATGAACTAAAAATAAATATGAGGCTGGTGCTTTTTAACTGCGATGTTTCAGCTATGCAAGCAAAATTATTTTACATTATTTTAACTTAATATGGGAATGTTTAATGCCATCTAAATCCACAAAACATTTCATGTCTTCACATTCTTTTTACTTTGACACATATTGTAGAGAAGCTGTGGACACACTGATTAATACAGCTGTTCCTTGCTGATAATGCCCTGTGACTGGAAAGCTGGCTGTAAAGTTTTATGAAAGCTGACAGGAAAGCAAGAGTTTCCTCCATTTATTATATTCCCTTAACCAAAGATGTCATCCTCTAGAGAACAGAAAGTCTGTACCTCATGATGAGCTGAGCAGAGATGACAAAGGATTCTCCATACAACACAAAATTTTGTCATCATAAAACATAGCAAATCATCTAAGATAAAGGAACTCAACCTTGCAAAGTTACAACTGCATTTCTGGCCATATGGGAAGGTCATCATCCATTTAATTAAAATGTCTAAAAGTTCTTAAAAGGATCAGTTCTACATAAGACAGGAATTGTAAAAAAATATTTTAATCAAATCACAGGCAAATTCATTAGACCCTTTGTTCAGCCAATATTATTCTTTCCAGCAAACCTGCAGTGGAAACACTCCACTAAATTCCTAACAAAATAAAATCTCATTTTTCCAGCCTCTAGATAATGGAGTTGATTGTGGACCTGGTGGGTCAGGTAATAAATGTCATTTACATCATGTCTGTCACACAATCTATCTCATACAATTTGTGTAACATTCTGGCACATCCACCAACAATCCTGCAACACATACTTGAAAAAATGGCACCCAGAGCACAGTTAAAGGCAGTCCAGTGCCAAAACTGGGATGTATTCAGAGTAGCTTTGCACAGAGGTCTGTCTTTGGCAGAAATTATCCAATACTCTCGGTGATGACCTGAAGAATGGACTGGAGTGCTCTTATCACAGTTGCAGACAGCAAGAACAAAATGGTCTGCAAATACACCACACAGCAGGAGCATCACTTGAAAGGTTCCTGCTATTCTGAAGAAAAGAGCTGTAAAACAAACTATGCACAGTTAAAGAGTTCTGCAGAAAAGGACCTGAAGATTGCAATGCTCTACCACAGGACCACTGGTCATGAGCTCACTGTGTTGCAGTGAAGATAATCACAGTGCTAGCATAAAGAGCTGTGTCCCTGGGTAAGCTCTTTATCTTTGAGAAAAGACAAGTAATTGGTCTGGAAATGGAGAACTGAAGGAAAACAAGATAACGGTCTTTAAAGATGAGAGCAAAGGTTTATTCTGCATGTTGACAATGACTAAACCAAAGAGAAAAGCAGAAAGTTTGCTAAGGTTGCTGGAGAGGAAATTCAGGTTGACATGGCAAAAAGCCTAAGCCCCCTCCTCCCAAATCACCGATACCGCCAGGCCTAGTGGCTTCTTCCACATTCACCCTGGATCTCCTGCTACTCAGAGAACTCCATAAGAGGGTGAAATAAGAGATCTCAGGAATATGGACGAATACATGGACTAATTTAAATTTCAGGAATATAAGAATATTCAATCCAGAGGAAATCAATTTGCTTAAAAGCCTTTAGGAATCTTATTTTTTTTAATCAACTCAAGTCCCTAGTTCAGGAAGAGGATCAGGACAAGAAATCCTGGATTAGGAGGCCCATAAACAATACATCTATCACTGCCTGACCATTTAGTACCAAGAAATACTAATTGTTTTTCCAGAATACAAGCAAGTTTCTGTCTATCTCAGACAGTCCTCCACTTGAACGGAAAATCCTACAACAAAAACATATCCTTTCCTCAAATTGACATGTGGAATGGGATACAGAGGGTTTGCTAGGCTGGATATACAGACTGATCCTATACTGTATAAACACAGTTCAGAATTAAGTAAACATACTGACTGTGGCACATAAACATGACCTGGAAATGGGGAAATGCACTTTGTTTTGCTTTTTGTATGTCATGATCCTATGCCTGTATGTTCAGACCGGGTGAATCATCTGAAAAAGGCAAATTAATTTTGCAATGATATATAGCACTCACTTGCAAACAATGATGTCATCAGAGTATTTGTGGTGAGGACAGAGCACTTGGATTTTTATTATCCTTACAAATGTATGATGCAAGATGTTTACTGCTGTAATCCGAAGTTATAATGAGAAATTAAGCCAAACAGTCTATTTCATACTCCATTCTTTCTACTGCATGCATTGATTTACTTGCTAATTTGAGAAAATTAGTAGCTCTCAACGATTCTTCAAGCTATTAATGTAAATTGGCAAGTCTATATATGACTCAGAATTGGTATGATTAAATTGTGCCCAAGCCCTAATGAAGAACAGTTTGAGGAGCAGAGGGATTAGTGGAGCATTTAGAAAATTCTACAGTTTCTACACCTTGGGTGAGCTTTATTTTAGGGTAGGCTTCCAAGGAAGCATCCGCTTTGCATGCATGACCAAATCATCAGAAGCACTTGTCCACCCAGCCCTGCTTAGAAACCAACACGTTGCAATGACTGACCTGACCCT
This sequence comes from Upupa epops, assembly GCA_013397515.1. Classification (NCBI taxonomy): domain Eukaryota; kingdom Metazoa; phylum Chordata; class Aves; order Bucerotiformes; family Upupidae; genus Upupa; species Upupa epops. The sequence continues at coordinate 114,845 of VZRI01003296.1, forward strand.
GCTTTTCCATGGAGATGTGGCTTTTGGTGTCTAAATACTTATAGTATCAATATTTCAATATATCTCTCTATTCAGACTGATAAGGAAAGAGAAGAAAAGAGAGATCTATTATCTGTTCCCTCAGTTTGCCTCTCTGAAGGTGCTGCCTGTATGTCAGCATCATATTTTTGATTAAGTAGCTGATGTCAACCCAGATGAACACATCTGCTATAGACAAGAGACCTCCAGGAAGTGTTTAAGACTGTGCTGGAAGATCACTGAGACTACCAGGGAAGATCAGACAACTAACACCTAATTTAATTGTTTACAGAAAGTAACTGCTCATTCCAACTTACTCTTCAAGGTGGAATTAGTAGGTTGAAGGGTGGCTTGACCAGTGGATTGCCCAACCCAGACCAGTTGCCTCCATCTTACAGCATGACGCTTTGGTCTGGTGCTCCAGTAGCCTCCTCCCTCCATTTTTGCTTTGTATCAAGGAAACTAAGAAGTTCTTTTCTCAAGGTCAAGGTGAACTTGCTTCATCTTTCTCCCTGTGCCTCCTTGTCTTTCTGATTGATGAAATTTAAGTCAACCCCAAAGGAACAGATATTGACACAAAGGCTGAGACAAGAGTGAGACAAAGGTGAGACAAACTTAGATTATTCCCGGAATGGCTCACAGAAATTAGAAAGCCTTGATTTATGGTCCCTCTGAATGGCAAGAAACAATCTGTACTGCAGGGATGACCAAGCACTAGCAGACATTGAGAAGCGAAGTCAGATTCTCCATCCTTGTGCGTATTTAGCAGCTACATGAACATGGCCTTGGGCAGCATGCTCTACGTTACTCTGCTTGAGTGGGGTCATTAGACCAGATGACCTCCAGAGGTGTCTTCAAACTTCAGCCATTCTGTGAAAAATCCTCTAGCAATCTAAACAATTAATTAATTTTAATTAATTGCATACAAGTTTTACAACTAAATGCAACAGACACAAGCTAAATCATGAACAGATGTCTTGATAAAATCAACAAAATCAGTTCCGGGGCCTTTATTGCTCATTATGCTCAGAGCATTATTTTCAGCCAGTCTAAAAATAAACACTGCTTAAGAGGATTGTATCTTAGCAGGAGAGATTCTCTGTCTAAAAGGGTGAATTAAGGATAAATCAAGGTATCTAATTTTTCATAAACCACACATACAATGCATATTCTCTTCCAGGAAAAAAAACAAACCTCATAAATATTTGGACAACTACATCAACATTTCTACTAAAAATAATAATACATACAACTGAAAACATCGCATAGGCATTCTTTTTAGCAAAAAAACAGTACTTAAACTGATGAATTTCAGCAGCTGTTAACTCCTGGAAAGTGAACAGGGTTGCTTCTAGATCTTGATTTACTGTAGAATTCCCCAACCAGCATTTAGGTACCAATCCTTACATTCAGCACCCAGAGCAGATGCTGAGGTCTGCAGGGTCCCAAAGCCTAAAACTAGAGCTTAGAAAAGCACTTAGGAAAAAGATTGGAATTACTTTGTTTAGGAAGGCTGCTGTTTTTACTTTATTGGGCCAAGCAGTTAAACAAACAAAATGAGGCTAGAGTATTGATTTATTTGAGTAGACAGATCACAAAACTTATTTCTAATACATAGATCTATTTTTTTAAATGCAGCGACAGAGAAGCCTACACTGAAAATAATCCCACTCTTTCAGCTGTCCCACTAATTCCCCAGTCATATAAATAGTGTTTTCCACTCTGTACTTACACCACTGCAATCACGGCAAAGCCTCTGGATAATTAATGTTGTCTGGGTTTGTAATGAACGTGGTGAGAGATCACACAGAACTCCAACAGCAGCACCACGTACACAATACATGTTGCTTCACTAGTGCAAGAACCCCTCTCTTGGGTGTTTGACCCTAAAGCATTTCCTAGCTAAATCTACAGAGCACAAACATTCTATTTTAGCAGCTTTAAACATCACAATTTTCTCTGCAAGACCAGCAGCTGAAACCCAGGCCGGAAGAAATCAAGATGTTCTGTGTCTTGAAAATACCATTTTTACAAATAAGGAACCTGTCACAGAAGCTGAGCTCATGGAGAAGAACAGCAAGAGAATAGATTAGTCATGCACAACAAAATATGACCTCAATATTGGGCATGGGTTAGGGCCCAAAAGCTCCAAGATCAGGGATAAGGTTTGTTTACCATGGACTGGTACTGAGACAGACAGCTGAAACTTGGACTAGGTTAAGGCAGGATAAAGAAATGTATCTATTCTTTGTTCTTAATTCATTACTTTTGTTTACATCTCTCAAAATCCATATAATCCTCCAGAAGGCATTTCTTCCTGCTGAGGAGATAATGGGCCTGATCCTTTATTACATTAGCAACAACAAACTGTAGTTAAATGACTCCTCCTGATACTCCCCAGTTACAAATCCACTAATACAAAAGCCGAAAGCCCAGTTGGTGGAATTAAAACCTTTTGTCATAATGGAGGAGCAAATACTCTGCAAATTATGCCCTGTACTGGAGGTAAGATTATCTTTACGGAGACATACGGAGAGCAATCTCTGGTAAAGCAAATTCAAGGGCATCCTGAAAGAGAGAAGCTGATCACAGCTCTGAGAATCATCTAAATCCTTCCTTCACTTCTGTGGAAACGCTGGATATGGAACATTCAGTGAGCTCTCTCTCCAAGCATATTTGAGCTGGAAACGCTGTGCTCCATACTCTAAGGATTGCTTAGTCTGGATAAAAATACACCAGCAGTCATGACAGCATCTCCTATCTGTTGAAATAAGGAAGTGGGAACAGTAACTGGGAAAACTTAAACCAAAATATTTCTTAGCTAATGTTTGCAATGAGCTTAGAGCAAGGCATCAAGGAAAGGAAAGCAGAGGGCTTTTAAATAACAAGATCAGCTTGGGGAGGACCGATTTATCTAATCCTTGCTTTCTGTATCTGGGTCACTTTAAATAATCTGATGATTAAAAAGGTAGCTCCTCCCTTTGCAAAGCAGTGGTCACAGAACAACCTTGGCAGCTGGCAGCAAAGACAGTCTCTTGGAGGCGTGTTAAAATTGAAGGGAATAATTTCTTCCATGAGTCCAGGACATGATTGTTCCCTTACAGCTCCTCACAGGAAAGAACTGTACCTCCCCACTTTGTTTTTTATTTTCCAGCTCTTAGTACCTCAATCACTTGACATTTGCCAAATCTCCTCCCCCTAGAAGATGCAGCTCTTTGCATAAGGCTTGACCTTGTTTGGAACAGAGGAAGATCAGGACAGATCTGTTCTGTTAGGTCTGTGTGGTCAGAACAGTTCTGTGTCACTGCCACAAGGGACAGTCTATAGGTAGACTGAGCTATTAAGACTATTGCAATGTCACAAATATTCCAGCTATCAGACATCTCTGATGCCTCTCCATGAGGTAAATGATACAATCAAAGAGAAAAGGATAGCACTGGGCTCAGTGTGTGATGGATGGGTCGGTGTGAGAAGAATAGAAAGTGGCCAATGCCACTTCCATGGTTCTTCCCTCTGACATTTCAGTGCTCCCTGAGGCTTTTTTTTTTTTTTATTCCTTCCTGGAATTCAGAAATACCTGGAGGATCACTCACAACAAGCCAATATTCATTGAAAAAGATGGGATGACCTCCACAAGGAAATGTAATCAAAACTCAAAGGAATTGCCTGAACCAGCCTGAGTAGATGTCACATGCTTTCCATTGTAACTGGTACCACTCGGTCCCCAGACAAGATTTTGTATTATTAATGATACATGACCAAAAATCACAGTCAAGAAAAGCAATGGCAGAAATTCATTTTTTTCACTTGATGATGCTCATCTAAATCTGAACTTTAAGCAGAGTCAAACAAGTGAAGGTTTCACAGATACCCATTACACAGATGTATTTTCTCCAGCAATACTTGTAGTAAAGGGTGACACTACTAGAGCCAAACAACTGGCCACTTGTCCATTTCTAGTGGAGGGTTACCCCAAAACGACTTCTCCATCTCTGTCCATTCCTGCGTGCCCTCATTTGAGCGCTTGCCTGCAAACCCACTGAAGGGAGATGTCAGCTCTCTGATGATATGCACATGGGTGAAAGTGGAGGCATTCAATTAGTAATCACTGTGGCAATTAGGCTTGGCATCAAAATAGAAATACTTTTCTAAAAATAGTGGCGGTGACATATGAGCTTCAAAGGAGCAGACACTTTCAGAGAGGAAGATGAACAAAATAACAGCTCTGAAGGCCAGCACAAAACCAAAGGGCAAAAAATCAAACCCCTGAATGCTTAACAGTCTCAGATAGCACAGATGGGCTTTGTAATCTCCGTGGTTACAGTGTTTTTAATAGCATTTGCTGAGATAATTCAGTTATTTTGTCATGGCAAGGAACTGGGAAATCAGTGTGGTGTTTCACATGTCACTGGTGCTAAGTTTTGATAAAGACCAGAGATTTTTGCATTTTAATGGAAAAAAGGAAATAAAAACCAGAAATTTGATGAAGCTGGGACTGAGAAAACTCTTGTCTCTCAATTTATCATCAGTGAAGAAATTCTGTCACTATGGCAAATTGATAACACTAGAAATGAGAATGACCTTGACACATACCAAGTTCTTTAAAGAGGAAGTGATGGAGCAACCTGGCTCCATCTTCACCAGCATTAAATCACTACCAACAAATGGCATTTAGCAGGGGCCTAAAAAAAGTAAAGTGTGAAACCTTAGAGAATGCAATATAGCCTTAATACCAACAACTGTTCCTAAAAGGTTTAAGAGCAACAATACAGCATCTATCTTAAAAGATGGAATTGACAGAAAAAGTACAAAACTGAGCATTTCAGTCATAGTTTCAAATTTTTCCTTTCAGTTTTATCTTTAGTTTTTTGTTGCAAACTTTCTCTATTAAGCTCTTGCCTGACACTGTTTTTCTTCTCTCCTCCTTGTCATCAGTGACATATTTCCTGATACTCCCTTAGTAGCTGAGTATTCAAACACATTTAATTCAATCGGCAATTGCTCTGAGGCAAAAACCATGTTAAAGAAAGTATTTGTTAACTCTTGGAGTCAGGCAGCCTAAAGATCTTTTCAGTGTCTCTCTTGTCCTAAAACGTAATGAAGGTACAGACAAACTATTTTACAGAAACAATTGAGTGATCAAAAGGTTAGAGTTGGAAGGCACCTAAAGATCATTGGGTTCCAGCACCCTGCATGGCAGGGACACCTACTACTAAATCAGGTTGTCTAGAGCCCCATCCAATCTGGCTATGAACACTTCCAGGGATGGAGCAGCCACAACTTTTATGGGAAACATATTCCAGTGTCTCACTACCCTCACTCTAAAGAACTTTTTCCTAATCTCCCCTGGTCCTCTCAGTTCTTGCCCTTGTAAAAAGTCCATCCCCAGCTTTCCTGTAGTCCCCTACAGGTACTGGAATGAGGCTATGAGGTGCTCCTGGAGCCTTCTCTTCCTCAGGCCAAACCACCCCAGCTTCCTCAGCCTGTCCTCATAAGAAAGGTGCTCCAGCCATCGAATCATTTTGGTGGCCTCCTCTGGACCCACTCCAACTTGTCCACATACCTCTTGTTTTGGGGGATCAAATGAATAAATTTATTCATGCATTTCTTGACTTTACACTGTCCATCATGAATTTCAAACATCGCACAGCAAAAAAAAACCTGCAGGTCCCAACTTTCAAGTCTGGACTCCAGACACCTAAACTTGCCTGTGTTCCTGCAGAAAAGGACAGAGACAAGCATCTCGTGCATATCCAGCTGTGCTTCCTGAAATAATTTTCAACCAAGGTAGCTCCTGGCTGGTTCTTTATCATATATATAGTCCTCATCTATACCATCTGTTCAGCTCTTCATGGTTAGACAGCTGCCTTAGTTAAGGCAGCATTGACAAAGGTTGATCCAACCATTTATTTGGTAAATTTCTCCTACTCCTAAATAACAGGTATCTCAAATATGCATTAGGATACCTTGGTCAAGTAACAGAGAGATGAACTTCTCCAGTTCAAGTGGACATTTGAAAATGTTTATTTCAATTCTTCCTGATCACATGAAGAATGAGTTCAGAAGCTTGGAATAGGTTAGCTGTAAAAGTTTATCCAACGAACAATCATGATAAGGAAGTCTTTGAGAGATTATCCTTTTTGTTTCTATTCACCAAATTCAACTCAGATATACAATGTTAATAATAATTCTACATTTTGAAAAATTTCTGACACCATTTGTTAAAGCACACTAGAAATTCCTAAAAGAATTCAAGCAACAGCACGAGTTCCTGTATCAAACAGTGAGTATATAATGACTTCAAAAGTGTTACTCACTTTTATTCTGCTTACCAGTAAGCCTTAACTCGATGGATTTGCCAGGCTTGGATAGTTGGAATCCCCGCCTAACACATCACATCTACCTTATAAATCCTTACCAAATCACTTTCAGGAAAGACAAAAGAGCATCATACCTGAGATTGTGCATTAATATTGGCTCCTTCCTTAACCAGAACCTTGACAACTTCAGCTTGTCCTGCTAAGGATGCAATGTGCAGGGCCGTATTCCCTTTCTGTTGTAGAGAACAAAGAAAATGAAAGACGTTACCCTTCTTCAGAAATAATTTCAAGAAGTAGTCTAAGATTCTTTTCTATACTGTAATTTTATGTTACACTATCATGATGGTGCATTAAAATCACAGGGGATAACACCAGTAGTTGCAGTCATGAAAACTTCTTGAGTAGTGCAGCACTAATACCCTAACATAACTTTTCAGTGTAATATAGAATGGGATTGGGACGTGAGAAGAACTTCAGAGTGAAGACTTGCAGGCCATAGTATAAACAACATCTTAAATACAAGTTTATTCAGATTATTAATTTGTACTTTGTTTTTCTTATTTTCTCTCACATATTTGCCTTTTCTTTCTGTGAATAAATTTACAGACAGGCATGAATTACCTTAGTGGCAGAATCCACAGCTGACCCTCTTTCCAGTAGCTCTTGTACCAGTCCCACATGGCCTTCCTTTGCTGCCAGGTGCAGAGCATTAAGTCCATTCTGTAAGCACAAGACCCATATCCATTACAAATAGCAGATCTGAGGGTACACATTCCTACCTTCCCCTGCTATAAGAAGATTAGTAGCTGGAATACCGTTACATCCCTTAGCTGACTGTCTACATCAGTCAGATGCTTTTGGCTCGGTTATTTAAGCTGAGGCACTGTGTGATAAACGTCTCCAATAACGTTTTTCTCATAGCAACAAAGACATCAAAACAGGCCAGATTTTGCAAGTATCCAGTAAAGATTCCTTCCTTTCTGACAGGTTCACATTTCTCCAGACTGCTGTGACCCTAGGGTTCCCAACAGAATGCTTTATTTCAAAATTAGAGGGGATATCTGCCCTCTCTTTACCATAGTCTTATCTAGCCCCACTGAGTTGTCACCAACACAGAGAAATCAGTGGACTTAGCCAAGCTTACACAGGAGGAGTCTATGTAGTCAGGATTTTTCCAGGCTGATATAGCCTGGGCTCTCCTCCTGTCCTCTGGGATAACCGAGAGAGCAAGTTGACCAAAATGGTTGTTGAAATGTGTGGCTTGCAAATTACATTGATACTTGACTTAGTATGTTTGCTGGTTTCTAATCAGCAAAGCTTTGCTAAACGTGGAGGGTATGGAACCTCATTCAAAAAGGAAATTAAAATTAATTAAATAAGAGCTAGGATTTCCTTTTTTTAAAGCAAACTAAGGAACTCAGCATCTAAATCAGCAACATCTTAAACAGGAATAGGATACTTCATCTGTTATAAATTCCAGCCATGGAAATGGTATCTTCCTCTTCCTCATATACCTCTTCTACCCAAGGAAAAGGTATTAAATGACAGGCTATTATAACTGAATCACCAACCCATTTTGCACGATTGCATGGTATTTTTCATGGTACATCAGATAGGTGACAGCAACAGATGCTGTCACTGCCCTCCAGCATTTTCGAATTTTCCATACTTCGGCCACCAGGAGCAGTACTCAGGTACTCCTACTAGAGAAACCTGCACCAAGTTCAGCAAGTAGCTCATTATCATTTAAATTGTGAATTTGCTTTCAACTCTTTCTGTTGTCCAAGCACAGAGGCAGCTCAAGCTTGCAATCACAGGCAGATTTTGAAGCACTCAGGCTTACAGGAGGCATTTCATGGGAGTGGGTCCAATGGCTGTAGCCACCGCAATCTAAACATCCAAACACATTTCTGAAATTACTCCATTTAATTCCACCTTTGGGGAAACAGCCCAGGCAGGTTTTGTGGTCAGATCAAGAAGTGCAACTAGGAGCAAAGCAAAGGAACTGAAGGCAGGCTGCACCGAGCAGCTGCAGAACCCAGGAGTGAGCCTTTTCCTGGCTCAAGAATAAATCCTCAGCCAACAATTTACGATGATGAGGTGAACCTCACAGTACATACTGGTGATGAGAGTGACCTTGAGATAGGGAGCAGTGCACACATCTATGAATGTTTTGCAGGCTACAAACATTTGAGAAATCTTTCTTGTTTTTTCGTCTCAACTGAGTATTAAATAACTGTAATTACTACCTACAGCCACAGAGAGCTTTGAAAGTATTTTGTGGAGAAAGACACAGCATTCTTCTCCTTGTTTGAGAGCAAAGACCTGTTCTCAGAACTCATCTCACAGATTGGATCACCAATGCTGAGTGTGAACAGTTATGTCGTGTTATTAACCTTTTCTGCTCTTTGTGAGCAGAGTAAGTTCACAACCAGCAGAGAAGCTGCAACACTGCACATGAATTATGTGCTCATGTGTGTCTCAATGCTTGTTTTTCGGTTGCCCATGTGCCACAGGATGGAGAAAGCAAGGATTGTCCCAGTGATCTATCAATAGCTACCTTTTAAAATATCTGTATTTGTACCTTTCAGACACATTTTTTGCAACATGTGACTTTCTTTGTTCATTGAGACATAAGCAAAGTGAATACAGGAGATCCAGTCAAAAGGTTACAGAAAGAACCTAGAGCCGCAAAATGCAGTTCCTATTGTACACATTCAAATTCTTTAAATAAATTAAGTAGAAGCAAACCCAGCACTTTAAACATTGAGGGCCAGTGTGACTGAAGCCTTCAAGTGAAGCTTTGTTCCTCCATAATCAGAACCAAAGCTGTAATTATTTCCCAAACCACGTGGCTGATCCCTGCTACTTCTGATGAGGGAAACTCAGATTTAATCAATGCAACTCCTCCGTTCCTGACAACTGGATTTTTGTCTTTCTGAACAACAAAGGTTTCTGACATTTCCCTTTATCTCTCCCATGCCTACCAAAGAGTTGAGGGTGGCAGGAGATAAAATTTGTTGTCTGCTAAGCAAAAACCTTACAGGATCGGGGTACAGCATACGTACATCATTACTGCCTTTATTTTAGAGGCTCATTTGCTGTTCTCCTATAAAAGAACATAATATCAAGCCTTCCAAGCTTGTTCTTTGAGTGTTTCCCTGCAGAGCTCAATTCCCTCAGTTCTTTTTATCCTACATCGCTGCATCAATGTTCTGGATCCCACAGAGTGCAACAAATGTGGGCTCACACCGCTACTGCTCACAACACTGTCTGTAGTGACACCCCAGGTGTTTTCCCCATGCCAGAAGAGCCCACAGATTTATTTCTTGGGACGTCACAGAAATCATTAGCCTTTTCTAAGCCAGTCCTACCTAAGTCAGTTATGTTCTGCCCCCCCCAACATAAATTAGGCACAGCCTTGCTGTTATTTGTCTGAAAATCACTTAAGGTTGCCCATGCACCTTCTGCTTTTGTATCCAGTCACCTCATGGAGCAATCTTCGTGAAATTGAAGTTTGTCTGCCATTACCTGGCTTAGTGTCAATCCTCCTGTGCCATCTACTCCTTCTGGGATATCACCCAGATGTCCCAACAGCAATAATGGCTTCTACTGTTCCTGCTAAACCCTGCTGTGCCAAAGCCAAATGACCTCACAGAAAGCCAATGTCTTGGCATATGAACCTCTAGTTCCGCTGTAAATCAGCTAAGTCAGCACTACCACCAGTACTGCTTCTGCTTCTCCCATCCTCTCCTCTGCTCCTTTTTGTCTTCATGAATCGTTTCCTCTCTATACATTACAATCTGATCCTTTCTAACTCCTACTGACTCTGATGGAAGTTGAGATTAAAGCATTTAAGGAAGATCTGACAATATTTGAGTCTCTAATCACTCCTGCCTTTGCATCCTGGGTTTGGCTTCTAAGTCCAAACAGCTTGGCCATGACCCGTGTGCTAGATATCACTCACTTTATTTTTTTTATTATTATAATTACTACTGTTATATTGTTTCTTCTCTTTTTGTATTTTGTAAACCCTCCTTAGCCCCCATGGCTTTATTTTTACCTGTTTTCTGCTCCCACTCACCCTGGGGATAGAGATGGGGTAAATGAGCAGCTGTGTGGTGCTTTGTTGCCAACTGGGTTCAAACCATGACAGTCCTTTCTGATGTCCGATGTGGGGGACTAGGAAGGGTTTAGATAATGATAGCTCTGACCCAAGTGTGTTAAACAATCCTGCTTTGTTTGTTAAGCAGTGATCCGTTACCATGTTGGTCCACTTGTCTGCACAACAGTGTTATGTAAAATCTCATGGATATTGTGAACCCCTGAGAGGGTGTTTAGCATCTCTGGGAGAGAGATCAGGACTGTCATGTCATTTATTTAATACTGCTGACTTAAGACATGCTCATATCATTCCTTATGATGTTAACTTGGTTATTTGTCATTCATCACCCAGTCTAGGGGCAAAACAGAGGAAGAGGCTTTCTCAGCTTTGAGAATTTGAAATATCCCTGGGGTGCCCAAGCCACTCTCCTATTATTGCTGTGTCTCTTCACTGTGTCCCAGAACCAGGTTAGGGTTACACTAAAATTTTTAAAGTACCACCTGGAGATGTTTCTCAAGGCTGGAGAGTTATGAGTAGCAGAGTGTAGGGCAACAGTATGAACACATGGCTAGGATACTTCAGACCATCAAGGCAGAGATGCAACATACATATAAGCCCAGGACTGAGGGGTGGACTCGACCACAGACACTACTGAACATGTCATCCATGAATGCAAAACATGGGCTGCAATTAAACAAGCCCAATGGTTCAAACCAAATGCTATGTACAGCCCTGACTGAAATACAAGTACCTGGAGACCTGGCACACTGGCTACATCACACTCTCATGAACACACTAGGGTCAATGCTGTGTGCTTTGGTGGAAGTCACTCACCAGATGACTGGAACCATATGCTGTGCGCCTGTTGCCACTGCCCATAATTCTATTCTGGGGATCAAAAGGCAGATGTTGCAACAACATGGCACCCCAAAAGAATTGAGTTAATGGGACTCATTTCTGAAACATCCTTATAGACCCTGGGCCAAAAAGCCTGGCATGGAGTGGGTACATCAAACCCCTGCCATGCACTAGCTTATAAGAAAGCCATTGTAGTTTCTATCAGTGTGTTTTACTGAGAGCAATGGGGTTGGGACCTTCAAACAGTGTGATACACATTGAGAAAAAAACACCTGGTTAGTTGACACCAGAGGATCTGCCCATCTGGTAGACAGAGCTGGTCCTTCCCAGTCAAAACTCCCACATGCTATGGAAAGGGATAAAGTCCCCATAGCGCACATGAAGAATGTATTAGGGAAGGCAGTTGGCATCAGTCCTGCCTTTGGCAAAAGGCAAACCCATCCATGGAACTGCCTTTGCTCAAGGGCCTGGGTGCACTTCATGGGTAATGCAGGAGGATGGGAAAGTCCAATGTGTACCTCAAGAGGATGTAATTTTGAGAGAAACAGACACTGAATTAAATTGCATATTAATCCATAAATGACCCTGCTACTGTATGTAGTATGTCAGGTCAATGATACTAAAATAATACTCACTCCCATCAATGAGGAACTGACTTTGAAACCAACTAAGGGACAACAGTGAGGGAACTTGAACAGATGCCCAGCAACCTCCACAAGATCAAATTCTTCAACCTACAGACCCATGAGCATGTGCTATGTCAGACACACCAGCCTCAAGCTCTGGATGCGGTATGCAACAGCCCAACACAATCTCTCCTGCCCTGAGACTGCTATGACAGATGGAGCCTGAAATTCATGCATTAAGTTAACTCAATGGGTGTATGAGACGGATGGCCTACAGATTATGGGAATGAGACCTGTGCTTATGTGTGTCTACAGGACACCTAAAGCAGCAGATCTGGACATGATGTAGATGATATAGAATAAGGAGTAGATTACATTATTAAAGATTTATTTTCCACAGCCAACACAGCCAGACCAAACCAGACACTGGGATACTGGGTATCATACTGACCTTATGCCCAGTATAAAGGAAGGGGGGGATTAGCCAGACAGGACAACACAAGCAGTGGTGGACTGTGATGCTGATTGTCTGGGTGGCACTGAGCAATGCATTGTGTATTACTCACTTTATCATTGTTACTATGATTGCTTTTTCTCTCTCTTTGTGCTGCTTAAGTAAATTCTCCTCCTCTTAACCCCCGATTAGTTTTACCTTTTTATGATCCCCATCCTGCAGCTGGGGACATCTTGCCACACAAAGCGTAGAGCAGCATTTAGGGAACTCACAGATAAAATGTCAGTCAACAAAACAAAACAACACCTTATTGGTTTAATGCTTTTACATGCTTTTGCAGGATGAAATGCAATACACGTTTACCAAGTTACCTCCACTGCTGTTTGCACTGGAAGGTCAAGAGCAAAGCAGAAGGTACAATTACATTTGAAAATTAACACTCTATTGTGACTAACTCTGTATAGCTGTGGTAACTCCACGTTTCCAGAGTTAAGGAGGCACTTGCACTCACTAGTAGCAGCTGAGACTAAAAACCAGTATCCTAGTTTTTGCTTCAGACCTTTCAAGGAGGATCTGGGAAAGGGCACATTAAAAACTTCTCAAGTCTGAAGGTCTGCTGGAGTTTTTCCCCAAAACATCACAAAGAGATTAAGTGCACAGTTGAAAAACCCAAATCCATTTCAGATTAGGAAAATTGCCTCTTTGTGTTGCTTTATAGCCTGTGAATTCATGAAAATGAATTGACCTATGGAGTGACATCAGCATGTGATGATGTTCTCATTATGATGGCAGTGGTGCTTCAGTCTATAGTTAGTGCTACTAGGAGGGTGACCTGCTCTCCACACCAGTGGACTTAGGGAGGAATTAATCGCTAGTGCTCTGTCTTGATGTAACCGAAGCAATAAAGACATCAATCAAATTATAAAGAAGCCAATGAAACGAGAGCAAAAGCCAGAGAGATCTAAGTTTTTCACAGCCTTAGAGCTAGAGGTACCCCAGAACTACCTAATATTTGAAGCCTGTTATATTTGAGGTATCAGATTTCACACATATTCCTTGTGTGTGCAGTAGGCTTCTTCAAAATGAAAGCCAAAATCCATCATATTTTGCCTTCCAAAGAGAATATGAGGAAACATTATGTTGCCTTTGGAATTCCAGCTCTGCTTCCAAGCACGCAAGCAGCTCTTATTGTTAGGAATCCTGTTCCTAAAATATGGCTTTTATAGAATTGGAGGTTTCCAGTGGTGATCAGCTTTCCATCTGATGAAACACCAGTAATGAGATTGTTTTTAAGGGACAATTTTCAGAACAGGGAAATGTTGTCCCCTGATGTTTCTAACCTTTTTCAGAAAACAAAGAAATAGAAATGCTTTCAGATTTTCTGAGTAGATAATGGTTATGAATTCAGATTAAAGGGCATTCCAGAGCAATTTAATGATGCTTTGTATCTCAAGTTAAGTAATAACTAATTATTAACTATGCTAATAACCATAACTGATCCCTGCATTGAGTATATCCAGAAACATTATTTTCTATCAGACTTTGGAAATGGTTAAATTGAGGAACTACTTTATCTATAAAGACAGATCTCTGCAAACCTGGGATCTGAGCAACAAACACTCATGATATTTTCTGCTCAGGAAACTTAACATTTTGTGCCATTTTCTGAGGTGGGATGTAGCCTAAAAATAGAGAGAAAAAAATCCCTGTGTATAGAAGGCTTCATTTTGGAAGGAACACTCAGATAGTTTAGTCTTTGAAAAATCAAATGCATCCTCTGTGTTTTGCACAGAGTGTATTAGCTTCTCCCCTCAGACAGCTGGAACTCAACCACGCAGACACCCCATAGAGGAGGAGGAATAACTTCAAGGCTGCAGCAGCAGCTGCCATGTCTTGTTCACTGTTCCCTTACCTCTAAAAGAGGAGTCTACTCCCACTCTGAGGAAAACTCACAGTACACCAGTGATGCTGAAGGTCTTATTTATCAAAAAGCTTCATGAGCAGTTTGACTTGGTGCCAGAAGGGGAGTTTGCAGGAAGTGGAAGGAGATGTTTGTGCTCAATGGATGGAGAAGGGCTAAAAAATGGGGGTCACAGGATGTCCACCTGAAGTCATTCTTGAGGAGCTGCCATAGGGTAATCAACATCTTCAGTGAAAGAAATTAGCTACACACGGAAAAGTTCTTCCTGGCTAACAGGGCTCAGACAAACCAAAAGAGAGATTGATTTTATTCAGAAATCTGAAGGGGTTACCTCAGCATTTTTTGGATGTGCACTGTTTGTCAAGAGCTCCAGACACTTCGTACAGACTCAAAAATTCATGAATTATGAGTTACTCAGTCTACATGTCAGGTAAAATTTAATCATGTTAATATGGGATTTGCTTGTTTTGCACATGAGCCAACAACTTTTTTTTTTGCCCTAATAAATGCACATTAAGTCCAGCTTTGAAACTGGCTGCAGCACAAAGCCACAGATTCTGAATGATGTAGTGCTTCCACCACCTACCATCCAGAAAGACTATCTATTTTGAGTCAACTAAGAGACTGCATACCCCTGTCCTGGGTTGATCCTTTTTTGGAAATATAGCTGTTTATAGTTAAGACATAAAATTTGCTGAATATAAATTACTCATAACTGGGGAACTTGAAGTTCACCAGGTTGTGTCCCATATAATTCAGCAAGTTTTCTCTCAGCAGCAGGTCTTGTATTGAAAACTTTCTTCTAGACACTAAGACAAGAATTTTCTTTACATTATCAATAATTTGCAAATGAAAATCCCTGGCTCTTCTCCTGCTCATCATTACATTCCTTGGCGGAGACAGCAGAACTTCTCTCCTGTCACTTTTGTGACACTTTTGTGTCACTTCCATGTGACATGTACCCACTTCAACCATCTGCAGCTTTTATTCAGCAGGAAAGTTGATGTCTCATTACAGTTTAGATAATTTCCTTTCTTACTCTTCCAACCACTTTTTTGAAAGAGTTAAATTACATTAAATTTACCAGGAGGTAATTGTGGTTTTCAAAGTCAGTGGTGTCCAGGTAGTGGTAATTTTGATGTGATCTGTCTAGTATTTTGGGGAAAGCCTGTATGGCCTGAGCTTTCACATACCCCCTTCACAGAAACACTACTGATTTCACTAGAACGTCAGGACACTTTCAGACACAGTTGGACAGCCACAAAAACCTAATTAAGTCTCTAGTTTTCTGGAACAAGGTAAGAAAGCATAGCCACTCACCAATCATCTGAGGAGGACACAGAATTTTGTTGCTAATGCCAGTGAGCTACAAGATTTTAATCTGCTGAGACACAAGTTAGCTGGCCTGCTAAAAATAACCCCCCATGGAGTTTCTACCTACCAGTGAGATCTCACTGAAATAGCAAGGGAAGCCTCGGACTTCCGCATCTTAGGACACAGGGAATCAGGTGCTTTGTGTGGGATGGTGAAGCCAAATCAATTGGCTGATGGCAGTGCTCTCACCAGGATACAGCACTATGCAATACTTATGTAATGCCCAGCCTGCCCAGCACTGCATGCACATGTGGGGCTGGATTTGACTCTGTTCTCGGTGAAACCATCACCTCTACAGTTCCAACTGCCCCTAAGCATGAAGATGGCACGGTGGAGACCTACACCATCTCCTGCTCCCTTTGAACTTCCATCAGAATTTTAGAACCCACTGGGGATAAATGAGGTCATGCACAGTTGCAAAAACTAGATTTCCTTCTAAAATTTTATGAAGCCAAGATATTATTTGTGCTTTGGGGGCAACCAACAGAACAAGAAAGTCTTCATTAGAACTGAACCACTTCAGTCAAAGAGGCACCAGAAACGAAACAAAGTGGTTACAACAATACTAAGCTCTTTCGTATAATAAATAAACAGTACTTCTACTACTACTACTAGTAATCATTTCATAACATATACTTTTAATTGAAAATAATATATAAACATTAATAAACAACATGGAATGTGCACATCTACCTACTGATTTCGCTAACATCTACTCTCCTTGATATGAATTATCCAACTGCAATCCCGTTCCCCTGGCATCCCTGTTCATTTAAACCAAGCAATGGCAGGTCCTGAACACTGAGGATCAAAACGAAAGCATTAACTATACTTTTTTCTTTATTTGTGAGAAAGATCTCTCAACATGTTACAAACTGGGCCAGGATAATGAGGAATAGTGAAAAGTTGATTACAATTGTTTTTTAACGTCTTACTATCACATGAATGAGTGTGTGGCCAGGAAAGCGAAGTGTTGGCATGAGACTCTAAAAATGTCCCTGTACTACTGGGGTTAAACCCAATGCATTGAGTATAAAAACAAAAAGATATTTGCACCAAACTTTTTTAGGTTTATTAAAATTATTTTGCAATTTAGCTTTGAAATCCACTCTAACGCTGCTGCTAGGTCAAGAACAATACTGAAAACAGAGCTTGAGGTGAATCAAACCATCTATAATAAGTCATCAAGCCTAAAAAAAACCTAGGTTTTAAAGGAGGGAGTTCTTGCAACTCACTCTGGCAAACTCCTTCCAATACCTTACCTGATTGCAGGTGTTGATGTCTATTCCACTTTTCAGGTACTCCACAACTTTGTCCAGGTTGCCAGCTCGGGCAGCTCGGAGGAAGCTTGCATTGCTATCAGACTGCAAAAAGAGAAGAAAAAGTACCTCCAGTTAGTTCCTGCTTCAAAGTGAGCACAGCTTCATCTCCAGTGAACAGCTTCTGCAGTTTACGCTGCAGGAGAATAAAATAATGAAGAAAACCAACTTTGATTTGTATCTGCATTAATTAGCATACAGAGACTTCAGAAGCACCAACCTCACAGTGAGCAAAACAGTGCAATAATTGCTGAGGTTCAAAATGTAGCACATACCAAAAAATATTACACATCAGAGTAACTGATATTAGGAAGAAGAGGAAAAAAATCTAATCATCAGCTTGCCAGGCACAGTTTTCTAGGGTATATATACATATATGTGCTCAAAACTATGGAAAATAATCAACCAAGCTAGTTATTGGCTCTGCTACTGAAGCAAACACACACTGTCTTTGGATCTGTGCAGCATTGAGAGTGGAGTCAACCATAGAGCAAAGTGGATAACAGACTCAAGCCATCAGATCCACGGATCTAACTCTAGGATGTACACACACTCGCTCTTAACCTATCTGTGTTCACCACTGAAACCCCAATAGCATTTATAAGTTAAATACAGCCATGTTTTCATTTTCTGTTAGGTTGTGGGATGTAGTGTTGAGCCAGGTCAACTGGCTACACTAAGGCAACTGAAGACACCAGAAGAGGAAGAGCAAAAGCCTCCTGCTTTCACCTTACTAATAGTGACCACCAGAGCAATTCATCCCAGTCCTCCAACACCTTCCATGATGTTTATGTCAGCCACCCAACTGCTGACACTGTACTATCTCACTTCACAATCCCTGAATCCAACCTACTTTAATCTGTGACAGATGGATGTTATGGCAGTGATTCTTCTTACAATGTGCACTACACATCAAGGCAAAAACCATCCCATTTCAAATTCCTTTCGTCCAGCTCCAAGCACATCTCACACATCTGTCACTGGTAAGCAAACAGAGGATGTTCCTAAGCATGCAGCAGGGTAAAGTAACTTGAAAGGCTAAAAGTCTCAATTATTGTAGTTAAGACCATCCAACTATATGCCTTTTGTTTCAGGCTGAGAAGATGCCAGCAGGGCATTCCAAATATATTCTCATTTCCTTGATTCATACTTTTATTATTTCTAAATTAAATTACCATGATGCACATTACCTCGTGACATACCAGATACACGTGACTATCGATGGCAGTGTGGAATAAGAACCTCTGGTCTACACATTGATTTATTATTAATTAACTCTTTATGATTAACTCTTTGTACAGTCACTTTTATTCCAGAAGCATCTCTGGCTGTGTATGGTCCCACTCCGAAACAAAAGTGCTTGATTGAGAATAAAAATCAGGTGTAAGTATACAAAGAAGAGACCCAAAGCAGCAATTCAGCTGCTTCATGTACAAACTGACAAAGACCAGTGAGACGCTCAACAATGTGAGCACTGTGTTACAGAGCTAAGGAGCCAGGAACACTCAGATCTGTATTTTCTTTTCTGCTTTTGTTTGTCAAAGGTAATTTTTCAGTAGGTTATCAGGAGCTTCTCCTTTCCCCCATTCTTTCAAAGCCTTTAAACAGAGTTTTCTTTGGCAGCATTACTGCCTCAGCAATTTATTCACATTAGCACATTAAGAGTTTGGATCCATTTTGACAAAATCATCTTGGTAGTCAGCAGCAGCAGTACTTACTTGCAATTCTGTGAGACCAAACAGTGACCAAGAGCAGCATGACAGTGGTTAAAAACACAAAACCTACCAGTACTTATGCAGTGAGCAGTCTTTGCTGACGACAAACCATTGATTTGTGATTAAGAACATTTCCAGCAGAATACAAAAGTGTTCTTTGTAAGTACCCAGTTAGAAAGAGAATACATAGATAAGAAACCAAGTGAACATAAGATTTCTGTTCTTTTTAATGGCTATGGGGCTGTGGATTCAATGTTGCTCTCACTAACTGCAATGCTGGAATTCTACTTGAATTTGAAGCATTCAGGGAATCTCCATAATGACATCATACATGGAAATTAGTACTTTGTTCAAGTAGTCAGAAACCTTCCTCCCTGCTTTCTCTGTCCTCACACTAGTTGCCTTTCTTGTCCCACAACACACAGACCACATCCTTTACTGCACAGACCATGTGACAATTCCTCACAGGCAGCTTAGAGAGATGTGCAAGAATAAATGGTGAAATCACATGCTGTATCAAATTCACAGGAATTCCTCCACATATTCCAATCTGCTGGTGAAAATGAGCTCTGTGCTTTAGAAGGAAAGACTGAGAGAGTAGGAGGCTGCAGTTTCCAGAATAACATCATCCAAACCATCCCAACAGTTGTGTGAAATCCTATCTATAGTAAAATTATTTGTGAAGGTTGATTTTGAGGGGTTGTTTTTCCCCCTTGCAAATGCAGGGAATGACCCCAGGCTGTCCACAGTCACTAAGATCTCTTTCAATGGGAAAATGAAGTCTGTCAACAAGACCTACATACCAATTCTCATCTGTTCAGTGCAGTGATTAACAAACGTAAACACGTTCTGGGGTGTAAAACTGCTAATTGGGTGTTGGACAGCAGTTTTGAATTCCAGTTTTGCTGTCATTCGGTTAAAACAGATATTTGGAACACCAATAACACTTCACATTTACCTTTCAAGCACTGACTTTGGGATACCCTGCTTTGATTTTAGGGAGAAAGCTCAGATCATCAGCAGTTACCAACACTGGTGTTGAACTGAATCCCAGAATCAGATAATTTAAAGGAAATGAGCTGACAGGCCAGAAGATGACCAGTCAAAACTCATCCACGTCTGTCCAAGACCCAGATTTCTTAGAAGATCTGAATTGTGAACATTTTAAAAGATAATTAATTAGAAAAAACCCTCCCTACTCAAGAATACTTCCTTCCCAGCATAGGAGACGTGAATCACAGAATTAATGAGGCTGGAAAAGATCCCTGAGATCATCAAGGCCAGCCTATGACCTAACATCACCATATCAGCCAGACAAGGGCGCTAAAGGCCACAGCTAGTCTGACCTTCAACACATCCAGGGACCGGGTCTCCACCACTGCCTGGGCAGTCCATTCCAGGGTCTGAGCACCCTTTCCTTGAGGAAGGGCTTCCTAATATTTAACCTAACTCTCCCCTGGCAGCTTCAGGCCCTGCCCTCTCAGTGACTTTCAAAGCCCCTTCCTTTGTTTATAAAAATAGATGTTTACCACCAATCTTCCAATAAGATGATGATAAGGAAAACAGATTAAATCACAGATCTTAAAGAAACTCCAGGACCTAAACTCCTGGATGAACAAGACGCCAAATTATTTCAATTTCAAAACAAGTACTTTTAGCACACAACTTTTTCCCTTCGAGCATGTGGGGGCATTTCACATCTAATTAATCCTGCTATGAACATTTCCTTGTATAGGATTTGTTAATCATTGAACTGAAAAGCCCACAGTCCTACAACTGCAGTTCTAAACTTCTCTCTCTCATTATCTACAGCACCTTCTTATCCAGGAAAGGGACACAACTAACTTTTACTTTTTTTTTCAGAAACGAGTAGCTGAATCATGGGCTCTGTAAAGTGTGAAGACGATGACAACATTTCAGAGATGAAAGATCACTAACAAGTTAAATATTCTCCACCAAGACATCATGCACAGCACCTATCAGTTGGTTTAATCCCAGGGATTCGTGACTCTAAAATTGATGACGATGACTGTAAGTCAGAACAATAAATATATTCTTTCAAGCACCTATTATGCACATGAGTAATTTAAGGCGCCGAGTATTTAGGTCAATTACTCACAGAACATCATGAAGGAGACGGAGAGGATGGCACAACTTTGACTGACATTGAGTTGAAACTGTGACTGGACTTGCCCTCAACATAATGTAGGTAACAGTATGGCTGTGGGATCATACTCTGTCGTAATGACTGGTACCATCTACAGCAAAAACTACTGTCTCATCACAAGATGCTGAAACAGCTAAAAAAGAAGGAAAAGTCTTTATGGCATACACTGCGTGTGATGCGGTATTAAAGTACTCAGGAATTTCAAATCAAAACGAGGTTGGACATAGCAAAGAAGCTGCAACCCAAACAGGAGACTGGGTATAACAACACTGACAGTGGCATTGAGAGCACCCTCAGCAAGTTTGCTGGTGACACCAAGCTGGGTGGTGCAGCTGATGTGCCAGACAGGAAGCCATCCAGAGGGACCTGGACAAGCTGGAGAAGTTGGCCCAGGTGAACTTCATGAGAATCAACAAGGCCAAATACAGGGTCTTGCACCTTGGCTAAAGCAACTGGAGATTTGAATACAGACTGGGAGAGGAAACACTTGAGAGCAGCAATGTGGAAAAAGACCTGGTGGTACTAGTGGACCAAAAGCTGGACATGAGCCATTAATGTAAAATCACATCCTGGGCTTCATCGAAAGAAACATGGCCAGCATACTAAGAAATAGGATTCTGCTTCCTACTCTACCCTGGTGGTACTTCACTTGGAGTCCTGCATCCAGCTCTGGAGCCCCCAGTACAAGAGAGATGTGGACCTCTTGGAGCAGGTCTAGAGTGGGCCACAGAAATCATCCAAGGGCTGGAGCCCCTCTCTTATGAAGACAGGCTGAGAAAGCTGGCATTATTCTGCCTGAGGAAGAGAATGCTCCAGGGAGATCTTATAGTGGTCTTCCAGTACCTGAAGGGGACTACAGGAAAGCTGGCGAGGGACTTTTTACAGGGGCAGGGGGCCAGAAGACAAGGGGTAATGATTTTCAACTGAAAGAGGAGAGATTTAGGTTGGAGGTTAAGAAGTAGTTCTTCAGTGTGAGAATAGCGACACCGGAACAAGTTGCCCAGAAAAATTGTGCCTGCTCCATCCCTGCAAGCATTCAAGACCAGACTAGATGGGGCTCTGACCAACCTGATCTAGTGAACCCGATAATCTTTAGAGTGCCTTCCAACTCTCACCTTTCTATAGTTCTATGAATAGTCAAGACTTAGAGCCTCACAGAGAAATTTGTTTCATTGCTACGACTGGAGACAGGGAGAACCCTCACAAAAAAAGGCAAAAAAAAAAGGTAGTATAGTAACTGCATATACAAAATTATGTGTATGTCTGTGTACAAACTTCTAACTTATTTTAGTCAAGACTGAATTGAAATATTTCTTACAGAAAGCATAATACTTGCAAACAAGACTGGAAGTTCTTAGAGGGACCATTCCAATTGTTAATAATGGCAAAGCCAGGCTCCAGCTATTCTATCTCTCCCAGTTACATGTCAAGGAGTGACTTTCATTTCATGCTCATTGTCATATTTCAACACTTCGGACCCTTTTGACAACTCATCCTTGAAATTCCAGTGCTTGCAGAACCAGCTACCCTCTCTACTGGAATGTATGTTGCCTTGTCAGTTTTGCTTTGTTTTTAACCAGGAAAGAAAAAAGGGCCAAGTTTAGAAAACCACTTAAAAATACGTTTAATATTTTACCACACTTTTAGGTCTAATTAATCTCAAATTAAATTGGTTTCAGTTAGCTGCTGAAAGTTGGATTTAAACACAGGGTTGTTGCTGAGCAAAAACATTAAAAAAATTAGCAAAAACAGCAGCAGCAAACAGGAAGAGAAAATTGATGCAAAATCAACCCTTACTTGAGCCAAGAAGCAAATGTCTTCTCTAAACCCCTTATGATACTTCGCTGCCACAGTCATCTGTAGGAGTCCTCCCACTACCTTTGTTAATTGGACATACTGGACTGGCTGCCAGCTGATTTTTCCTGTGTCAATGAAGGATTTGTGAGAACCGAGGCAGAACCGCATAGTTTGCTATGAAAGAAAAGTCTTTTGCCCAGTTGCATGTTTTTTAGTAGAGAGTGGAAGTGATAGAAGTTATTTTGATCCACAGTGATTTTTAAATATAAGGTAACATCAGTAATTGGGTTCTAATCCAGAAGAGCTCTTAGTTGCAGCTAGACTTGAGGCAAAAGTAATCCCTCCTGTCCCAGTAGGCTACTCATGTTCTCCAAACCAAACATTTTGGTCCAAGTTCCAGAGATGTCTGCAGGTCTGAATTCCATTCATTAGTGTGAAACTAAAAAATATAATCTCAAAAGTGCCTAGCAAAAAATAGCCTGCATTTTTGTGTTTTTAATACAAAACACAAAAAACAACCTAACAATCTGTTTAAAAAACAGATAAATCTTCCTAAAACTTCCTTCTCACTAAAACTCTAAAAATATCTAAAAATACAAAAGGACAATCCTATTGTTTAATGAGTAAATTGCCTGTGCTGGAATTTGAGTAAAACATTTTGAATCACTTGGACACCATATATTGAGATCTGAGGTGGTAGGAACAACTTTAGACCCTGACAGGCATTTCAGTGGTTTCCATGGCATTTTTCCATTACCAATGATGATCCTAAATAGGGAGGTAATAATGCTAGAGCACCTCCCAAAGGAACTGGGATGCCATTCCAAGCATATCTAGCAGAGTATTAACTAGCCTTAACGAAAATCCAACCTGTAAATTAAGTTTATGACACACTGATGGCAGATAATTCTATCACTCTTGTTTTCATGCCTTGTCTTATTATCAGAGTATTTTCCAATAGCAATGTGCTCAACTTATCATAAGGACCTTTCTTGTACAGAAAGTAAAATGGATAGGAAAGTGCTAAATGAAGAATTTTGCACTTTGACCACTGTGGAAAGACATCAGGAACCAGTTCCCTCCAAATCACACAACACAGAATCATTAAGATTGAAATAGACCTCCACAATGATCAAGTCCAACCATCAACACAACAGCAAATTCCTCTGTATAAAGGTTACACTGAATTTAAACAGGCCACATCGGTTCTCTTTGGCATCAAATCCATAATAGTGATAATAATGATGGACACAAATACCTCACAAAAGCTATTTATCCCACTTTAACAGAGTTTATTTTCCGTTGTGCATAAAGCCTCAGTTGTTGACTGTGACACAAAGGTTCCGGTTCTTTTTAGTTTCAAGTTATTTAGCTTCATATAGACAATTCAGGGCAGATAAACCAGCAAATGCCTCATTTCTTAATCACGATAGACCTGAAGCAGCAGGCTGTAGTTGATTTTAGTCTCAAAACTATTACATTATGCAAAGCAATTCTGCCATATGAGTTGGCTGAACAGCAACTCAAATCTTGCATCTGGTACAAGATACATGGCGTTGTCACATTCAACTTGATGAACCATGATGGTGAGCAGGTCTACAGCTGTATGAAAACACAGGAATAGTATAACTGATATTTATTGTCCTGTTTAGGACCCAAAAAATGGTACTATTTCTTCCTTTCGAATACAACTTTGCTGCTGTTTCTAATTTAAAGACATCATTTTCATCAGATTTTAATTTTTGTTTGAACCCTTTTGCAAGGAATCTTGATAACAAATATGACCCTGCAAATTGCTGCAATACAGCAATTTCCCTTTGCAATCCTCCAAGACAGATATTCAAAAGCAACTTTTATCAACCCTCCCAGAGTCACATAAAACCAAGATCTTATGATTAGAAGTATCAAAGACACCACCAAACTGCCTGTTCTCTGCGTGCTATGAAAAGCTCTTAAGACTGCCTGAAAACTACCCATAAAAAAAGAGAACAATAAAAACCCTCAAGAGTACATGCTACTCAGTTTGGCTCACTCCTACCTCCTCAAAGCCCTGACCTTATGCAGAAGGACAGCCTGGAGACTGCTCAGTCAGAGAACACGTTTGTGTCACAAGCAAGTTCCACACAGTTGTCTGCAGCTTCAGGCTGATCACTTTTACGGGAAATATCCACCCATTCAGCAGTAGGAGATGCCTGTCCTCACCTCCCCTGATCCGAGAAGTCCTGCACTTGCTCTGTCCCTAACCCTGGTTTCATGTTCATTACAAACGCTTAAGTTTGTTAATTCAACCCAAAACTGCTCTATGGAAGGGAAATCTGAAAGCTTGTATAGCTTAATTTCATGCTTGAGCTCAAAGTTCTGTTTCTGGAGGACTCATCCATGTCTGTCCTCAGAGAAAGGAGAAATAAAAGCAATCAGAAAATTTCAGCTGAAAGAAATCTGCTACCAGAAAATCAAGAAGGTATCTAAATTATTTTCTAGAACAAAGCAGAACTTAGTGAGGTGCTGCTGGGGGTACTGAGAGTGTTCCCCTTCCTTTGCAAACACTGTTGCTCACCTCACCTTTGTTTCCTATAACGTTCTGCAGTCATTCATGCCAGTGCAAAGGAGAAGGCTGACCAGAGAGTAATTCTAGTTCAGATTGATACGGAAGAACGTAATATTTGGAAATATGAACATTAAAGGTTCCTGATGCTCCTGCTCTCTGAGGAGTATTGCCCCTCATCACTAGTTTTGAATGAAGTAACTGTTTCATAATGAATTTCCGAAACAGACAGAAAACACTTTAAAATTTCCCTTACCATAGTCAAAGCTTGAACAGGATGCATTCAACAAGGAGGACTAAAGCTGAGCTAAGAGATCCTTTCCAAAGCTTAGTGCACAAGACTCATCTTAGTTTTTCCATTTGATTCCTGTTTTCTTCAGCTAAGACTTACCAGGGCTTCAGGACCTTTGCTCTCTTCATTGCTGCATCCATAGTAGTCAGGGATTTTATCCAAATCCTGCAGGTTGCCCTGGGATCTGAAGCCCTTATTGGAATGACAAGACTGGCAAATCGGTGCATTGCCCATATCAGTGCCGTTGCAAACTCCTACAAGAGGGCTTGCCCCAGGTCTCCTGAAGGACAGCCGAATGCTGGAGGAGGATCCTGCCCACACTCCTTGGCCACTTGGCCCAGGCTCCCTTCCCCACGCTGTCCTGTGTCACAGAGAACCCGAAACCCCAGCAACTGCAGGCGGCAGTCAGTGCCCATTTCCAATTCAGGCGCTGCTGCCCGGCTATTTTTACACCTACACCAGGCCAGCTATGCATGGAAATGGTGGTGGGGTGGGGGGACTGCTCTCCAGCACATAGCCAGTTAAAGTCCCACCAAGTGAAATGCCTCTCCATGGGAGGGTTATTGAATTACCCAGTCGCATGTCTTTGAATATTTGGACTTTTCTTCCCTCCCAGTCAGTCTCGCTGTATTTACAGAAGGCACTACATTTCTGCATTGTTGATACCTTCTGAGTTTCTAACTCCAGATGATTCATTAAGCAATATCTATTTAATATTTACTAAGCAAAGCGTGGGAGTGCTGATTTCATGACCATTTCAGCCCTGTGATCCACGTGGCATTTCATGTTCTTGGAGATAATAACTGTGATGAGCTTTGCTTTTGAATCGATGTATCTTCTAGGGTTTCTTTTCAGGGAAGCTCAAATGCATACAGAAAGGACAATCTGTGATGCTGGACCACTTTGCTGCTTTATCTACATCATGTCTGATCTTGTTTTGGTTTTCAAGCATTGTTCTGGCTTAGGGGAATGTTTTAGCTAGAATACTGATTATTTAAAACCAAAACACAAAAAAAACCCATGAAACAAACAGACACCCCGCTAAAGCTGACAGTAAGGATGTTCCCTCTAGGCTTCAGTTAGTTACCATGGCTGTACCCAGTAGGATTGTGTTTTAGAATCCCTCCATTAACACAGAATCTGCAGAACTAAACCAAACCAAAGCACAAAGTTAGCTGAGATAATATACAGCCTCCTGTGTATTTCCACCTTACAACAGGACCAGTTATAATCTGAGAGAACAAGCTCTGGCTAGCCCCCTCTTTTAAGGATTCTTGATTGCTCCAAGGTTTTCTTTTGTTCTAATTACCAGGAAGTAGATTTCAAATGGCTCTGTAATTTTTCCTTGTCTGATAAATGCTCCAGAATAGGATCATTCAGCCCCTTTGGAAGGGTCTCAGGTGCTGTGGTGTGTACTGAGTGTGAGCACAGGCATAGAGGTTAAATTCCTGCTCCCTTTTGATCATGTGATTCTGTACGTGTACAGATCTGAATGAAGAGAAGCCAGAACCTGCTCTGTGACCTTGTGGCTCTTCACAAGGGAGCACAACTTCAGTCAAAAGAAACTCCTGTAGGTAGTTCCCTGCATCTGCTTGGGTTTTCCATCAAAGCCTGTTAACTGAGAAGCAGTGACATCAAAATTAATCTTTGGATAAAGACTTCATTTGATGAGACACTATTCATCAGTCCAGGTATCTTCTAAGATGAACCAGGACTAGGGACACTCACACACCCCCATGGATACAGCAGGAGGAGCAGAAGAGCTCTGCTGCTATGAAGAACATCCCACTGCCCTTTTTTGCCACGACTGTTAGTGCTCAGTTTGTCAGCAAACGTTTCAGTTAGCATAACGGCTAACATAACAGTTGAGGAGGTGCTGTAAAAGCAGGTAGTGCTACAGAAGAATAGATAAAAGGGACAAACACAGGGAGATAAAGAATTCCAAGTATTGAGACAAATCACAGCCCAACTATTGTTAGGAACATAGACCCCCACACTCATTACAATGAAATCTTTTCCCAAAGAGGTATTTACATTACAAATTTATGGTTAAATGTAATAATTTTAAAATAGAGAGAGAGAAAAGAGACTGTATTGGGACCCACATATTTTTAGGAAGTTACCTGAATTTCAAAATATTTTCTAAATACAGTGCCTCTTACTCCCAGGGATTCTTCTGTAGGAAGGTTGAGTACAACTTGGCTCACTGGCCTCTAGCACTTGTTTTAGGTCACATCTTGAGCACATGCAGATATAAACTCTGATGATTTCTGCCTTTAAGCTCCCTTTGTATTTTACATTAATGACACTGAACTGCTCACTATTTCCCCAAATATATTTCCCACTATTTCTGCCTTTGCTCTCTTCTGGTATCTACTCAGTGTTGGTCAGAAGTAATTCCCAAAACCCAGGCAGCCCTTATAGACAGTTGTCTACTACAGACAACTTTGCAGCAAACCCTTTTCACCAGCTTAAATTGTTTGAATTCAATCAATTTAAAAAAAAATCTATTCTAAGCCATTTTACAGAGGACAAATTATTTTGCTCTGCTTTCCATGGTGAATCATTCAACAGCATTAAACATAATGACTCCCTCTGGACAGTGGCAAAAAGCTCTTGATCCAAGTAGTTATCGTAAGTGTATAATATAGAGAATGTTTTTAAAAGCAGCTATACAATCTCTGGTATTTTGAAGTATTTGTGGCTCCCTGGTGACCTTCCTCCTAGCACAAGTCACCCGAGTGTCCAGCACTCTGCAAAAAACACATGAAACAACAAAGAAGAAGAAAAATTAAGAAACAAAACAAAAAATGCCCCAACGTGTGGACCATTCAAATTCCAACCTACAGTCTACAGCCTCATTTAAGCAAGTAGGAAGGAAACTTTTTTATTTCAGTATCTGTAGGGTTTAAATACCTGATTTATAAAACCAGAATTCTCATTAAATCATTGTATGATGGTTTCCTGTAATCAAACCATACTGCTTTATCCCACACTTCATTTCATGCCTATTTCTAGAGGGGGAAAATGTCCCACATGAATTCTGAGGCAATTAGAAAAAGTTAATTTCTCTTCTATCAGTGGAAGGAAAATGATTTTATCAGCTGGCCTCCACCTATTTAAGTGTCTGACTATCATTTTGTCAAGCAAGGGCAAGAGAAACTGCATAATTCTCTGGGCAGTTCTTGGGCTAGAGTCTAAACACAACAGTGAATTACGTAATCAATAGCTGCTTGAATCCAACTCAAATGAAGACACGTGTTATCTTGTCCTCCTTGTTTTGCAGACTGAAGGAAGCACGTGTTATGCAGAACTATAATATAGGAGTCTCCAACACAAGCAGGACATGGAACTGTGGGAGCAAACCCAGAGGAAGGCACAGGAATGATTAGTAAGGTGGATAAGCTCAGTTCTGGGGACAGGCTGAAAGAGTTGGGGCTGTTCAGTCTGGAGAAGAGAAGGCTTTGAGTGAAACTCATAGCAATTTTCCAGTACCTGAAGGGACTACAGGAAAGTTAGAGAGGAACTTCTTATGAGGGCACCTAGTGATAGGACAAGGGAAATGGATTCAAGCTAAAAGATGGAAATTCAGATGATGTCTCAAAGAAATTTCTCCCTGTGAGGGTGCTGAGGCATTGGAAGAGGTTGCCCAGGGATGCTGAGGTTGCTCCATCCCTGGAATAGTTCAAGGCCAAGTTGGATGGGACTCTGGGCAACTTGGTCTGGTGAGAGGTGTCCCTGCCCACAGCAGCAGACTGGAACCAGATGACCTCTGGAGGTCCCTTCCAATCTAAACCAATCTATTCTTTTTTCTACCACAAACAGCTTTTATTTTTATCCTTTTTTTTCCTTTTCAAAAAAAGTAGAATATTTTGTAGAGAACTTCATGTTTTTGTAACTCTCTGTGGCATCAAGCCTTAATTGGTACCTCTTTGTCTCAGGCAGTTCACTCTAAATCTAAATCAAATATCTGGCCTTTCATTAACTCCAATTTTTGTTCCCTAACACAGACAGGACACTAATTCTGCTTTAAGCCATTTTGGAGGATTGCATGAAGTTCTCTCATTCAGAATTTGGAATATCCAAGTAAGGCCTCAATCCTCTAAGATAATCGTTCTATCTTCTCTCTGGAACACATCAGCAGAAGAGCACTGATGACTCTGAATCCCCATCTCTTAAGTTCATGTTATGGAAATACAGTAGGAAGTGAAACAGTCCTGCTACATTATACCACCTCAGTGTCTTCCACACCGAAAGCACCACATGGTTCCTTCCATTGCCTTAGGAGAAACCCCACAGTGACCCTTCTGCTAAACACTTCTCAAGTTCTTGCTTCTGTTTCATTTCTTACCAATTTCACACAATTTTCAAAACAAGATGTCCAAGGTTCCAAGTAAAATCAGTTTGTTAGGGAAACAGATATGAGATTACACTATATGAGGGTCCCCCCTCCAGTGCCAGAAGGCTGCAGAGGTACTGTTGATGAAGGCCTGTAGTAATAGGACACAGAGCGGGGCAATGGCTTCACATTAGTGAAGGACAGATGGAAATGGGCTGTTAGGAAGAAGTTCTTTAGCAGGAGGGGAGTTGAACACTCAAACTGGTTGCCCAGGGAGAGAGCTGAGGCCCCATCCCTGGAGATTATTCAAGGTGAGGCTGGACAAGGGTCTGGGCAATCTGATACTAGTTGAGGATGTCCCTGATCACTGTAGGGGAGTTGACTAGATGACCTTTGGAGGTCCCTTCCAACTCAGGCCATTCCACAATTCTATTTATAGCTTTACATTTTTTCCACACGATGCACTTTTCCTTTTACTCTTATTTAAAAGAATCAATCACCTCAATGAGGACTGAGAGGTAATAATGTAAAATGCATAATTCTTCCTTATCAAGCAAACATACACTAAAAAATGGACTGTATTCTGGTTAATGCCCTGTGGTTATTGAAGTCTAAATGTTTTCCTGTCCAAACATCAATGTTCTTCTGGTTTTCTGTTTATGCAGGAGGGATATCTGCAACGCTGGGAAGCAATAGGTTAATCATTCATTATAGAACAGCAGTATGAAACAAGAGATGGAGGTGCCTGCTTTGCCCTGAGACTGAGTATTTCAATAAGATAATTTAACATGCAAGGAAGAGAAAGGCTGAAATTAATAAGTGCACCAAATCTTCTGTCTGGAACATAGAGTGCAGGTTCTGATAAATCTCCTCCTATCCTTTTATACTGGAAACAGCAGCACTCATTTAAAATATTTGAGGGGTTATTCCCCTTTAAAAGCTACCTTTTCACAAGCTCTGAGTATTTTCTGCACTGAGACTTCAAAGAGAGAAATGGTCTGTAACTAACTCCTCTTCCCCACAGCTCTGTCCTAGGCAGGAGAATGAGAACAGCTTATTATCTAACATATGCAAAATGTCAAAGCTGCTAATTGAAAGTTATATGGTCGTATGAGGCACTTTTGGTGGAACTAGGTAAATCAGTTTATTTTTAAAATGCTAATACAGAGAAAACAACCACAAAAAAAACCAAAAAAAAAACCCCTCCAACCATACCAAACCATACCCCCAGAACTTACTTCAGTATTTAATGTTTGTCAGTATTAACTACATTTTGAAATCCTGCCTGTGTAAAACTACACCTCTCTACATACTGCTTGACATTCCTGGGTACAGCACTACCCTCTTGTCTCAAAAGCAGCTGCTGGATGGGCTTTTGTTCTCACAATAGCAAGATGTAGACTGTGACCTTTGGTACCTAAGAAATGCTCCATCAACATGAAAAAATAGCACAGAACCACGGTTTCAGCATCACCTACCAGCTCAAGTACAGAAAAGAAAGAGTAACAGCTGTCATGCATGTGCATCCTTTTTTGCCATTACTGTACCTCTCAATTAAAGGAAAAAGCATATTCTTGGGGAATCCACAAAGAATGATCCCATTTTGGTTAGTACTGCGCCCCTAAGAGCTTCTACTTTCCATAATAATTAACAGTGGCTGATGTACACAATTACAGAGGTCCATAAGCACATATCAGTTGTTCACTTACACAGTTTCTTTATTTTACACCTCGTGCCTATTATCTCAGAGCCCATTAAATCCATCTGGTATAACAAGCGTTTCTATTAATCTGCATTAGAAACCAACTTGTTTGTTGAATACTAAGATATTTGTTTAAATAAATTGTTCTTTATGGCTAAAAAGAGTACCACCAAAACAAAACTATCCCTAATCTCGCAAATTCATGCCTTAATACAAGTCAGTGCTCACCGATGCACTACAGACAATAAATAAAAGATGGTAAATAGAAGATTAAAACCTTCCAAAATCAATTCTTTGTAATCCAAAGTGTTTTATCCAAGTACAACCAAGTATATTGGTTGCTGTAGGCAAATTATTTATGCCTTACAGTTTTAGAAACAATCAAAGTGAGGGACAAAACAGCTTGAAAGAAAACCAAATGAAGGAATGTGCTGTGTAATAAACTTTCCTTCTTGCATTCTGGTGAGGAATAAACACCCAAGAGATGGTCAAAGAAATACTAAACTTCTTGTCCAGGCATCAGCAAATTCTGGCCAACCAACTGCTAAAAGCCAACACCACAAAATTCTGAACTAGTTTAAATGAACTGAACTGTTACCTTGCAGCACCTAGTAGATAAGATTCACACAAATCACTCTCTCACGAAGCCACATGCCTCCACATGCCAGTATTACCTTCAGTATGATGAAGATTGGTGGAGATGGCAGCTGTAGCAGGACACTATAACTTATACATTTGATAATGATCCTATTTAACATTCCTTCAAAATCCTTCTCTAGGCATCATCTTGCTAGGAAATAGCAAGAGGTTTGGATGAACAGGTTGGTATTACAACCGTGAGTTATGCTCTTTCTCTGTCTGATGTCTCTAGAGACCCTAGGAGCTGATGAAACATCATAAAAACATAGAACAGTTTTAGCTGGAAAATGACTTCAAGATAATCAAGTCCAACCTTTTCCAAGCCCTACCAGCACCACTAAACCCTGTACCCCCAACACATTATCTGCCCTTCTCTTAAACACCCCTAAGAGTGGGGACTCAAGCCCCTCCCTGGGCAGACTGTTCCAATGCCTGACAATCTTTTCAGGAAATAAAGTCCTCCTGACATCCAGCCTGAACCTACCCTGGCTCAGCTTAAGGCCATTTCCCCTCATCCTATCACTGGACACTAGAGAGAACAGAGATCAAACCCCACCTTTATACATCGTCCTTTCAAGTAGTTGAGAGAGCAGCAAGGTCTCCCTTCAATTCCCTAAAACAGCTCCAGATCCCTCTGCCATTCCTCACATGACACCATTCCAAACCCTTTACCAGCTTGGTAGCCACCTCTGTCCCTTCTTCAGCCCTTCTAGTGAGGGGCCCAAAACTGGGCACAGGATTCGAGGTGTGACCTCTCCAAAGCTGAGTAGAGGGGAATGAATCCTTATCTGGCCAGCTTGGGAGCCATATCTGAGATATAAATGACTGCAGGACTTCATCAGGTTCAATTCCACTTGAATTTGCATTTTATGTTCAAAATAAGTAAAAAGAACAGGAAAAAAACCCATTATTTTATACAGCAGAATAAACAACAGACAAAAAATACCCTGACTTATGTGGATTTCAATTAACATGAAGCTGATGGGACATGAGCTTGTGTGCAATTTTTTAATTGCTTGTTTAGAAAGGCTCAGATGCTTCCCCAAAGCTCCTCAGCTGGATGCCTCAACAGTTCCAGGGCTCCTCTGAACATTTGTCTCCATTTAAAAACAGTACTAAAGGTATCATTTAAAAAATTAAGTGTTTTATATAAAAGTCTAAAGTGTGGTGATGGCAGGATGGTTCTGATCTTTTGCACAACGCACAGGCCAGGTCACACAACATTGGATTTCTCTGAAGAACAGTTTCCTCCTCAAGGTATATTAACTTGAGGTTACTTTCCACTGTAAATAATCTTTCTAACACAGAAATTGAACAAATGTTCATAAACTCCATTTGAACACAAAATGGTGAGGTTATGTAATATGAGGTGAATTATTGCCTCAAAAAAATCCTAAAGCCCTTGAAATGAATATTGAATCTTTCTGGGACTTCAGTGAGTTCAGACAAAATTTTTATAAAGCCCAGTGTCATTTTATAACTTCAGTTAGTTACTTATAACTGAATTGACCTTGTCCAGCTCAAAAGCCTTGCCTTTTGAGGAGGGTTCCTTTCCAGCACCGGGTTTTCCCTAACATGAAGGTGGAATATTTAAGTTGGATTGACCATCCACATCGAAAAGGGACTGAATCCTGTTTCCTGTATTTCAGACTTGTTACTGGACCTATGGAGAGACTACACTCACTCTCTTTTACATCAGCGCACCATACCAACAGCTGAAACCAGTTACAATCAAATAGTTGGTGGAGCTCAGGGCTCCACAGGAGCCCACAGCCCTGTGTGGGTTGTACCAACACATCTCCCCTGCAGATCCCTGTATCCTAATATCTGCTGTAATGGCGCTTTCATTGGCTATCAGAGGACAACTAGCCATCAAACCAAACAGGTCCTCAGAAATTGGGGTAGGATGTCCCCACACATCAATTCTTCAGCCCAGGAAAAGTATTGCTACAATGCAGAACCAGCACTGCACCCAGCTATTAATTATTTCTGATTTCACTTGTTTGGGAAACCTTTCTCAATGCCTCACGGCTCAGCAGGCTCAGACCATGCACTACTTCAGACAAACAGCTCTGCTAAAACACATACTGCTGGTGCCTGTGTATGAGGACAAAGAAGTTGGTAAATAAATTATTATCAGTGAAGTGACCAAGCGGTTTCTCCACCTTTCAGAACACGCTGCAGGCTGTGTCGCCCCTGTACTCACTGAGGGAAGGGGATAAAACATGACAACTCAGGAAATTTGTCATCCAAAAACTAGCAGTGGTCATGTGCTGAAGATGCTGTTTGCCAAATGCAGTTCCTCACAGCAATCATTTGCAATATAACCTGGATTTCATCTAGTTGTGCTGGAAGCTTTGCAGTTCTTCAGAAAATAGTTCTGCTGCTGTACATCAGTTGCTATTGCCACTGCCCAGTCAGAAGAATTATTTGGGTTTTTTTTTAAATCTAATTACCTTTTTTATCTCCAGATAATGGTAGCACATTCATCAGCAAAAATGGAAACTGTTTGCTGAGCAAAACTACTCCTTGTTAGCTGATCTGAGGCTGAAGTTGTGCTGTCAGGTGAACCTTCTTTACTGCCTCTTCTTGTGCTGCACTGGGTGCCTTTAAAAATAAAACTGAGCAGGGAAGCAAGCTCTGCCAGGTCCTGAGCAGTGAGGCATTAAGCAGCTTTTACTCATTCAGGTCTCCCGTTGCATTGTTCTGAGCAGCAATGTGTCTTTGTTCAACATCCTGGCATTGCATAAGCCACAAATAGTAAATAATTTAGACTAAGCTTAAATTATTAAACCTAAAACAGCCAGAAAGGTTTGTAATTATGGTTCTATAAGCTGAAATAATTTTCTACCAGCCTAGAGAGACAAGAGCTACAGCCATTTCAGGTGAGCACTAGTTCTCCAGACTGGCTTCAGTTTAAATGCAAAAATAAAGAGAAAGCAGATCTAAATGATCAGGGGAGAGAAATCCATGTCCTTCCCTCAGGTTGCATACAATGGCAGCATCATAGTAGTGTTTTCTGAACACAAAACACTGCAAGTTCTTCATAACTTGATCCAGCCATCAATTTTGTAACCAATTAGACTCGATGGACTCTTTCAGTGCAAATAAGTTAATTTTTTAAATCCAAAGTTACTTCCCTTCCCCATTCTCTCATCAGCAGAAAGGCAACAGTCCACAATACTACCCCCACTAGCAGCAACTGACCTTAAATAGAAGGGTTCCCAGCTAAGTACTCTGAAACCTACTGAGGCACAGTTTCTTAAACAGGCTGTTCCCAAGCAGCTCATAAACATGCTTGGTTTTGAAGAGCTTCACGTGCTAAATTCTTCATTAGCACCAACAAGTAGAGGGCAATTATGGTTGGGTTTTTAATTGCAGCCTTTGTTTTCAGTCAATTACCAAAGGCCAGTCCATATTGATCTGTAGGTGGAAGGCATTAGTATAGGACTAAGTGTTTACAAGGTTTTGAAGCAGCCCCTGAAAAGTCAGCAGCAAACCCCTACAACTATTTACAATATAGAGTTCTTATAAAGGGTTAATAAGAGAAAACCCTTCCACAGTGCCAACATCTTACCACCTTGTACACAGTGCCAACTCTATGAACCATCTGAAATGTATTTAATTACAAACAACAGAAACCTATATGCTTTAATGCTGTATAGAACTCTGCAGCAGTGTGGAGTATCCCCTCCTACTTACACCTGAACGACTCCACCAACTGCTATCCACAGGAGGAATTACTTGGGATCAATGCAGACAACAGGAATTATGTTTAAAAAAACAAAAACCCCCTTTTACTAACACAAACGATATTTTGAGGATTCAAAGTACGGAAATCCGCTTTACTATCAGCATTAGGATTTTGCTAAAACTCCAAGGAGAAAAAGAAACATTAATTTTGGACAAATCTGATGACAAGCTCACAAGCATGTAAAAATTGTCTTAAAAACTAAAAAAGTAGCTTCAGGAATTTCCACACCACTGTCTGAGGATGGGAACAGATCATACAAGGAACAAAGGCTTTTCATCACACTCAAAAATGTTACAGGGCTGATTCTGTTGACCTACAACTGACAACTCTTGACATAAGTATTCTAAATAAAGACAAGTTCAGGTCCCTGCTTTGGAACGTGTTCTATATCTTGGCTGGAAAGGAGTGCAGGAAACTATTTAAAAGAGAACATTTTCTGTTGCATTGGCAAATAAACCCTTAATTACTGTCTGTGGGGGTATAGTTCTAATCTTCACAAGATCTTTAGCATGACCCAGGACTAATGAAGATCACCCCCTAAATGTATATTTTCTTATTTGAAAGAATGATTGCCAGCTACCTCATGAAGCTCCAATTTACACAATAACTCAGTTACAAGGCACTAAAATTACAGTACAGAGCAGTGAAGTAGCATTACAAATTGCTTTAAAGTCACTATCAGGACTTAATATCAAACATTGCACACTGAATGCATCTTTCCACCTTCACCACATTGACTAACCAGGAAGCAATCAAAAATGACTAAAAAATATGATTTGTATCTGAGGACAGTGGCAACCTGTTGTCATCCCTGGACCCTGTCTTTGCCAGGAGGGCACTATCTCAGAGAAGGAATGGCTGCCCAAATGGCAATAATCCCACTCCAGTGCAGACTCCAGATATGCTATATGTTGGCAAATATATACACCAGGGCATGGCTCCAAGCATGGCCATTAAAGAACGATCTCCAAGTACTCATCTGCCATGTTACTCTGGGTGCCAAGCTTTCCCCAGGAGTCCAGTGGAAAA
This sequence comes from Upupa epops, assembly GCA_013397515.1. NCBI lineage: Eukaryota > Metazoa > Chordata > Aves > Bucerotiformes > Upupidae > Upupa > Upupa epops. Next base: position 151,819 of record VZRI01003296.1, read on the forward strand.
GCCCAAGGGCCTAAACTACAGAAGCCAGATTCCTAAATAACTTGACATCTCACAGTTAAACATCTGATGTCTACATTAACTTCCTCAGCTCTTGACCTCCATTTGCAAAATTTCCCTTTAAATACTTTTTTTCCAATTGCTTGACACAAGGCTGCCTGAACAACATAATTTCTCCCCTCTCTTCATTGCTCTTTCAAATGATCAGCCAAGCTTTTTTATTGAAATAGGCAGAGTGAGAGATGAAAACTTGGAACATTTTCTTAACTCTCCGTAAATAAGCCATTCATTCCAACTATCACAATTAAAGCACAAGTTTGGGCATCAGGAATAGGTACCACCTATGCAAAACACCATAAGGACCTTTATTCCAGGAATAGGTACCACCTATGCAAAACACCATAAGGACCTTTATTCCATGGCTAAAGCAGCATTTGAACCACCTAGAAATTAGAGTGAATCACTGAGACGCTTGCCAAGGCAACAACCACAATGCTGAACAAAGACATAATCAGTGCTGAAGAAAAAACAGTAGGTTAAAGCTGCAAAAAACCTCGAAAGCTCTGAGCATGAAGAAGTCAAACAGGGCCAGACTTTCTCTTCCTTACTCAGCTTCTCTCTACACCAGCTTTCTAACATGAGCTATTTCAAAAGATACTGAGAGGCTGAGCCTTCCACAGCCTGAATGTAGGTATCATGGAATTACTAATCTCTAAATTTCAATAAAACTGCAGATTTCAAACTGCTCACCCCCTGAGTCAGTGATTTTAATGTTCTGGATACGTTCAGGTATCGATGCAACTGCTGACACCACTGGGTTAGAGTTTTTTGCATACAAGTGAGCCATTCCCATCTAAGCAGAGCCAACTCTTGTCAACTGGTTTTAAAACTAAGATAGACTCAAAAAATGCACAGGAGGCTCCTCAAATTTGCCTCCATCTTTTTCTAACCTTTGGGCGTGGAATAATCCTGCTTACAGCATCACAAATGTTTAAGGACTGCAAAGGCAATGTGTGAGCACGAAACATGGCAGACGCTGGCCCTCTTCCCAGCCATGCTAACAGCCAGGAGGCTGTTATTGTCTAGAGCAGCAGAAGTAATTACATCTAAGAACATTCTGATTCCTCCAATACACCTGAGAAGGACAGGAGCTCCAGCCATGGTTTGAAAGGGTAGATGATGCACAGGGGGACAGGATTTAGTGGTGCTGATGGGGCTAGGAAAAGGTTGGAGGTGATGATCTTGAAGGTCTCTTCCAGCTGAAACAGCCCTACGATTCTATGAAATGACACTATCAACACTGCAAAACATCATTAAACTAAATACCCCTGAGAAAACACAAAACCACCCAGATCCCACACCCTGCAGCACCTGGGAAGCTGGGAGAAGCACAGGACAGCACTAACAGATGCTCAACACTCTATCAGAGGCTAGAGCTGAAGTCATGGCCCCTGCTTATCCTCTTTTGCATAATCAGGATGTTCCAGGGTCAGAAAAAGTTCCCATGCCAGGGCCAAATCAATGTTTGAGGCACACAGCAGGTACCAGGACCAGGCACACAGCCCGAGGAAGGTTGGAACAAATGGATTACAATACCTTCCCTATTCCCTCTCTTGTTGCTTTTCCTACACTCAAGATTGTGGTTCTGTTGCACTCAAAATCCACTCACCACAACACAACAGCCTTTATATAAAACACAAACTGGGACCCTTGATGCAAAAAGAGCTGAAGGGCTAAGAGCAACCAATGTTCATTTCTGTTGGATCTCTACTGGGCCTGCATATATAATTCTGGTCTCCATCTTCCAAGGAAGTCAACAAGATGTGGGAGGACTCTGCATCTACTAGGAGACAGTCACATTTGCAGAAGAACAATTTTTCTGTGTATATAAACGTACACCTCTCGGATACCTTTATATCACTTGATCAATAAATAAATACAAATAGAACATGCCTAATAATTTTGTATGACTAAGTGGGTCTGGATATTCATCTAAAATCATCTGCCAAAGGCTCTGCAGCAGCACACAGAGGTACAAATGTAAACTATCTCCACCTTGTACAGAAGGAGGAGAGGGAAGAGGCCCCAGACTCACCTATACCTGGACCATCTGAAGGCAACTTCAGCATGTAGCCAAGCACCTGTTTACGTAACAGTAAGGTAGAGCAGCAGTAAAAAGGGAGACTGGAGCCAGGGCTATTGGTGAATATTAAAGAAGAAACCCATTAGGGAGTTGTCTGCATTTCTTAAGTGAGGGAACTGCTGTTTCCAGGACAGAAAAATCTGATTAGGAAGCTGCATCACCCGTCATTACTGACGCTAGCCACTGGCAGTCAGGGATATGCAGCACTTGGGAAAAAGAGATGGCAGAAGGGGTCGTGTTAATTCCATCCAGCTTTAATTAAGGTAGAAGAAAACTCATTTGAATCAAACACATGGATCTGTGAAAAATGAGGAAAAATCACCCAGGCTGTGATGAAGGAACTGAGATGGGTGCTGGGCAAACATGGAAAAAAGACGGTCTGACAAGGGCAATCAGTTTTTCAGTTTTAACATCAAAAACAAATTAACAAAGGCTGTTTTTCAGAGAACTGCACAATCAAAAATGCAATTGCAAAAAAAAAAAAAAAAACAAAACACAAAACCAACAAAACCACCTTATGCTGCAGTGTCCCATTTAGGGGATTAGGAGAGTAATCACAATCTGCCCCAGCATCCCAGCACTGCAGGCGTTCCAAACAACAGCCCAAGTTAGATACAGTGAAATCTAACACAATCTCATGAATGCTGCAAATCCACCCTTTTAAAAGTCACCAACATCACAGTCAAAGGTCCCAAACTGCCTCACAGATCTTACTGAAGTTGTTTAGTTTGCTATATGAAAACCCCTAAGACTGAATGTGAAATGAATTTGGGATTTCCCAGGTAAGCCAAGGCAGCAGATGGTTCCTGAATCCTCCAGACTTGCCAAAAGGGTCTGTAAATGCAAGCATTGCATTGTTAGGTTCTGTCCCTTTTAACAGAGAGATGCATGTTTACATGTAACATGACAGGAAAGAAAGAACAGAACACATTATGTCTGGGGAAATTACAGCATCTCCATTTTAATTTAGAATGACTGGCTGAAAACAGGGTGTTGGTGAACGAGTTAATGCTCATCTGGAGATCCCAGGGATGGGGGGGGAATGGCTACGAGGAGGCATTACCCATTACATGGGCAAACCCAGTGTATCATCCCAACACCAACCTTAACAGAAGCTTTTTAGTGTTTTCTCTGAATTTTATATTGTTTGTGTCCTTGGGAACTGTAGTGATCTGGAAAACCAATAATCTATTGATTATTTAAGTCTGTGTTTCCCTCCCCTCTCCCCTCTGGTCCCCCCCCAAGGTAATTGGAGATGTCATCCCCCCTTTCTAATGCAGAAGGAAAACAACTGTTAATTGTTAACTATTAATATATTATTACTATTGACTACTAATAGTTAATATTAATAGTTAATATTACAGTTAATATTAACAGTTAATTGAAGTGAGGAGAAGCCCACAAATGTGAAATATCTGAAGCGCTACAGGAGCAGGGCTTGCCATCAGCAGCCACTGCACAACCCAACAGATTGCAGACTGGCGTTGGAGGCCCTGGCTGGAAAAATCCCCCTGCAGTGTGCAGTGTCAATACACTGAATCACAGCCGGCTCCCCACACCGAGCTGCAGAACAACGCGGCTGATCCGCCCAAGCACTGCACCACGGGGCTCATACACAGCATTTTGCATCACTGGCAACAGGGGAACTGAGAGTCAAAATGGGAAATGGGGGAAAAATACTGTAGTGAGGCACAGGGATGTACCTTCATGCTGCAAAGCAGAAACACAGCTACCTCCCACCCTTACAACTTCTTGGAGCACCTGGCCTCCTCCAGCCCTTTGGGGATGCAGGGAAAGTGGCAGAACTGGGTTGCCCACAGTCCCTGCGAAGCTATGGACTGCTAGGACCAGCAGCGCTTTAATCTCCCCGCAGCAGGGCTCAGGGAGGGTGGGAAAGGATGCAGATGGAAAGCGGGAGAAGAAAGGATGGGAAATGGCAGTGAACACCTGCAAAGTGCTGCCCAGAGGAAGGGTAGGGGGAATAAGTGGAGAAGGTTTATCCCCTCATACCTTGCGTTTCCGATCTGCCCTAGAGATTTTCCGCTGCCTCTTCCTTTCTTTCTCAAGGTTTCTCTCCCTCTCTTCGAGTTCAGATTCTCGAACTTTTTTAATGGAAGCGGCTGCATGAGCCATTTTGAGAAGGCAAGCAGAAGCTCCAAGGAAGCCGTTCCCACCACACACGGATATCCAGGTGATTTAATTCTTTTTCTGCAAGGGCACTGGCTGCAAGCCAAAGCTTCACGGTATAATCCACTCTTCCTCCTCTGGCACCTCAGGAAAGGTCACAGCTCTGCTCCAGCCTCTGCAGCACCCATAACTGGGAAGAAGCATCAGAGCCACATCCCCAAGTGCTACGTGTGAAAGCACTCACACACGCAAACAGAGAACAGCCAGCAAATACCTGCTGGCAGGCTCAAACCACTTCAGCTTGGCTGCGGCTGATGACGAGCTGCAGACTTAGCTGGGGAATTAAAAAAAAAAAAAATAGAAATAGGGCTTTAAACACACATCGACAAATTGGAAAGGTCTTGTGGGATTCCTCCAGAGAGGCTGCGTCTTCTGGCTGGGAGGAAAGCTCCACTTCAGCATCCCCAGTGGCTGGGGGAGGAGGCAGCTCCTGTCATCTCCTCACATCGCCTTGATGCAAGGCGAGAAGAAAATGGTGCAGTCTGATTTACTGACTCGCTGCTGCTGCTGCGTCTGTCTCTGCTGAAAGCCTGGTGTATGCTCCCCTGCTCTATTCCTCCTCCTCACGGTCTTCTTTTGGTGCTGAGTGGGTCAATAGGAAAGCTGGAGCTGTCGGGCTCAGAGGGACCAGTCTGAGCCCTGCTCACCTGCAGCCAGGACAGAAAGCTGCCTGCAGACGGCTCTGCAACAGTCAAGTCCTCATTGTGCTTTCACACAACCACGTGAGGCTGCATCAGGAGAGCTGTGCAAAGCGGTGACCCGAACGGCAGCGAGGAGGGAGACGTTGCACGGGGAAGCGGCGTAATCTGGGCTCAGCCTGCCCTGCTCGACTCAAACTCCGGGAAAGGAAAAATAAAAGCACAGATCGTGCTGCTCGTTCTCATTCAATACCTCCCCGGGTAATCACTCTCAGTGTCGAGCATTTATCCATCAGAACAGGACACGCCTAGATAAAAGGAGCCTCTGCATCCTTTGCACAAGCCCCTGGCAGGCAGATGATCATATTCCAACTCCTCCAACACCATGGATCCAGCTACTTCTAGACAGCTCCCAAAGGAGAGGAGGAGTGAGATGCTCCGATGCAGCCAACAGCTCATGGACCAGGATAAATCCCCACCTCACACTGTTATTGGAGACACAGAGCTTGGTGTTTGCAGTTCACACAAAACAGAGCATTGTTTATTACCCTGAAACTAATCCTTTTTGAGGGTTTGTGGGTTTAACATAAGATTTCACTTCAAGAATTTCACAAACGTCAAATTTCTACAAAGTTCTTGTATAGGGAAACTAAATTTGAAGTAAGACCAAACCCAAGGCCACTGCACTTAAAAATCCCCATCTTAGGGTTTCCTTAAAATTGTGGTTCAAGGTTCCTTTAAGCCACTAAACACTTTGATCCTGACACGCTGTACATGCAACAGGATTTGACACATAGAAGGTTTTAGAGGAGTCATGATTATTAAACAATTTGTCACCCTTTGATGACTGATATGCGCAGGCTCATCAGCTTGCTCTCCAGTAATTATTTTCTCAGAAAACTCACTTAGAAGTCAATAAAGGACCCCATGCTATGAAAAAGTCAGCTACTTGAACTGAACAAGTGGTGCCAAGGAAGAAAAAATGAAACCTTAAATCATTCTTTTATAGCACATCACTCTCAAAGTAGAATTCCACATCAGTTCTCTAAGCAAGCCCTTATGGCCCACAAATATTTACCCCCAAAACCTCAAAAATATTTCATCATCATGTGGCCAAAAAAAGTCACTTTCAGTAGATTATTTTAGAAAGAACATATCCAGTGTGGGCATAATGAATCACTTAACGCTTGAAACAGCTCATGTCCCTGCAGGAAAGAAGTATTCTGGTTTAAGGTGGGTTCAGTAGATTGGACTAACAAGTGGACTCTATGATCCTAAAGGTCTTTTCCAATCTAAATGATTCTAAGATTAGATTTTCCTAACAAAGGCAGAAACTGGCTTGTTATTGCCCTGCATATATAGATCTTCACCAGAATAAGCCCTTCTGCACACACCAGCCTGAGGATTCATTTTCTAGATCTGTTCTGCGAAAATGGAGACTGAGCCACTTCCCCCTAAACACAGAAAACTTCTCATGGAGCTGCTGCTTAAGAATTGGAGACTAGAGAGTGTCACAGCCACAAGCAGCGTGTAGGAGAACAGGAGGAGAGTGGGCAGCTGCATGGTAACATAAACAGAACATGGTACCAGAAAAAGGGGAAGGGAGGGTTCTCTGGAAAGCATTTCTCATTGGTAGCTCTCAATGTAGAAATCCAGAAATCATGAAATTGCACCAGTTCCCAGCTGGGATAATACAGCTTCAAAAGTCTTCAATCTGTACCATTATCCCACATCATTTTTCAACAGGCTCCAAGGGAGGAACCTCAGTGTTAACTCCAGTGATACGGTGGTGCTTTAATTCAGGTTCCAGTTCTTGCCTGCCTGGGAACAAATGGTTAATTGCTGGTTTGATCATCTTTCACAGCCTCTAGAATATGCCCCACCAGCTGAGATGAGAAGTTCCTGCACTGCAGTGCTTTCTGCTGCCATCAGCACTTGGATTAAGTAGCAGCTTGCAGGTAGAAAGACATGATTTGCTGAGCAAATCAATATTTTCCATCTATAGAAAACTAGTGGATGAAAACCAGCAGTAACTGAATCCAAGATGAGAGGATGTAAACAAGTTATTATCTTTCTTGAAGTGTATCCACTAACTGTGGTCTGCCTCGGAGACACAACATAGGAATCTGTGTCCCTCTGGTCAGGAAAATCTGAACACCTAAGGGATGAGGACGAACATGAGGCAGTGTTTTCAATACGGACAAAAATATTCAGAGCATGTAACAGTCCTTAATTCAACTACAGTTTTGTGTATCAGCACAGTTGGTCAATATGACCGCTACAGAGTTAAATATGCCTAAAAACAAAGGCAGAAGAATTCTTGCAGGAAGTAAAATGCACAAAAGGTAGCTACAGAAGTACAGGCTGCCTTTGTAAATTGTGTCTTTATTCACTTATTTAACCCACACAGCAGAAACTGTCCTAATTCTAAAGGTAAAATAATCCTGGAAAGGATTTCATGATTGCAGTTGTACACTGCACAGATCTCATTTCTATTTTCCTGAAAGAAAAGAATACAGAGGTTAGAAAAGGCTTTGCACTCCTTCATTCTCATGTTCCTGAATAGGTGAACACAACATGTTCCAGAAGGCTCTGGGGTGGAAATTAGTGTCACCAAGCTGAAAATATCTGCAAACCCACCCTTGTACAGGGGGTGTCTGTCTTGATACACTTTCAATGTAATTAATAATTACTCCACATGAATAAAGATACTGCTCAGCTACTTACATCTTGAAAGAGCTACTGAAAATATTTGGACTAAATTAGTTTTTAATCTGTTAAAGAGGAAGACACTGAGATAGGATGGCTCCTAAGAACATTAAGAGCAATCACTGTGAGATGTGACCCGAGTTTTGTGCCTCCTATGATGACCATAGATCAGATCCCTAACAAAGGGTAGAGGAGGACAAACACATATAATGGTTTCAAGTACTGTCCCAGTTTCTGGTCCTTTCAGACCATGGATATCTGTGCTGGACACTTCCATTCACACAGTCATAGAATCACACAATGGTTTAAATTGGAAGGGACCTCAGAGATTATCTAGTTCCAATCTTCCTGCCATGGGCAGGGACACCTCTCACTAGATGAGTTTGCCTAGAGCCCCATCAAGGATCCTCAGGGCTCCTCACAGGTTTGTTTTCCACTAAATTTTTCAGTCTTTCTGACTTTCCAACATCCTAAGATGCAGTTCTGCATCTCAAATACACATTCCAAGTACCACAGTCACAGGCAAGTCCTTACAGACCAGTAAAGGCAACAAGATGAAATAATCACCCTTCTCAAATCATGCCAGTCCTTGCAGTCATCCTTTACTACTGTCTGAGCTATGTCATAACAAAGTGATGCGTTGCTCACACCAGCAACTGCCTGAACACCAAGAAGGGGATTTAGAGAAGCCCTTCAGAGACAGGTGCCTCCAGTTTAAACAAACATCCCAAAGTGGAGGTAAGAGACAGTCCAGCTGCATCAAAGTTGTCAACTCAAGAAGCACATTTTCCTTATCAGGATCCAAAATAAACCAGAGGTGGACATTTCAGGGATGAGAACCCATTTGGTTCTGATGGCCAGCTAAGCTGCATTAACACTAAGCATCACCCCACTTATTTCAGTTTTCATATTGATTGAGAATATTGACATCGTGTTCTATTTTAACTATGTCAAACAGGCCCTGACCCAATAGCTCACTAAGGGCAACAGCAACCACTGTATTGATTTAATCTTTGGATGATGACCACAATCATTTAATTCAACAGCACAATGTGCCTTTTCATCTTCCATCCTGTCCCAGCTCTTCCTGCTCTGCCTTCTTTCTTCTTTGGTTATTGCATTCTGCTTTGATCTTGTGGGGACACAAACTGCCATAATGCAAAGAAGCTGCAAAATGACCCTGAAGGTGCTGCAGATCTGCCACCTGCGATACCCAAAACATGCAGCACATCCCTCAGGCTCACTCCTGACACTCACTGTGTGGCCAGGTGAATCTCTCTAGGTAGAAGACAAAAAAAGCTCAAGCATGGCCAAGACTTGTTTTTACCATAAAACCCAAAGCCTTTAAAGAATTTTAAATGGTTTTGCTTGAATACCTTCCCATATGATGATCTGGCCTGTTCTCAAAAGGCCTATTTTACACACCCCCTTTGGGTTTTTTTTTTTAGGCATTTCCATTATAACCACCTACTGCTGAATCACTCTGCTCGGAGTTGGGGCAGCAGTCAAGCTCAAGGGCAATTAACTACAAAAAGAGTAACAGAAAGCAAGTTCTGTGCCAAAAGGTACTTTCAATAGATTGCACATGTGCCCAAGATGGATTAGTCCTACAGACTTAGGACTACAAAGTACTATTATTTGTTTTCCCAGAAACTAGGTGACTCTGCAATGAGCTGTTTGAAGAGGCAAACAGATGACTCTCTATTCCAACCCCAATGTAGTAGTTCACTGCCTCCAGAAATGATCCTGTTACAGCACTATGGTTAGACTACAGCACTGTACATTAGAACAACTGTTAATCTGGAAACAGAATTTTCTGACCTCAAGGATTAGTAATAAAAATAACTTTACAAATAATAATATGAACATTTTTTCCTGGGCAACGTGTGGATAAAACAGGGTGACTGACGTGGTTACCACCATATTGGTAGCCTGTAAACCCGCATGACCCAGATCTTATCCACTGGAAATCCTTTCAGTTGCAATCCAACGCTGCAAATAATCAGCTCTGGTTAAGCATCCTTGCTGATACATATGAAGGGGGTTGTTTTGGGACCTGCTCTTCTGCAAATGCTGCTGTTCCCTTTCTCTTTCCTTGCTTGAGGTAATGAAAACATGAAGAGTTAGATGACACATTGATTCACCAAGTATGGTATGGCAATTACTTGAATTAAAATCCATATTAAACTAATCTTAACACAAAAAAGGTTTTCACCTTTTCCTCACCAAAGAAAGAAGTTGTGATTCCTTTCCTTTTGGAGGTTTTGCCCCCACCCAAATAACTTCAGAGGTCCCACTGTCTGACCAATGTTATTAGAGTTACCTGGAATGTACCTAGCAGGAACACTGAACTCCTCTGGCCTGCAGCCAGACTGTGCCTTTAGCTCATGTGTAGTTGAAAAGGATTAAAAATAAAATCATGGGAGGAATTTACTCCAGAGCAAATGCTAAGGATGAGGGTTTTCTGCTCCCCTAGAGCTCTTCCCAGGCACCTTCAGCACTGTTGAGGCAGAAAACCCTGGAGAGACTGTGGCCAGGGATATCAGCAGCCTTCCCACGAGAGGGTAGAAGAAACAACAAAGGGTGTAGAAAAATCAAAAGAAATGTAAAGCCAGAGTTGGGAAGCCATGAGGAAATTTTCTGGTTCCTTTGGCACATCCGTACTTGTGTGTATTTAGAACTGCTACCCAACGGTTCCATCTCAGCAATCTCGGGTGTGGACAGTACATGGGGCTGCTCCAGGCTAACCACCCGGAGCCTCTACTCACCTTGGAAACCCTCCATTCAGGCACTACTAGGGCAACAGAGGCCAAAGAGACCTTGAGGAACATTTCTAATAAAATATTTCCTCAGCGGCAAATGCAGGATCTTGCAAACAAATAATTCATTTAGGCTCAAATCCTAGGTCTTGACATCAATCAGCTTTCAAAATTCAAGAAAGCCAGATCTGATCGCTGTAGTATCCACTTGTTTCTATTAGAAACGGGTAGTCAAGCAAAGCACAAAGAACATTCCAATGCGTGGTATTTCCCACCAGAGTGACTGGGGAAATCCATGGCAGATGATCCCCCTCTCCTGGTCGAGTACCGCCAAGGCAGCGACAGATAAGAATTGCCCACAAAGTTACTTCAGCACTGCAGCAGCCAAAGCACCAAGGTTTGGGATGGCTGAAACTGCTCAGAGTGCAATCGCTGCAGAACACGTCTGGGTTCCTGTCAGTATTTTTGCTCAGACCGCCAATTATGGTCTTTAGTTAATGATGTTATAAATCCCCCTATGGTAACGTCCTGCTGAAAGCTATGAAATACAGACACTGATTATAGGTGGGAAAGGGCTAATTCTATGAAAGAAAAGTCCTACTGTACAGATTCTGTCCCCGTTCCACTGTCCAGATCCCACTGGTTAGGAGACGATAGACCAAGGCATTATCTCCATGAAATCCTAGGTGGCCCCAGGGAATTTCTACACAAGGCACCTGAGATAATCCAAACCTGCCTGAAGTAGTAGAAACATTTTCCCTATAGACATAAAGGCCAAACACATTGACCAGGGTTTAACCAACTCACTGCTGAAGGGCTCTGCGCCTCATGAGCCTCTGCTGATCTTGGATTAATATTTCATATTCTTCAGGAAGCACCTGCCAGGTGACCTTTTAAAGGAACTTCATAACCTATTAGAGAGGTCCTTTCTAAATAATACCCTGTCTTTTCCACAGCCATTTCTGAGTTAGCTAAAGATAAGTTCCTCAGAAACTACAAGAGATGCAGCTCATTGTGCATCCACAACTGAAAAACATAAACTAAATCTCATAGACAAGTCACCAGCCTTTTCTTATCCTTCCTTAAAGTAACAATGTAATGTAATTCGTACTTCTTCATTTCCAGCCCTCTGGTTATTCCACATCCAAAGTTAATTTGCAGAGGGAACTCTAAAGTACAAGTTAAACACAAGGAGAAGTTCAGGGACATGCTTGCAGAAGTCNACTTTTACTGAGTGCTATCAGCTAAAGGAGCTTGTCCATAATGTTACACCTTCCTTTAGGTGAAACCAAGCATGGCCCAGAATCAAGATACATACATGATTTTCACTAAGGAATATGTTATGAATGAATTTGTTCTTCAAGCACCTTTGATTTCCATTAATTTCTGCAGAAGACTAGGATGAAGACCTTGTCTTTTCAAATGACTGACACAAATGGGTCCCAGCTCCTAGCAGTGAGCTGCTAGGATTAATAAACCCTAAGCAGGGTCTTCTGTAAAAGCAGTAATTTCTGGGAAACATTTGGTGACCTCTTGGCAAAACAGATCTTTCCAAAAGATTGCTGATGAACTGCGCTCCTGAACTACCTCTTGCCATTATGATTTGAAAAGGCATCGCAGAGATTGCTACCAAACAAATATCCTGCAGTGTGACACATCACATCATCAGAAGCTTCACAGTAGCTCCACAGAGCTCTTCAAACCATCCCACTGGACTATCACTGTTCACTTAGCAATTTTAAGTTTCACCAAGCTGGTAGCATTTAAAATTATGAATAAAGAATACAGTGATTTATTCATTTCCTCAACCTTCCTCTGAAAGTCAAAACCAGGATGACTCTTACTGGTAGACCTCCAAATCTGCAATGTGGAGCACAAGACGCTCCCAAGAACGCATACAGAATCTTCTTTGAAAATCTGATGTGTCTGATCACAGCAAACCCTGGTTGCAATGTACTAGAAATATTGCTGCAAAAACCTAAGCAGAACTGACCTTCAGCTGTGAGACCAGTGCAAGTGGAGCTCAACAAAACAGGTTGTAGACATGTGACAAAAGAACAGTATGATTCTATGATCTATTCACTGGGGTTATGGCTGTTAGAAAGGGATGAAGGCAGCAAATAGAGAGACTTGACGTTAAGTACCTCAGTCTAGACCCAAATTATACCAGGCCTTCCCTCACAACTCAGTATGTCTTTCTAATTGGAAAACAAGGTTGTATCTAGCCAACATACTGCTCTGGATTACAGGCAGCACTTCCTCTCTGCCTCACTGGTGCTCCTGGAATCCTGGTTAGCAATGTGCTGAGCAGAGGCTGTTTTCCTTCCTGGTCACGGAGCCACCAGGCTAGGAAAACTCCTCTAGGCATTCAGGTTCTTCGGAAGACACCAACAATTATATAAGAGTTTTAAAGCTGGAGTTGACTGGCTTGTATGGAAAAGGCAGAAACTGGATTTTCCAGTGAGAAGTAGAAAAGACAAACACTAGCTGACACTGAGCACATCACTGGGGATGTGAGAAACCCAGATTCTAAATCCCATGTGTCCTGTCACCACAATGAATGAACAGACCAATTAAAACACTTATATGTGAAAAGTAGAACAGCTCCAAAATACAAAAAGGCACTAATATATTCATTTGGGACTGCAGAAACATCTGAATCAACTATCTCCAAGGAAAGCCTTAACCACCAAGTCTTCCAACCCCACACAGCAGAGTGAGCTGGCAAAGCACCGAGTCAGCTGCCACATCAGGCATGAAAACTGGTGGAAAAAAGACATCGGCACAGTGTGCCCTGTCCTATAGCGGGGTTAATCTGCAGCCTTGTGCTGACACACATCTCCTGTCTCTGTTCATGACGGTATGAAGGTCACTGCACATATCCTGAGACATTACCTTTGCTGTACTGAAGTAAAGTATTTGAAACATTTTNACCAATTAAAACACTTATATGTGAAAAGTAGAACAGCTCCAAAATACAAAAAGGCACTAATATATTCATTTGGGACTGCAGAAACATCTGAATCAACTATCTCCAAGGAAAGCCTTAACCACCAAGTCTTCCAACCCCACACAGCAGAGTGAGCTGGCAAAGCACCGAGTCAGCTGCCACATCAGGCATGAAAACTGGTGGAAAAAAGACATCGGCACAGTGTGCCCTGTCCTATAGCGGGGTTAATCTGCAGCCTTGTGCTGACACACATCTCCTGTCTCTGTTCATGACGGTATGAAGGTCACTGCACATATCCTGAGACATTACCTTTGCTGTACTGAAGTAAAGTATTTGAAACATTTTCAAAAACCCTAAGCAATAAACTGTCCAGTATTCACCTCTGTCTTTGCCCACCCTGAGGAGATGAGTTTTGTGTGGCAAAAGCTTGAGCCTGAGAAGGGGGATGCAAGGTTTGGTCTCTCCGGTTACAACTCCCGGGATCTATCTGAAGTATCAGATCACAGCCGTTATTCCTGAGCAGCATGCACCACACGGTGGCACTCCTCGCCAGCCTGTCCCTAGCAGCCACACCTCACCAGCCTCCAGCCCCCAGACTGGGCTGGGCGCAGGGAAAGCTGCAAGATGAGCTCATTTCTCTCTGGCTTTAACGTAATTAGCAAGTCTTGATACGTTTAATACCGCCTGATATAGTTTATAAGAACAGAAAACTGTCCGCTGAACAATGGAAATGAAAACTAAATCTTTTTTCATTCATTTTAAAACCCTCCTGCGGACGGTCTCCTCCAGACTCACTGGTTCAGGACAGTGAAGTAGCAACCGCTGTCATCCTGTGTCTCCAGCCATAGCTCTGCCTTTCCACACCTTGAACGAGCAGGAAAAGAAAACCTAAACTAAACAGCAAACCATTATGACTTTCTCCTGGCAGAAACCCTGCCCTAAAACAAATCTGAAAACTTAGCGGTTTCCACAAACTCATCACCCCCTCCAGTCAGAAGGAAAACAGAGCCCAGTGAGGATAAAGAAGTTGTGCCCTTTAGGTTCTTTCCCTCATCATTTGACTTCTCGTTGATGTTTTAACAGCAAGTTCCGGACAAGCAGGAATTTCTGCATGGAGAAACCCAAATACAGGTTTGGCACAATTCTACATATACTCTCACCTCCCACACCATCTCAAACTGCAGAGGATGTCCTTAACCCAGCACCACAATAGAAAGGCAGTAAAGGTGAGATGCGATGTGGGAGACACAGATAGCAGCCTGAGAAGAGAGTGAGAGGACTAAGGGAACCAAAAAAAAGGTATCAGCCAGACACTGATACAAAATCCTCTTCATTTTAAGGAGAAGAAACAAAATGCCTAACACCAGTTCCCTTGTGTGATCTCTGCATTGTTGCAGCCTCAAATGGGAAAACAAGCCCAGAGCTGCTTGTTAATGCTAGTTGCTGCCTACTTGGAGTCACTCAGGTGCCAGAGGGTAAGTCTGAAAGCTAGGCCACCAAATTTTGTAGGTAACACATTAGTGCTCAATCACAAGTCACAAGTCAAGCTGTCACAGGTGGAAATTTTGTAGAGAATTGTCCATGAGCCTGCATGGATTCAACTTTCCTAAGCTCACACCCTCCCTCCCCATGGCAGCCAAATGCCACAGCACATCATGCAGTACCCACAGATGCAAATTTCCAAGGAGGGCACCTAGGGACCCTCCAAGCAGCAGCTGCAATGAGTAAATGTTGCTGGCCACAGGCAGGAGCATGCAGGCCAAGGCCACACTTCATTTGCTGCGCTCGATACCAACAGACGGGTTCAGCAGAGATCAGTGACAGACCAGTTCTGGTTGCTGCATTCATTTCCTGCCCCTAATTGCATAGCATCATTAATCCCAGTTAGCACCAATCGTTAGTGCAGTGAGCCCTGGTCTCCATAGCAACAGAGCCTGGAATTCTGCGTGTGGAAACCCGGAAGTTTGTATGCTGCTGGGTTGCTGTTGGTCGAACTGGATGAGGCACACAGGATCTTGACCTTGATTTTCTGGGCTAAATCAATATCCCACTCCCCTATAGACTGTGCCAGTTTGCCTCTTGCTGGTGTTGTATGAGCTATAAACACAGCATACAGGGACCATGAGAATAGAAGGACTGTGATCCAGAAGCTGTACAGCCAACAGACACGTGCAGGCTATTCCTAGCTCATCTGCCCATTTCCTGTATTACTTTGGGCAAAACATACCAAAATTCTGTAAAGCCATGTAGAATACCACAAGCCACAAGCACTCTGGTAACCTCAGGAGATAAACATGTAAGAGAAGTTACATGACAGTAGATTTGATGTTAGATTAATGCACACAGATAAAAACAGAAAGTCAATCTTCATGAACCTAATTTTGTTAGTGCAAACACTGCTACTCGCTCTACTATTAGGGGTTTTTTTTTCTACTCTCCAGCAAGTAGTGGGAAGAAGATGGGGTTTCCCCCTCTGTCCAACATCAGCAAGAAAATACTTTTAAAATGTACTTGGAGTCTAAGTTGTCATCTTAAACATTATGTAAAGGGTTTTGATTCTTTACCCATAGAAGCATGTTTCAAGCAATGCACTAAACATCTTAGAAGAAGCTCAAGCCAAGGATTCCCTTTTGAATATGGAAGGAAAGTGGAGCCTACGGATGTAAGAATCAGAGAACAGTATTTACGGGGTAACAGTAAATGTGCTAGAAACATAAAAGCGCACCAGTGCTACAAATGGGCAAGAATCTGAGAAGAAATTGATGCCAGAGCACCAAGGACCCATTTTATAAATTAAGTAAGTCACCAGACACCTACAAGTACTTAGGAAAAGACTCCAGAATGAATCATAGAATCATCAGAGATTGGAAGGGACCTCAAAAGACCAGGTAGTCTAATGCTCATGTCACAGCAGGGGGGGATTAGTTTATATTGTGGAAGTAACCAGATAAGTTATAAGGTCTGACTAGAGTGACAAAAAAGGGAAAGCTAGGGAGCACCTGGCAGTGTGGACATGTGTGAACTACTACTGAGCCTGACAGCCATGTTACCTACCAGCAGTTGCGAAGAAGACATTCTCCTCTGGCTTTAGTTTACATGTCTACGTGAACATGTTTGGGAGTGAGGGTCCCAGGCCTGGAAAACACCCAAGCACAGCTTGGTAAGGAAGCTCTTCTGCTGCTCTTACCAAAACAAACGGGTCTGGTTAATACTGGGTGCTGCCTCATGCTTTTGGTACATCATTTCTTTGCTGTTACATGAAGGAAATTTAAAACCCCTTTCATCAGAGCTGTGAGAAAGGAGGTAATTGTACGTCATGAACCTGGAATGTGTGTCAGATAATGAGTGGATTAAGATGTCTCAGCTAACCTAAACTGGATTTAGGAGAAAGGAATATGGGTCTCAAAGTACAGAACTGATGGGAAGCTTCCACACACTAGCACCTCATCGCCCAAACCCTCACTCATGGGAACTGCCAGATCTTCTGGGCAGTTTGAGCATTTGTGAGATCACTAGTGAGGTTATTACATGTATTGTCACACCAGCCATGATTCCCTCCTTCACTGGGTTTCATGCTGGATTTGTGGGAACTGAAAGGTGTTGACTGCACAGGAGTCTTTGTTTCTCTGACTGCACCTACTACCACATTGCCAAAAATGAATGTGCAGAATTCATGGACGTGAACTAAAAGCAGTTAAGGTTCATGAGGTTATTCAGTCCTTCAGTGAACTTGCACATGTGAGTTTGAAGTTGAAAACCCTTATACTGTGTCTGCTGAAGTTTTTCTCTCATTCCTTTCTAACACCTTGCAGCCAGGAATTGGTACTTGCTGAGGGAACTGGCCTCTTGATACTCATGATGACTCCCAGAAACACTTTCCTTTCACAAGGCCTTGCATCATAGAATCATTAGGGATCAGAAGGGACCCGAAAAGATCATCTAGTCCAATCCCCCTGCCACAATAGGATCATCTAGACCAAGTTACACAGGAACAGATCCAGGTGGGTCTTGAACGTCTCCAGAGAAGGAGACTCCACAACCCCCCTGGGCAGCCTGTTTCAATGCTCTGTTACCCTCACTGGGAAGAAGTTCCTTCTGATATTTATATCAAACCTCCTCTCTTCCAGCTTTCAACCATTGCCCCTTGTCCTATCACCAGATGACCTTGAGAAGAGCCTGGCTCCACCGCCCTGACCCCCACCCCTCACACTTTTATAGA